>CM035099.1:35297320-35866883 GCA_020205505.1 Panax japonicus | reverse complement strand
AATATAATAATATATAGCAAGAATCAAGTGCATACCCCTTATCTTACTCACCCGTGCTCACCCCCCTTTAGCGACGGACCCGACGACGATTTCGGATATACAACCGTCGTCCTATACCTTTTAGCGATGGACAACATATAGCGTCGCTAAAATTATAGACGACGGTTGTATGATCGAACCGTCGCCGGGTCCGTCGCTAAAGTGGGTGAGCACGGAGGGTGAGCACGGGTGAATATTTTTTATCTATGCATAATTTAATAGTATCACATGTTACTATATTTAATTATTTAGTATTTACATAAAGAGTAAAATGGTCAATTTACTAGACAAAAAGGGTTACCAAAATTGGACTTATTTGTTACCCAACTTATACAAGAAGTAAACTACTAAAATTAAACATAGCCTAATATAAAGGATTCCTACCTTAACAAGAAGTACTCTCTTCCACAGTCATATATCTATATAACTCAACCACATTTATTTTGTATCCAATAATTAGTATATCTATCCTCACTCTCACTATCTCAAAAGAAAGAAAGAAGATGGAGACAAAGGCTCATTGTTTTTCTTCCTAACCCTCTTTCTTTCATGCCTAATTATTAATGTTCAAGGCCATGGCAAGAAGCAAATTAAAGCTCTTAACCATTTGTCCATGGCCAAGCGCAACAAGGTCGAATCTGGTATCAACACGAGCCATTTCGAGCCAATTCCACATTTTCAAGGCGTTAGAATTCTCCCTCAGGAGGGTTTAAAAGAGAGAGATCGGATTGAGAAATTGCCCGGACAGCCGGATGTTAATTTTAGCCAGTATGGTGGTTATGTTACGGTTAATGAGTCGGCCGGTCGAGCTTTTTATTATTACTTTGCTGAAGCTCAGCATTCTAAGGAGTCTCTCCCTCTTCTTCTTTGGCTTAATGGAGGTATTTAAGTTTTTTTTTTTGTTTGGGGAATAATATTGGTTTACAATAATAATATAAATCTCATTTAATTGATTCTACGATGATAAATTAGAATTACATATTCTGTATACAAATCAAACTTATTATAATTACATAATTATCTGTTTACAAAATCAAAACATCTTGATTTTCTTTAATTTGATTCTCTGTATATAAATAAATAATCTAGTTATTATCATGTATCTATCTTTTTTGTTGATGATTTTTCTTCTATCTTAGAGTTGAAAAAAAACCATCAAAGTGTTAAGAATCTTAATTATAGTCGATGGAGTATTTTTATCTTTTCATTTTTTGAGTGTGTTTATGAGTTTTTTTATTTTTTATTTTTTAAAATGGGAAAAGGGAAGGAAAAGAGTTACAATTGTAAGATATTTTGTACGCATTGTGATTGGTTGATTGCACAGAAGGGTAGTTGTTTTTTATGCTGATTCCACCAGATTAGTAAAAAAATAAAATTCTTCTCAACTGTCAAAAGGTCTCTCTCTCTCTATATATATATATATATGGTTATCCATCCACAGCAACCGGTTGTTGGGAGAAACACCTTTTGGCCCAGCCGCTACAACCTGTAGAATAAAATTTGTCTAAGACCGATACAGGTTGTAGCGGCTGGGCCAAAAAAGGTTACTCCCCAACAACCGGTTGCTGTGGATGGAATCTATATATATATATATATATATATATATATATATATATATATATATATATATATATATATATATATATATATATCTAAATTTTTTTTGGTTAACATGCAATTAAGAATCCTCATGCACCATGCATGTTACAATATTATGATTTTCTTATTAAAAACTTTATTTTATATTATTATTCTGACTTGGGCTATATATTTATTTATTAGTATTTTGAACTTATTAATAGTTTTTATAGTCTCTTCCTCAAGTTGCATATTTTGCCACCGGTGTATATATATGGATGGCTTCTTGTTAATCAAATATTCTCCATCTCGTGGAGGATTTTTCGGCACGTCGCCTCCATTTTCTCAATGAATAAATCCTTGTTTATCTTTTATAAATATAACAGTATAAATATATTTGTTTGTAAGATTGGCACGAATAAATTTTAACAATTTAAATGATTTCTATTATAAAAAGAAAAAATTACTCATCACACCCTATGGACATTGATGATCAAATTCATATCCCAATCTACTATCATATAGTGGGGATACATGGGAAGGTAGGGAGTCGGTTACTTTTGGTGTAGTTTTTCACCCATTTAAGTTATTTAGTATATTTTTTAAAGTATATCTATGTAATTATAACCGAATGAAACTTTCTACATCTTACAATTTTTTAAGCTAATTATTGTAAATTTTTATTTTAAAAAAATTACGTAAATATATAAATGTATGCCAGAGTACTTAGTGTAGTGTTGTGCCTTTCTACCTGTTTTTGATTGAGACAACTCTAAATAAAATAAATTCTAGAATCTCATGTTAATGTAGTAATTTGTAACGCAATGAATCAAATAAAAGAACGTGGGGGCAGCCTGACATGCCATTCTAATTAGAATTTATTGTACTAAATTTATATTACAAACAAGAAATAAATTGATAATGGTGAAAAGTTATATATATATATATATATATATATATATATATATATATATATATATATATATATATATTGTGATTAATGATTAATATTTTTTTAGCAAAAAGGCAAAATGATATCTCATTACTGAGGAAACCAAATTCAAAATTAAGACTTGGATTTAGCTTTTATAATTCTGGGATTAGTTCTTGAAAATAAGAAATAAGAAGTCATATAAATAAAATATGAGCATGCATGCTAGTACCTTCTTAATTTTCCATTGTTGTGATTAAATGATTAACATGAGTTTAATTAATTTTAGCACAAATTGATATTTTTTGCAGGCCCTGGTTGTTCTTCATTAGCCTATGGTGCAATGCAAGAGCTCGGACCTTTCCGAGTCCACAGCGATGGCAAAACCCTTTACAAAAATCTCTTTGCATGGAATCATGGTGCATACATAATCTTTCATCTCTCTCTCTCTTTATCTATCTAATAAAATACAAATAATTTTGAATTTCTCCCTCACTCAATAAATCATCTGGGCCGTCTAAAGTTTGAGATAAATCCCACTGTTCATACATCTATCTAATAAAATACATCTATCTATCTAATAATCTAATAATAATTTAATAAAATACAAATTACTTTAAATTTCCCGCTCACTCAATAAATTATTTTGGTCGTTCAAAGTTTGAGATAAATTATATTGTCCATATAGTGCCGGAGGCACGGGACCTAGCTAGTATATATATAGAGAGAGAGAGTCCGGACTTTATAAAATACAGACTTTTTTTTGTTTTTTTTTAAAAACAACTAAAATAAATAAATAAATTATGGAACTGAAATTTTGACATAATACAGTGTTTTTGGTGTGATTTGGATACCTATAACAAAACATATATGTGCAGATTTTTGGTATAGATATCCAAATCACACCCAAAACTCTGTATTATGTAAAAATTTCAATTCCATATTTTTTTTAGTTGTTTAAAAAAAAGCCAAAAAAAAAAATTAGGGTCTGTATTTTAGTCTTGTTCGGGAGTCCTGAACAGGATCCTTATTCTATATATATATATACTAGCTATAACCCGTGCCTGAAGGCACGATGTAACGAAAAATTAAATTAAAATTTGAAAAATATTACATTATCTAAAGACACATATCACCACAACAATTAATACATACTCAATCATCAATACATATCCAACCACCAAAACATCGAGCTAGTCGGTACTAATTTCAAGAAATTTCGGCAAAATTTCTTTTAAACATAAATATCCAAAAAATTCTAAACCTGTCTACAAAACTTACAATCATCATTACATATCCAAACCACAAAAAAAATTATCATTTCATACCCAAAATCATCATAACCATGTATAATTAGTTAACTTTACAAAATACGGAACACACAATCATCAACACATATCTAACCACCAAAACATCAAGCTAGTCGCTACTAATTTCAAAAATTCAACAGAATTTTCTTTAAAAATAGATATCCAGACAAATATAAACATGTCTATAAAACTTACAATCATCCACACATATCCAAACCACCAAAAAAATCATCATTCCATACCCAAAATAATCATAACCATGTATAATTAGTTAAATTTACAAAATACGGAACACAAAAAAATACATATATGAAGAAATTAATACATACTCAATCATCAACACATCCAACCACCAAAACATCAAGCTAGTCTCTACTAATTTCAAGAAATTTCGGCAGAGTTTCCTTTAAAAATAGATATCCAAAAAAATCTAAACATGTTTACAAAACTACAATCATCCATAAATATCCAAACCACCATAAAAACCATCATTCCATACCCAAAATCATCATAACCATGTATAATTAGCTAACTTTACAAAAGACGAAACACAATGAATACATACATGCAGAAAATAGAGAAACAACATGTTGAGTATAAGACCCTTTACTTTACAGCTTACACCATGTATCCTTCAATATATACCTGAAAATATTTGAAATTTAAAAATTATCGAAATATGTGAGTCAAAATTAAACAATTGTAAATCTGAAACATAATGAGAACACATATTTGTATGTAGGGGGATGAGAGAGAGAGAGCTCTGTGTGTGTGGTAGAATAGATAGAGGGTTTGAAATTTGAATAAACTGGAATAAGAGAGAGAGCAGCTGACGTAAACTTGATGTGACATTTGTCTATTTTCTCTCTCCGCTCTGTTTTATATTATATATATATATATATATATATATATATATATATATATTCAGAAATCAGAGTAACTAATGACTTAAGTTATTTTTAATATTTAGCGTTCGTCATAAACATAGTTAAACACAACTTTCTTCCGCATGTACAACTTGTTATTTGGAAAAATTTAATGAAAAATTTAGAATAAAGTGACTCTCATTTTAGGACCAATGTAGTATAATACTTCCTTACTACTTCCTCTGTTTCAAATTATATGATTACTATTGATTTTTGAAAGTTAATTTGAGTCATTTTTAAATTCAAAATTGAGATGATTCATTACAAAGTATGAAACAATAAAACTTAAGTAATACTTTTTATATAATTTACAATATTCATCATTGTATTGATTAAGATTAAAAGAATCTATATTAATTTTGAGTTTAAAATTTTTTTAAGCTGTCTTTAAAAAGTCAACAACAACGATCAAATAATATGAAACGGATGGAATATTAGATAAGTTAACTAATTAAATTGCATAATTAATTATTTTTTTTTAAAATTTACAGCTTCAAATGTTTTATTCTTGGAGTCACCGGCTGGAGTAGGGTTTTCATATTCCAATACTACGTCAGATTATAGTAAGAATGGTGATAAGAGAACCGCATCAGATAATTATGTTTTCTTGTTGAATTGGTTGGAGAGATTTCCAGAGTATAAAAATAGAGAATTTTATATATCCGGGGAAAGCTACGCGGGACATTATGTACCTCAACTTGCACATACTATTCTCCACTATAACAAAAAGGCCAACAAAACCCTTATCAATCTCAAGGGGATCATTGTAAGTCTCTCTCACTCACATACACAAATGCAAATGCATGGGGTGGACAAATAATTTTGTTCTTTTCGAGTTATAATTATGGCTATTACTACTATTATTTTCTTCTTGCAGTTCTTTGACTATGAATTAATATCACTCGATCCATTACTACTCTGATTAAGAAATAATCCTATAAATGAATATAACTGATGAAACATTAGGTATACAAATGGTAGGGCTATCATTTTCAAAATATTTAATACAACCGTAATTATATTATTAGAGGATATATAGTAAAGTCCAGTGCTACACTTATTTCTCAAACAGTGACTCCAATCATATCTCAAATGAGTAAAATATAAGAGTGTCCATTATAATTTTAGTATATTTAGATATTATGTTTTTTTTTATTAGTCAATGCAAAATAAACTATATTTATTATAGAAAAATTTAAATAACAAACTTTTATGTGATAACTGAACATTAATTATCTTATATGGCAATAATAACATATAAGTAAGTCAAATTAAGATAAAAAATTCACTTCCGTCAAGTTTCGAACTCAAAATCTCAAACTTATAACTTTTAAGTAATTGTCTAATTGAGCTACATGATATAGTTGTGCATGAGACAACATAAATATAATTTATACAATCTTCTATATTTAAACCAAAAAGAAAAAGAAAAAAAATAAATAAGTGGGTAAAGCTCTTCTTTGCTTGATAAATATTTTGGATAAAGGAAACACAGTGTTGTACGACAGGTTTTAAAAATTATTCATGTAAAAGTGACAAAACTAAGACTAAAAAAATTCTCTTCCATCTATATTTGAACTCAAAACTTCAACCTCATAACTTTAAGTAATTGTCCAACTAAACTACATGATATAATTATAAATAAGACAACTTCAATTTTATTTATACAAGCTTCTCCATTATAAATTGAGTACGTTCAATTAACATTTTTATTGCAGTTAAAAAAGAAAAAGTTAATATTGGATATTCTAAGTAAACATTTTTAACTTTATTTGGCCAAAAATAGCACTTTATTTTTATAATAATTAAGATGTTTTAATAAAGGTGCGTCAAATAGTATTCTCCGACTTGATGAATAAAAAATGTAAACTAAACTAGTAAATTATATTATAATACTGCAACTTAATATACAAAATTTTGAAGCAATTGAATTAAGACAGAATATGAGAATTTTTTTTATATAGGCCTCTAGCTATATATCGCCTTTAGTCTTAAGAAATTTTTTGTGTCAATAGAAATACATATTATTAGTATAATTCCTAATCAATAAAAAAATTAGATAAATATAGATTTGGTTGATGCGTCCCTTGTTTTAATATGTTAAGAAAAATCAAAATCTCAAAATATATAGTTCATTATAGTATTCAATAAATGCAATTAATTTTTTTAAAAAAATCTTATGATTACCAAAATAAACTTAAAACTCTCCCTATAAATCAATATCAGACAAAACTTACTTACCAACTTATTTATCTTTTTTTTTGTTTAAATGGAGAAGCTTGTATAAATTAAATTTATGTTGTCTTATTTACAAACACATCATGTAGGTTTGGATAATTGGTTAAAGTCATGAGATTAAAGTTTTGAGTTCAAATCTTAATGGAAGTGGATTTTTTAGCCTTAGTTTGACTTATTTACATGTCATCATTGCCATGGAGGATAGTCAATACCCAAATATCATATAAAAGTTTGTTATCCAAATTTTAATATAGTGAATGATTTGTTTTGTATTGACTAACAAAAAGAAGCACAAAATTCAAATATATTAAGAATACAGTGATCAATTTTACATTTTAATCTATCCCAAATTATTAACACATGCACTATATTTAAAGGTAAGGGTAACCTTTGTCATTTCAATTTATTTAGCACAACTATAATCTCAAAATGTTGATCGAGACTAAAATATAAAATTATAAGCAATAAAATAGAACTATAATATGTGAATTCTTTTTTATACCCTTTTAAGTTTTATCTCATATATCTACAAAATTTGGTATTTAATATCCACATAAATTTATCATATATACTCCCTCCGTTCCTAAAAGATTGTCGTTTTATGAAGTAATTTTTGTTCCAAAAAGATTATCGTTTTGAGTTTATCAATACACATTAGCTATTTTTCCCTATTTTACCCTTATTTAAAGCTTTCTTCTATTTAAAGTTTTCTTCCCTTCTCAATGATTCTTATTCAATTTAATGTTATAATCTAAGTAGTAATTGGTTGAATAAGAAGTACTAATTAGTTGAATTGAATAAGAAACATTGGTAGTGGAATAATTGGTTGAGACAATTAATAAGGGTAGTATAGTATTTTCGCTAGATATTAATTATATTTCTTAAGCTGTGTGTATTAATTTTAAACGATAATTTTTTAAGAACAGATGGAGTAATAAATTTGATTCCTCTCAACTATAAGCAGGACCCTAATCACTTCTCCAACACTAACTTCAACCCCAATTATTAAAAACAATTATTGTTAGTGGTAGGGGTAGGGGTAAGCTCTATCATTCCAAAATATACCAATACATGGCATAGTAAAGCCTAAACCTCTCGATTACAAGTACAAATTTCACTTTTCCAAGACTAGCGCTTGAACTTCAATTAATAGAACATTATAGCCAAGTTGCTAACTACTACTACAATTTAATTTGGTAACTGCAAAACACTACTAGTAGCTAGCATGGACACAATTATCAATCCCCTTTTCTTGATAATTAATTAAACACAAATACAACACAATTCTGAGTTTTCTCCATCTATAATAATTGCACACCCCATCTTTGTTCACTTCTTCATTAGGGAGCTATATTTAGTTATTACCACAAACCAAAAAACAGACCAGCCTGGAATTCCAACCAGTTGTCCTAGGTGTGTGTCACTGTGCGGTTCAATTTTGTCTCGTATATAGGCCATGAATATTTCAAATTAAGAAACATCTCTATAAATGATCACTACCATAATTATAAACCATGGAAGGTATCAAAACCTTATCAATCTGCCTCATTTGTATTACTTTTCTTCGATTTTCATGATATATAAATAAAAGCTAAATATGACATGGATATTACATATGGAAGCCTTCTTGTTTCATAAAGATATTATAGGTCCCCCAAATCAAGGGAGTAAAAAAAATCCCCCCATGAAAAATTATTGTTAGTAATATTTATTTGTTTTTACCTTTTAAAACGAATTAATTTATTATGATTCTTGAGTCAATTTTGATTGGTCAAAATATAACAATTAAGTTATATTTAATGAGTCAACTCGCAATACTTTTAGACCATGCTTGTTTGCAAAAAACATGTTTGGGATTGAACTATTTGTCTTAAATATTTAACACTATTTTAGATTATTTAATCCTTTAAAGATAGACTATTAGTCTCTTAATGTGGAATTATTAATCTCATAAAGTCATTTAATAGTTTAAAATAGGGATTTATTAATTCCACATTCATCGTGGGATTATATAGTCCATCATAAATAGTCTTAAAAATTATAAATAATAGTTCATAGGAAGGACACTTAATCCCCATTGGGATAAAATAGTTTGAAATAGTGTTAGATTAAGATAAATAGTTCAATCTCAAGTATATTTTTTGCAAACAAATATAGCCTCAGAATTAAGGGCTAAATACAATTAACTACATAAAGTACCACCATATTTATGATTAGGTCCCCAAAAAAATTGGGCTTACACTGTACTACATTAAGTGTCTAATTTGATACAATTTAGCCCCCAATTTCAAAATCCGATCAAAATTGGTCGGAATACCCGACCCGCCCAAGAATCCGTTTGAATATTGTGTATTTAATACTAGTTGACCGTATAAATATACGATTTGATTTAATTTTTTTTAAGAAAGTAAAATACGGTATAAAACTATAACTAATACCTCCTCTCTTATCTCTCTCTCTAAAAATTAAAGGAACAAGACATCAAACCTCAGTACTTGAACAAATGTTAACACTTAAAATTTCATATTTTTTCATGTTATCAAATTTATTTAAAAAAAATTGATGCTAAATTGAAGATCCAAATAGATAATGAAAGAGGATTTTAATCTCTATTTCATAGGCGTGCTTCCTCTAATCCAAAAATTCACAAATCAATGTTCAAAGTCATCATCTCCAAAACATTCACATATTTTATAAAAAATCATGAATTCCAAGAATATCAAACCCAAAACTTCAACTTATTAACCATCTTCAATTTTTTTTCATAAAACCACAAAGTTCCAAAAATGAATTAAACCTATAAATTGAAAGCTCAAAATACCCATATTCAAGATCATCAAATCCATAAACAAATTTAAAAAAAGAAGGATAGAAGAAAAAGAAGGAAAAAATCTTTATCGCCTCTACCGTCGACTATCTGCAAAATTATTGTCAAACTCTAGAAATATAGAAGATGGTGAAACGATTTGGTATACCTAAGTTTGAGAAATTAGAGTATTTTTTATTTTGCTTATAATTTTTGATTACTTAAGATGGTGAATTGAAGAAAAATATGATGGCTTTTGATTTACCCGTATATTGGATGAAAAAATATCCTAAAATTTGGGATTGTTCACTTGATTTAGGTTGTTCAAAATTGATATTTTATAGTTTTATATAATATGTTAGATTATGCTGTTTTACTATAATAACCTTTTTAAAATAAAATTGTAGATTTTATTTGATTAGTTAATTAACAAATTATTTTATTTTGATCAAGTGATGGGGTTAATCAAATCATTTGACACTACTCAGTTAGTTTTTTATATATTTTTGTTTGAGTTAATTAGTTGTGAAGGATTAAATACATGTATGCTATTACTTGTTTACACAAAAAGAGATTTTTTTTAAAAAATTTAGTGGGTTATTCCAAAAAATGTATGAAGTAAAATGGGATAAATATTAGTTTTGCCGAATATAATTTGTATGTTTAAAAGTTTATTGGATTTTTGGTAATTAAGTCTTTTTTAAAAAAATTGCATTTGGTAATCTTTGTATTAATATTTAATTTTAATAATTTAACATATAAAAATTATTTATAAAAATTTATACAGATTTAATAAGTCAAAATAAGTATTTATACAAATTTTATACGAAATTTAATAAGTCAAACCATATTCTATACAGTCAAACAGTATACAAAAACATGTCTTTGGCTAAAATTGGCCGGATTATGAAATTGGGTACTATATTGTATACAATTAAGTACTGTAGTAAATTGTAAGCTCAAAGTTTTTGAATTTAGAGGCCGAATCATAAATATGATGATACTTGATGTAACATAAGTATATTTAGCGCCAGAATAAATGTGGTAGCATTGGCAAAGTTACATACTTCCAGCAGTGGTAGAGGGAGTTCAAATCTCATCACTTTTTCTCCGCGTATATAAACTACTATCTCCGACCTATAATATATGACCTTTTAAATTATTTTATTTTTTTTTAAAATTTTTTGACGTTTCATATAATATAGGAGAATTAATCATAGTCTTTTCAAAATTACTCTTCATTGGAAAATATTGAGATAAATATTACATATGAAAGAGTGAGATAAATATATGATAAAGAGTATTATAGATAAGTAATAATATATTTAATGTTATACAATAATTTTTTTAATTCTTATGCACAACTTTAAAATATCATATATTATAGAAGGGAGTATGTATTATATACCAAAAAACAAAAAAAAAATAATTCAAAATACTTTTAACGGATTCAAATTTAATGAAGATTCTCTTGACGAAGTATGTATTTTTCAAGGTAAATGTCATTTTTCTAGTTCCCCGAAATAGAAATAAATAAAACTCTAATCTTTTGTGTGTGAAAAATGCAGATTGGAAATGCAGTGATCAACGACGAGACCGATGATAAGGGGATGTACGATTATTTTGCAACTCATGCTCTCATTTCGGATGAAACCTCATATCGAATCAATAAATACTGCAATTTCTCATCAAATGATAACATAAATCACAAGTGCCAAGCTGCAGCAGATAAAGCTGATATGGATACTCAAGGTCTTGATATCTACAATATATATGCTCCTGTATGCACTAATTCCAATCTTACTGCCCATCCTAAGAAGACTCAAGTAAGTTATAAATTAATCTATGTGCTTATTTTCCAGAATTACTCCCTAAAAAAACTGTATGTAGTTAATATTTTTTAAATTATCGAAAGAATTATGTCTGAATGTGAATATGGCAGACTTTAATATGTGTAAAAGAAAAAAAAATTAAAAGTCAAATGAGACTATTATTTTCTTGATAGATTTATAATAAGTTGATGTGATAAAATTTATTTTTTGGTGCAGTATGTGCTAGATCCATGCAGTGACTATTATGTGTATTCTTATTTGAATCGGCCTGACGTTCAAGAGGCTCTCCATGCCAATGTAACAAAACTTGATCATGATTGGGAACCATGCAGGTATATACTATTTCCTCTCTTATAAATTATAATACTATCATTGATTTTTGCAAGTCAATTTAATACGTATTCAAATTAAAATTTTGTACAATTTATTAACAATTACGAAATAATAAATTTATAATTAATAATAATTTTCAAATAATTTAATATATTAATAATTATATTGACTAAATTAAATAAATTTATGTCAATTTTAAATTTAAAAATATCTTAAACTGATTTTAAAAAATAATTTTATACAAAGAATGTATATATTACATCTCTCTTCCTCTTAATAATATTATCTCTCTGTCCCGAAAAAGAGTTTCATTTTCTTTGTATTTTACTACAAAAATGATACCTTGTATTTTATTTTTATTTTTTGGTGTTGGAGATAGTACTCTGTCATATAATTTAGTCTTGACTAACTTGAGGCCGCTTGTAACACAAAAACCACAGTGATATTATCGATGGTTGGAGTGACAGCCCATCAACAATTATTCCCCTCCTAAAAGAGTTCATAGCTAATGGTATTCGAGTGTGGATATTCAGGTAACAACAAATACTATATTTACCTCTTAATTAATAACTCATTATTTAAAAAACACATGCCAATTAGTGTATCATGCATTCATGCCACTAATAACAATTCATGCATTCACTACTATCACTGTAACTTACAATTATAGAAAATAGACACTATTTTCACATGTAATTGAATAACTCTACTATCACATAAAATCACTCACATACACTCACATACATATTTTGATGGTTCATATGACTTGTTCTGCACATGGGCCATCAAAATATACATGTGAGTTTATGTGAGCGGTATGCGAGCGATTTAATTTATGTGATACTAGAGTTAGTGAAAGTAATTTTAATATTTCCATATAATTTCATATAATCTTCTCTTACAAGAGAGTAAGATGAGACTCACCTTTATGTGAGAGGAACACATGTGATATCAAATTTACATTTGAAAATATCATAATTATAGTATTATGCAGTTGTATAGATTTTGTATGTATAATCATCTTCATATTTGTACGAAATGCAGCGGTGACACAGATGGAAGAGTACCAGTCACTTCAACCAAGTATTCTATTAATGCTATGAAGCTTAAAGTTAAAACTCAATGGCATCCTTGGCTACTCAAGGGGCAGGTAATTACTAATTTCTCTTCATATATAAATACTTTAAATAAATTTTTATGTTTTGTTAACCATAAATTGATATATGAAATATTATTGTTATCCATATATTGTTATAATGAATACATGAAAAACCCTATGTTTGTGTCCATATGATATTTTTGTCCTTTTTGACTACTTAGAAAATCCCTCCCTTAAAGTACAGTAATTAGTGTAAAACGGTATCTTTAATTTTTATGTAGAAGTGTAAAATTGACCTAAATGGCACTCCCTCAGTTTTCTTAATATAAGTCGAGAAATGTTTTTGTTCCTAAATATAAGTCGTTTGAAAATTTCAAGTAAGCATTAATTA
Source organism: Panax japonicus (assembly GCA_020205505.1). Taxonomy (NCBI): domain Eukaryota; kingdom Viridiplantae; phylum Streptophyta; class Magnoliopsida; order Apiales; family Araliaceae; genus Panax; species Panax japonicus. Next base: position 35,853,400 of record CM035099.1, on the reverse strand, counting down.
CTTAGTTTCCAATATTACCCCAAGTAATAAATATAACTTTGGTTCTCTCACTATTTTTTGCCAAATAAATAACACTCTCCTTTTTCAATACAAGGGCAATATAGACAATTGATAGTATATTTAATGCTTTACAATCATTTCCTTAATACTTGTGCACAATTCTAAAACAACATATATTAAGGAACGGATGGAGTATACTTTTGCACTACTAATGGTATTACGAGTTAACGATTTGATATATTGTAAAATCAGGTGTTCTATCTCCACAAAGTAAAAATCTCAGGGTATAATTTTAAATTTTAGTCGATTGTAATTGTTAGCTCCAGCAAGATAATCGTATTGCCAAAATATAAGTTTTAAAGAAATAAAAGATTTTTCATCCTTTTAAAAATATGGCTTCTATTTGCTGGGACAATAATACCAAGTCGTATTTAAATAAATGCAAACAAGAAAAAAAATTCCAAAAATGCACGATAATAATATGAAATAAGAAAAAGTAATGCATTAATTCTTTTACATTTAAAGAAGACGAGTACTATATTAAAAGAGTTTTTGTAATTGATTTTGCTTTTGTTTAATTCATAGGTTGGTGGGTATACACAAGTTTATGAAGGAGACTTGACATTTGCAACTGTTAGAGGGGCAGGGCATCAGGTGCCAAGCTATGAGCCTAGAAGAGCTCTTGGACTCATCATGCACTTCCTTTCTGGGAGACCTCTCCCCGATACTAAAAGATAGTTTTACAAATTTCTTCATTAATAGTAATCTTTAGTGAACATTCAAACATTTATTTATCAAAATCAATAATCAAATGGTTTTTACTTTTTAGTTGGATTTGTCATTACTGTTTTTTGGGGTTATAATTTATCCTTGGACTCTTTTCCCTTGGAAATTAATGTATCCGGTTATGCCACTTCGAAGTTCTGTAACTTTTTATTGGGCAAATGAGCATAATTGTCCTTTAGGTTTTCACGTTCATCTCTTGACGTTATAAAACGTAGTTCAACTAAGTCTCTCCCGTTAAAAAAAATTCCAGCTAAACAAATGTTAGCAGTGGCAAAGCCCGAAACTTTTGTTAGTGGAGTCAAAATTATTACTAAATTACAAATAATTTGGCGGGGGCTCGGAGGAATATATGGTATATATACACTATATTGACTCAGAATAGACTTTTTAATCACAACAGTTCATAAATAAGTAATTCATTATTTATTTTTAAAAATAATATAAATTAGATTATTATTTAGTTTAAAATATTATATATATATATATATTGATTATTATTAATATATTAATATATATTGAGAGAATATGAGTCATATGTGATTAAAATTTGATTGACAAAGTTATAAATTTTCAATTTAACCCCGTGTAATAGAAAATTTATAAAATTTTAGTGGAGTCAATTTATATATAATACTTAAATTTTTTAAAATTTACCTTACATTATAAAACAATTTTTTTTTACTATTGAGGTTGTGTAGCGACATTAAGCACATGCAAATAGAGAGTAGTTTGAGGAAAGGTTTTATTCACAGAAAATATGTATTTTAAATTTTACTAATTACCACATCGTAATGAAGGAGATATCTTTGATTATTTTTCTTTTATGCATCTTAATTGCAGCGAAGAGTACATATAGATGGTCGATGTTTCTCCCTCTGATGATTTTTTTTTCAACTTTTAATTGGGTTTTTGGCCTTTTTAGGTCTAGCTAGCTGTATTTTTTTTTTTATCGTGTGAGAGAAAACTAAAAGGTGTGAAGGTTATCGAAGTAAATGCTACATAATATTTGTTTCTGACAAAACTTGATCATCATAAGATTAGAATGGGCATAATAACATGATGCAATCATTGGTCCGATCTATGCACTTCATGTTCTCATGCACAGTTACAAAATTGTGCGTTTAAGAGTTCGTTGAGATGCTATCAAAGTTGTTCAAAAGTCGAAGACTAATGTTACAGATTGTGAGTTGGAGATATTTGTTGGTAATTATTGAATACTTGAAGAATTCATGTAGTTGATTGTTAACGCCAAGTTTCGTCGGCGCGTCCAATCACAGAATCCACGCGCTAGAACTTGCACAGTAACAGATCACACAGAAGCTTGACGGCTTGTGCCGCTGGAGGATAGCTCCGGTGTGAGAATGAGTACAGGCCATTACAAGGTTTTAACAATGGAGGCTAAGTTTTTAGTGCTCAAAAGTATGAATTACCACTTAATTGTAACCCTGGCCTGATATTTATAATAATCTCACCGCCTTAGAATCCCTCTCCTAGTCGGTTAAGGACTCCTAGCTATGGTAGTTACCATAACTTGGGTTCAACACAATCTCCTTAAAAGATGCAAGTAGAATCCAATCTAATCACTACCTTTGGAGCAACAGTATTTAATTGTTAATTGGGACGTCCAACTCTGCACGCAGGAAGGCCCATTGTACAAGCCCAAATTATCCCACTGTCGGGTCTAGGCTTCGGCCCAAAGGATCCGAAGGCCTGACTCCCAACAGCACATAATATGATAAGGCTCCGGCCCAAGGGGCTCGGATGCCGAACCCGAAGACATCCACCAAAGTGAGGGTCCAGCCCAGAAGGACTCAGACGCCGACCCGAACACCTCGAAATTCACCACGGGCTTTGGCCCAATGAACTCATACGACTCTTCTAATGTCGGGTCTTCAGCCCAAGTGAAGGTCAGCAGAATGCTCCCGAACATTGCCCCCCAGTTTTCAATTATAAGATACTTATGGTTGGAGACTTGAAAGGTCAGGTATTCGAAAGGTCATGACAATTAATAATGAACTGTCTGGGAAAACCAAACGATCCATTCCTAATATTTGAAACGTTGCACACCTTTTCACGCCTGGCCCCACCTTAAGCATTTAATAGCTGCCCTGGGGTTCCGTGCCGTACTCCCTATAAAAACCCTTCTTCCCCCCTCATTATCCCATTTACTGACTCCTCTCTTCCAAACTCTCTGTTTTCATTATTTTCGGCAATGCGATTTCCGGCAAGCTCATTTCTTCCCCAAACTCCCCAAATTTCCACCACTTTGTAGATATTTGAGTTCTAGTCTAGATCATCTCTTCTTCAAAACTTCTTATTTGCATCACATCCCTTTTCAATGGCCGATTTCAGCACTATCCCGGCCACTGAGCCAATCACCGTCACATCCACTGTCACCACCGGCGACCTATTAGAGATCGAACTGCCGAATGCCCCTGCCGCTACCACACCTTCGACCCTGCCTAGTCCAGTAGATGTCGAGGCTAGGGTTCAAAATGCATACCACTCCTCAAAGGAGTTTTCCCAACTCTATAATCCTTCCACTATCACCTCCTCCCAGATCTCTGACATCCGAACCCTCTTTAAAATCCCTAAAGAATACCAGCTCCGAGTACCGACGCCCGATGAGAAGATGTTCTGGCGTCTCGAGAGTGAGTGGGTAGCCGTCCCCTTGTACGTTCTGAAATACGGGGTTCGGTTCCCACTTCATGATTTTATTTCTTCTTTCTTGAGCTTCGTGGGAGTAGGGTTCGCGCAGCTTGTACCGAACGCCTACATCCATTTAGTTTCTTTCATAGCCATCTACCAAGAGGTGGGCATCACTCCCGGGCTCGATCTATTCTTCGCCCTATTCACCGTCGGCGGGTCGAAAGAACCCGGTCTCCGGTAACTCAACAAGCGCCCCAACCGCACCGTCCCGATCAAAACCCCTTCGAGCAACAAGGGGTGGCACGAACAGTGGTTTTTTGCCAAGGGAACGGACCTCCAACTCCTTCCCTCCTGGGCCCATCCAACCGACCAGGCGACCAAGGTTTCGAAGTTCCCGAAGGGTCGGGCCGATGCCTTCAGGACGTTCTACAAGCAATAGCAGAAGACCCAATGGAATCTGGGGCTTCTGATGGATGAAGCCTGGTTGTACAAACACGGCTGTAAGTATCCTTATTTTTTCTCCTATTCTTTTAAGCGTTCCACGCCTTAACCCATTTGTCCCCGTGTAGTGACCATTTTCAAGCCGGAGGGCGTTGTCGATGCCTTCATCCCCACCATCTTCACAACCGGGTTCATCCGACCCCCAGTGACTGACGAAGCTCCTGAGGAGGATACGGTCCCTATCAGCGAGATGTCTCTGGGGTTCGCCTCGGGGCCCGAGCCCCTGACCACACAAAAAGGGGCGCTGAAGATGAGCCGCGCGGAGAAGGCGGCTTTACTGAAGAAATCCAAGAAGCCCTCCAAGCCGACCATTAAAGCGCCTATAATAGTCCCTCCGCCTTCCCTGCCGAAGCCAACTCCACCACCGCCCCCTCCTCCGACCGAGGTGGTCGAGGATTTTGAGGATATCGAAGAGGTTCCTCTCGAACCCCGATCCACGAGACCTCGATTGTTTGAGGGTTCCGATCAACCGACGGGACAGATGGTGGTCCCTAGTCTGGACCGTGCCCCCACTCCTTCTTCTGGGCCAAGCTCCTCCCAGGGATCGCCGACTACCTGTTGGCCCAAGAGCCCGTCAGAGGTTTTCCCATTTACCCTCTTCGATCACTTCAAACTTCCTGGCGACGACGAGCGATTTAAAGGGTATTCTTCTGATCAGTTCTTGGTGGCCTATGTTCGATCCCAGACTCAGGTAATTCCCTTTGTCAATCTGAGTGCTGCTATTAACTTGGATTTTTACTTCCTGTACTGATGTATGTGTTCGCTGTAGGCCAACGCTATACTCGCCCGAACCATCTCTCCCCTTTCCCGATCTACAAAGAAAGAAATTCAGCTGGGAACAGAGGTGGAGCTGCTTGAGGCTGATGTTCGGGGTCTGTAGTCGGACCTGAAGAAGGAACCTGATTCTCATGCCCAAACCCGGAATAAAGTGACCCGAGCGGAAGGCGAGATCAAGGAATTGGATCATAAGCACGAGACTCTTCAGGCCGAGAGGGATCATCTGCTCAAGGAGGTCAAGGATCGGGAGGATGCTATTGACAGCATTACGTACAAGTTCTCCAAGATGCACGACAAGATGATGTTCTTAATCAAGGAGAACAACACTTTAACCGCCACTGTCAATGCGTTTCCCTAGTAGGTTGTCGAGGCCAGATGGCAGGCCATCACTGAATACGAAGAATCTGAAGCCTTGAATGATAAAGTCATAGCCCAATTCGGTGAAGGGTATGAGACTTATCGGGATAAGGCTAAGGCAAAACTGATGGCTGCTGGGCTCGATATCTCTGTCCTTGACTCTTCTGACGACGAATCCGAAGCTGAAGATGATCCCCCTGCAGAGTAGATATTTAGGATTTATGGATTTTTTTTTCTGTACTTTGTCCAAATCGTAGGCGACTGGGCTTGTAAAAATTTTCTAAGTGTAAATGAGATATACTTTTTGGCCATGAATGTTTGTTGTCAGTCTTACTCATGACTAATCTCGATCGGTTATGTTCACCCGAACTTTCTGATCGGATTGTCCTTAGAGTTTATCTGATCTTGAAGGGTCTAACAGTTATATCCGGGACTTATCTCGATCAGTGGTGTCTTTCTGAACCTCTTGATTGGATAGTTCCCGAGACCTATACTTTCAGAATTTACTGAACCCTCGGTCAGTTATGCTCAGGACTTATCTCGATCAGTGGTGTATTTCCGAACCACTTAATCGGATAGTGCCCGAAGCGTGTCTGTTCGGGTAGTAATGGCACATATGAATATAAATAAAGTTAAACATTGACAGAAATAAGAGCTTTCAATTTATATCATTTGAATTGAATCGGTTACATGTGTAAAAGTAAGAATGACATAACTATTACTGGTAAAAATTTCTAAGTCTTCCAGAATGCCATGTATTCTTTACCTCCGAACCGTCCATTGCCCGAAGCCGGTATGTTCCTGGCTTCGGCACTCATACCACCTCATAAGGCCCCTCTCAGTTAGGCATTCACTTGCCGATGTTCTTGGGGGTTGATGCCTCCGACTCCCGGAGGACTAGATCTCCTACAGCAAACCTCACGGGCTTCACCTTCTGATTGTAGTGTCGGGCTGTCCATTGCTGATAGATTGCCAACCTCATTATAGCCGAATCTCAGACTTCGTCTAGCAGATCTAAATTCGTTCTCAGGCCTTCATCATTGTATAGCTCTTTGTACTGGCTAACTCGAAGAGTGGGGGAACCGATCTCGACAGGGACGAGGGCGTCGGTCCCAAATGCTAGTCTGAATGGAGAGTCTCCAGTTGTGGTCCTTGGAGTAGTTTGATATGCCCACAAAGCGAATAGCAGCTCTTCGGGCCACCGACCCTTTAACTCATCCAATCTGCGCTTTATTCCATTGAGTAAGGTTCGATTAGTCACTTCCACTTGACCATTTAACTGAGGGTGGGCAACCGAAGTCTTGCGATGTTGGATCCTTAACTCCATCAGAAAGCCCTCGAATTTCGATCCCACGAATTGTCTGCCATTGTCTGAGATTACTGCCATCGGGATACCGAACCGGTAGACTACTCGTTCTTTAAAAAATTTCAAACACTCCTGCTCAGTGATCTTTTGCAGTGGTTTGGCTTCGACCCACTTCGTCATGTAGTCAATAGCCACGATCACAAAGTTAACTTGTCCCTTAACTTTTGGTAGAGGAACCAGGATGTCAATGCCCCATACAGCAAATGGAATTGGGGATAAGATCAAATAGAGCTCTTCAGGGGGTTGATGCGGAATATTATTGTTCAGCTGGCACTTGGGAAACCTCCTAACGAATTCCTTTGCCTCGGTGTAGATAGTCGGCCAATAATACCCCTGCCTCAGAATTTTATGTGCCAGTGACTTCGCACCCATGTGATCCCCGCAGATCCCTTCATGTACCTCCCGAAGTGTGTAGTCTGCTTCTGAGGGAGTCAAGCATTTGAGCAGTGGAGAGATAAAGGCCCTTCTGTATAGATCTCCATCTATCAGGACGAAGTTCGAGCTTCGATGTTTGACTTGTCTGGCTAGGATTCGGTCCGAAGGGAGGGTCCCATCAGCCATGTATGAGATATAAGGTGAGAGCCAGCAATTGAGTCGGTCCAAAGCCAAGACTTCTATCTTCGAGACACTGGGCTTTTCCAGAACCTCCAGGTACACTGATCCATTGAAAGAGCTTGCTTCAGTAGTTTCCAACTTTGCCAGGGCGTCTGCTATTGTGTTGTCTGACTGGTCCACCCCCTGACAACTGTGCAACGTGAAGTACATAAGCTTATCCTTTACCTCGGCCAAATATTTCACCATCCTTGCCCCCCGAGCCTCGTACTCACCCGAAAGCTGCTTGACCACTAGTTGCGAATCACAGTAGATGATCAACCTATGTGCCTCTAAGCTTCGGGCCAATCGTATCCCTGCTAAGATGGCCTCATACTCTGCTTCGTTGTTTGTGGCCTTGAAATCGAACCGAATAGCTTGCTGGACCTTGAACCCCTCAGGACTTGTCAGGATGACCCCCGCTCCACTGACATCCGAAGTTGACAATCCATCCACGTATAAAGTCTATGAGGTCTGACCTGGTTGTGCTTCGACCACTATACTTACCTCGGGTTCGGTGAAAGAATACTCTACCACGAAATCTGCCAACGCCTGCCCTTTGATTGTCGTTCGGGGATGATACTCTATAGCAAACTGTGTTAACTCCATCGCCCATGCGGCCAACTGACCTGATACCTCGGACTTGTGCAAAATCTTCTTCAAAGGGTAATCCGTGTAGACCACTATCAACCGACCCTAGAAATAGTGCCTGAGTTTCCTGCTAGCAATTATGAGTGCGTAGGCAAACTTTTCCAGGCTCGGGTATCTCGTCTCTGCGTCTCGAAGAACATGGCTGATATAGTACACCGGAAACTGCTTTCCTCCCTTATCCGTCACCAGTGCCGCCCCTACTGCCATCGGTCTGGCAGCCAAATATAGGTATAAAGGTTCTTAGGGGGTCGGTTTCATTAATAATGGTGCCGTGCCTAGGTACCTCTTGATCTCTTGGAACGCGTCTTCGCATTCCGAAGTCCACTGGAAAGTCTTATCATTTTTCGGACCCTTTAGAGTGTCAAAAAAGGGTATACATCTTTCAGCTGACCTTGATACTAATCTCCGAAGGGCAGCTATTCGGCCTGTCAACCTCTGAACATCTTTGTATGTCTTTGGAGATTTCATGTCGAAGATCGCCGAGATTTTTGCCGGAATGACCTCGATTCCCCTCTTACTGACCCAGTATCCCAGAAACTTCCCTGAACCTAGTCCGAAGGTGCATTTGGTCGGGTTCAGTCTCAGTTTGTGTTGCCTTACCATTTCGAAGCAGTCTGCTAAATCCTCTAGGTGATCCCGGACTGACATGCTCTTGACGATCATGTCATCCACGCACACTTCCATACTCTACCCCAGCTGTTTCCTGAATATGAAGTTCATCATCCGTTGGTAGGTCGCCCTTGCGTTCAGCAATCCGAAAGTCATCTTTCGATACACATATATAGCCCGATGGGTGATGAAGCTGGTCTTCGAGATATCTTCTTTGTGCATCGAGATTTGGTGATATCCCGAGAAAGCGTCCGTGAAGCTTAACATTCTATACCCCAAAGTGGCATCAATTAGCTGGTCTATGTTGGGTAAGGGATAGAAGTCTTTAAGGCATGCCTTGTTCAAGTTCGTGTAGTCGATGCACATCCTCCCCTTCCCATTCTGTTTCTGAACTAAGACCACATTCGCCAGCCATTCGGGAAAGTCGATCTCGAAGATGAACCCCACTTCCAACAATTTAGTAACCTCTTCATCTATAATCTTCTGTCTTTTTGGGGCGAAGATCCTTCTTTTCTGTATCACTGGCTTCCTCTTCGGATCAATATGAAGCATATGTAATGCTATTGATTCGCTTACTCTGGGCATGTCACTAGGTTCCCAAGCGAAGATGTCGGCATACACTCGAAGTAATTCCACCAGACCCGTTCGCAGCTGTTCCGATAATCCCGCCCCAATTTTTATCAGTTTGTCTGGATTCCCCGATATTAACTCAACATCTTCTGTTTCCTCTGCCGGTAGAGCCATGGGTTTAGTGCTGCCCTCAGTGAACGGCTCTATCTCGATGGTCATCGTCTGTTTCTGCTTACTGACCCCGACCCCTGAAGAAATCAAGGTATTCCGATAACACCTTCGGGCGATATAAAGATCTCCTTGTACTTCCCCTATCCCATCCGGTGTTGGAAACTTGATTTTGAAATGGGGTATAGACGTTACTGCCTGCAGTGCTGCTAAAGTGGGCCTTCCCAAGATGGCGTTGTAAGCTGAATCCACTTGTACGACAATTTTTTTTACCATAATTTCTGTTTGCTGAGGGGCCGTACAAAATCTAACTGGAAGTTCTATCGTACCTGACACATGAATCGGGTCACCACTGAAACCGTATAGCGGGCCCTCTGCTCCCATTTCCATATTCTTTCCTCCCAACTCCATCCTCTGGTATGCATGTGTGTAAAGTATGTCGGCCGAGGACCCGTTGTCGATCATCATTCTCTTCATGTCCACTGGCCCGACATGAGCCGTTATCACCGATGCTCCGTCGTGCGGTTCAATGTGGTCAGCAGGGTAGTCGTCATCGGAGAAGGAGATGGTCGTACCTGAATATGGCCTATCCTTTCTGGGTGAGGAGCCAGCTAGCTACAGTATGGCAGTGAGATGCCCACTCCTCTTCCTACCGATTACACGCCCTACCGACCCGCCCAATATCACATCAATAATTCCTCGGGCTAGAGGGTTCGGTTGCGGCTGTGTTTCCCAGGTGAGCTCTATGTTCTCCTCTAGCGGGGCTACCGACCCTTCCCTACCGACTACGTATTGTATCAACTTCCCATTCTGAACATTCTTTTTAATCAAGTCTTTCAAGTTATTGCAATCTTCTGTCGTGTGACCCTGACTCTGGTGATACGTACAATACTTGTTCCTTCCCCTTTTAGTTGGCTTCGGGATCGATGGGCATGGTTCGAAAAAGGGCGTGTTTTGCATCTCCTTCAGTATCTTAGCCCGATCCGTGTTGAGGGCGGTGTACACTTTGTTGACATTTTTGTTTAGGAAGGGCGGTCTTCCACTGCCCGACCCTCCCCCGTTGTAGTTCTTCTTACTGTAGCTATCTGTCTTCCCCTGATTGTCTGACTTTTGATAACTCTATTTGTCCCGATCTCTGGACTTTTCGTATGACTGGGATTGTGGTTTGAATTTCTCCATCGCCTCCTCGATCGCTATGTGACCTTCGGTCCTGTGAAAGGCTTCTGTTAGGTCGGTCGGGGGGTTGATCACCAGGTCCTTCATCAGCTTCTTTGATCTTCCGATGTCTAGCCCCATTGTGAAGAATCCCAAGGCTTGTGGAGAATTTAATTCCACCACCGACCCCACAGCTTCTCGAAACCGTTTAACATATTGCCCCAGGCTCTCATCTAATTTTTGTCTGACCTGCATGAGGGATGCTGTAATCTTCCCCCGTCTCTTATTACTCCCGAATCTGGCACGAAGCTTTTCCCGAAGGTCATTCCACGAATTTATCGATCCCGATGCCAGGGTTCCCATCCACTCCCGGGCACTCTTATTCAATGTAGTGGCAAACATGTGACACTTGACCGTGTCAGAATAGCCATAATAAGTCATCAGTCTGTCGTACCCATCGGAATGGTCGTAAGGATCCCCCAACCCGGCATAAGTCTCCATCGGGGACATCTTCTTTTTGGGGTCTGCCGTCTCTTGATTAATTTTCGGCGAAAAGGGTGACCCTATGCAGGCCGAAGGTGCCCCTGTTGAACTTTTGGCCGACAGCAACTTCTCCAAATCGGCTACCCTTCGGGCGAGGGAATCAAATTCTCCTCTATAAGGGGACGATCGGGGTCTGTCCCTCTCATATTCGGGAATCTCGTCTCCTCTCCTCTTCTCTGACCTGCCCGGGTGCTCAGATCGTCGTCCTGCTGATCGGCTCCTCCTCCAGCTTCGGCCATCCCTCGAATGGGTTCGGTACCTGCTCCTTTCCCTATCAGCCTCTCTCTTTCGGGGTGACCTAGACTAGCTACGACGTCTACGCCTTTTAGAGAACGCCTCTTGCTCTCCGACCGCGTTAGCCAACTGTAGTTCGAACTCCTTCTGCTGAAGACGTAGGGCCGTCATGGCATCTCTGTTTTGCTGCATCTTTCTTTGCAGGATAAATTCTCTCTGATCTCGACCATCTTGGCCACGACTCTTTCCATGCGCCTCCAACACTCGTTAATTGTTTTCGTCTGCCCGACTAGCCTGGTTGGGGGTTCGTTGACTTTCATGGAAGAGCCTTCGTCGGGGGGAGCCAACCGGATTCTTCTGATCTTTCGGGATTCTGGAACCCAGTCTATCTTTCACCGACCCTCTCACCTGAGTGGTCTGGTGTGTCTTGGCCTTTTCGCGGTCTAAAACTGCATACTCCAAGCTCGCCATAATTTCTCACCAGAAAAAAATCCGATTGTGATTGATTAAGCACTAAGACCCCTCCTTCTAGCACCAATGCTAACGCCAAGTTTCGCCGGTGCGTCCAATCATAGAATCCACGCGCTAGAACCTGTACAGTAACGGATCACACAGAAGCTTGACGGCTTGTGCCGCCGGGGGATAGCTCCGGTGTGAGAATGAGTACAGGCCGTTACAAGGTTTTAACAATGGAGGGTAAGTGTTTAGTGCTCAAAAGTATGAATTACCTCTTAATTGTAACCCTGGCCTGGTATTTATAATAATCTCACCGCCTTAGAATCCTTCTCCTAGTCGGTTAAGGACTCCTAGCTATGATAGTTACCATAACTTGGGTCCAACACAATCTCCTTAAAAGATGCAAGTAGAATCCAATCTAATCACTACCTTTGGAGCAACCGTATTTAATTGTTAATTGGGACGTCCAACTCTGCACGTAGGAAGGCCCACTGTACAGGCCCAAACTATCCCACTGTCAGGTCTAGGCTTCAGCCCAAAGGATCCGAAGGCCCGACTCCCAACATCACACAACAGGATAAGGCTTCGGCCCAAGGGGCTCGGATGCCGAACCCGAAAACATCCACCAAAGTGAGGGTCCGGCCCAGAAGGACTCAGACGCCGACCCGAACACCTCGAAATCCACCATGGGCTTCAGCCCAATGAACTCATACGACTCTTCTAATGTCGGGCCTTCAGCCCAAGTGAAGGTCAGTAGAAAGCTCCCGAACATTGATGAAACGCGAAGTTTAAAGGTTTGTGAGTGTTTTGTTTTGGAACAAAGTCAAATTAAGATTGAAATTACTAGTACTGTTGAAGAATTTAAAATTCTTGAAGAGTTGACCATCATTGAGAAGAATATAAATGTCACAAAAACTAAGGACGAAGATACTACAGATATGGATATGACAATCGACAAAATTGATCATGGGATTGTTTCAGTTATTGAAGACATTGAAATTATTAATTTTATTGTTCCTTAAGATTTCTTTGTCATGCAGGTTAATTGGAAGATGATGGTATTCTCTTACTTATTTTCAGGATTCTTTGAGAAAAAAGACATGAAGTTTTGATCCCGCAGATTAAAAATTCATTTTTGGTGCTTCATACTACTTTACTTTAAAATTCAAGGATGAATTTTATCTAAGAAGATGAGTCTGATATAGTAAAAAATAACAATGAAAATTATAATTTCATATATTTTATTATTTATGGTGTTTTAATCTATTTCATGTATTTTTATTTATTATTTAGGGAAATCTAGTAGGATTTAGATTTACTATTTTTACTTTAATAGTTTCCAACTAATCATAGAAAAGTTAATTAGTAGTTTTATTACCCTTTTCAAATTAGATTAGAACAGTTATTTATTTTGTCTTTTAGAGTATATGAAAGTACTTAAACCTAAAAATAGGTTGTCTTGAGCCTTCTTAGTTTTAGACACTCGAAATTTCACTTTCCTTGAACTAACCCTGCAGGAGGGCAAAAACATCATTTCACTTCAGAGACAACCCTGAGGTTGGGAAAAAGCATCATTTCACCCCAACGACAACCTTGAATAGAGATCAAGGATGCCCAGACACAAAGCGAACCGAAGGAGGATCGCAAAGCTGAGGATGTGACCATAAAATGTCACTGCAACAACCAATGAACTGTGAGCTATCGAAGACGAGCCAATTGACGATTATTCGAGAACTAGAAGATGACATTTAGCCTAGTGCATCATCATTCCAGACTACAAATCAGTCAGACTAGACCTATTCGCAGCCTTCTTCATAGACTTTCTGAGATTTTTGGGTACGGAGCTCAACTTTCATTGGATCGGGATCAAAAGGCACGATCTTCAAGACAGCTAGACCCATAGAGCCCAGCCTCAGGTGTACCCATAGATACACATGCGCCTACCTTCGGATGGCCTTAAGCATCAACAGGAGCTCATAATAAATTATACAGAACATAATAGAAAGCTAGAGAGAGAAGGAAGAGAGAGAGAGAGAGAGCTTCAGGTCTGGCATTTCTGTATCATATTTTTGTTGTTTAATCTCATATCATATACATATTATAAGTTTTGAGTTATATAAGTTTAATCCAAGCCAAAAGAAGCTGGTTCACGCGACCCCCAAGGTGAAAAACACTCATTTCAGCCACTTTCTTTGTAACCGTTGTTATAAATACCAGTTTTATGTAGATATAACAATTTTTACCGGTTAAATTTGTTATTTTACATATATATATTATGTATTGGGAGGTAAACACTAAGTTTCTACCGGTTAATTTGTGCATGTTCAGTTGTAATCAATTATTTGACTTGCTAGATCTAGCCAAATTTAGCATTTTAAGCAGTTATGAAGCATGATGCTATAACCCATATACTAGATAAGCTTAGATCTATGGTAGATCTCGATGTTTAACTGCTTTTGGTCAGTCTCAGTCACTCCGTAGAGCCCTAGATCTGTATCTAGAGGTGAGGAGGTCCTAATGGCTAGATATGAGGATTTCTGTGATGCCTCCAAAATAGGTCCATACAACTCATTCTGAGTCGCCAAATACATGCTACAGAATTCAAATACAAACTTCATTTATACAATTATTAACTGTCGTGTAAAATACGACAAAACGTAAATTGTGAGTTTTAATACGAATATTGTCTCGTAGACAATATCCAAACTCAAACGAAATTCTCATTATAATTATTATCACACTATTTTATAGAACAGTGAGGACCACTGTATAGCCACTATCTTGGACCATCACTCCATTCCCTGACTAGTCCCAACTATATTCTCATTTCCTAAAGAGAACAATGAAAGAAAAGGGTGAGCTCAACTAGCCCAGTAAAGAATATTATGACTAAGATAATGTAGAATAAATTATCCTTAGTCCTCAATAATGTAAAATTTGATAGAATACAATAGACAACAAGTTTAGATCAACAACTGCAATGGAACAAGCAATGTATTAGAAGAGTCAAGTAGAGCATGATGTCTACTATCTTCTATGATTTAAAAGTTCATTATCAATATTTTATCTCTAACAAAACTCAATAAATGTTTCAAACCAAAGAATTATTCATGCACTACGGGCCAAGGATATTCATTTGTATCACCAGTGGTCATGATCATGCCAAATAACTGTCTATCTATGCAGTACATGCCAAAGAGGACTTTTACCACATCATTTGTTTGTAACATTACAGGTCATGATTATACCAATACACAATTCCTGGTCATAACTTTACCAATCAACAATCCATCTATGCACTACGGGCCAAATATGAATTTCACCACAATATACGCATGAGGATGATGACAACGATAGAAGGAAACAATAAAGCGAGATCAAGGATAAATATTAGAGATTTATAATTCAATTTATTTAGAGTTCAAGAATGTCCAAATTGTCAACATGATAATTAATTGTGGAGTAAAATTCAAGAATGATATTCATGTATCAAAAATAATTTGGACAAAAAAGAATTAATTTTATCGTGAATAGTACCCCATGAATAGTATTGTGTGTATAGTACCGTATGAATAGTAGTGTATGAATAGTACCCATAAATAATACCGTATAAATAGTACCCATAAATAGTACTGTAGGAATAGTACCCATAAATAGTAACCCGCCATGAAAATATTGAAATTTAACAAGAAAGTTCAGACCAATATTCTAGTGAAATGATACTAGATGAAGCGCAAAACTCAAGGATATTCTACTAATTTCAAGGATTATAGAAGCAATACTAATCAAAATAAGTGTAGATTTAGGAATATAAAATGAAATAATATTACTTACATACTATAGAGTATGTAAGAAAATAATATTTCTTACGAATATTGAACAAAAATAATATCCCTTACGAATATTGAACAAAAATAATATTTCTTACGAATATTGAACAAAGATAATATCCCTTACGAATATTGAACGAAAATAATATTCCTTACGAATATTGAACGAAAATAATATTCCTTACGAATACGAAAAATATTCTCTCTTATGAATATGAAATAAATAATACCCCTTATCTAAGTAGGAGAGTAAATCTGACTGGTATATCAGAGATATTCTTGAGGAAAACTTGCACTATTTGATACACTCAAAGTATCCATATACTAGAAAGAAATACGCACAATATTATTGTAGACACTCAAAATTTTCTGCACACCTGTTACTAACTTTACAGGAGGGCAGATTCGTCTTTTAGAGATAACCCTGGAAGACAACTCACGTCCATTCCGGATACCACCGGAAGTTCAATCTCAACCCCGGAACACACACTGGGAGTATCAATTCCAACCTCGGAGATAACCCTGAGTTTCATCCTTGGAGATAACCCCAAGGAATGTCGTTGTAGTTCCAACGATAACCTCGGAAATGCTTGATTTAAATACATGCAATGAGCTTTAATCTCAGACCTCCTGTCAAGGCACTCATTCCAAAGACCCAGAGCTAACACCTGGAAGACAGGCACACTCAAAGATGATCCTACAGAATCCAAACACTTGCAGCAGTCCAATCTCAGAGATAACCCTGAGCAATATCTGCTATCAGCCCAAACCGGAGATAACCCCGGTAAGGGGCAAAATCGTTATCTTGCCACCTCAACCCCCAACGCGCTGTCTCAACACTTCATACATACATTTCTACATAGCAATGTCTCACAAGAGCAAAGGAGTTCCAATCCTGAGTGACTATTACGCGTGGCAGCACACCGTATAGAATTTGAAGCTTAAAGACCATGGGCATGGTCCCCTCTTCCTGACTTCGTACAACCTCTAATCTCATGTCATTGCATAACTCTCGATAAAAGCGGTCCGAAGAAGGTCTTGTACACCTCGTTCAGATGCTCGGATTGAATTTTTGCAAGTTCGAGCAGACATCACAGTGCACAAGTACACGTATTTAGAGACGACATGACCCACAGAGCCCGGGGCACACCGGGCAACCGCAGGTGCACCTGCGACCACCAACTCTATAAA
Organism: Panax japonicus; assembly: GCA_020205505.1. Lineage (NCBI taxonomy): Eukaryota > Viridiplantae > Streptophyta > Magnoliopsida > Apiales > Araliaceae > Panax > Panax japonicus. The sequence continues at coordinate 35,836,966 of CM035099.1, read as the reverse complement.
ATATAGAGCTTGGGATGGCCATTTATAAGAGAAAAAGAGGCGAGGAAGCCTTGTCAAATTTTCTATGTACACACCCCATATTGAGTGCTTTCTCATTTTAAACACCTGTTAGCTCACATATAGCTATATTTTTACCGGTGGGAGCTGAGTATTCATCCATTTATAGTCATAGAAGTCTACTTTGGCAGCCCACTGTAAGCCTTCTTACACTCTATAAAGCCTTTCTCTTCATCTTTGCACACACTATTCTTCACATTGAGAGTCATGTTGTGTGCGTATGCCCGGACTTTGGTCCGTGGTTTTCATTTTTGTCTGTATATATATACTTCTATATGTATATATTTATATATGAACTAACATTATCGAGTTATGCCTCGATTGAGCCTAGACTTATGTCTGGAGCGTTTACTTGCTTATATATATATATATATATATATATATATATATATATATATATATATATATATATATATATATGAACTGTTGTCGGATTATATCCGATGAGCCTGGATTTTATTTTCGGAGCGTTTACTGCTTATATATATATGAATTGTTGTCGAACTCTGTTCAATGAGCCTGGATTTTACATCTGGTGCATTTACTACTTATATATATATATATATATATATATATATATATATATATATATATATATATATATATATAAATTTACACTTTTGTCAGGCCTAGAGTTTTTTTCGTGGCATTTTACTGCTTTATTTACATTTCGTCCCGCCTGGAGTTTACTTCATGGCAGTTGATCGTCTTTACTGCTTTTTTTACATTTAGTCCGTCCTAGAGTTTATTTCATGGCAGTTGATCGTCTTTACTAATTTCTTTACATTTAGTCCCGCTTGGAGTTTACTTCGTGGCGGTTTATCGTATTTATTGCTTTATTAACATTTCTGATCCCCCATGGAGGTGCTTCATGGTGGTTGATCATGTATATATATATATTGACCGCTTTTATATATTTACATTTCCGATCCCCCATGGAAGTGATTCGTGGTGGTTGATCATGTCTGTATAATATATATATATATATATATATATATATATATATATATATATATATATATATATATATACAGCTTTTATATATATAACTGCTTACTGCTTTTCATATAAACTACGGCATCATGTGAGCCTAGGAATCATTTGATCACAGATTCAGTCTACTGAATCTAGATTTGGTTCCCGTGATGGACATTTTCAGCTGTAAGCAGCTTGTAAATTATTCACGGTGTTTGAACTTCCATAGATGACTATTATGCCCATGAGGAGTTCGGCATCGCTATATATTTTTTTCTCGAAGATGCTTCGCATCTCGAAAATAAAAGCAAACATGCCAAACATTTAATAATAAAATGTACATCAAAGTCAATAACTGCACTAGAGGCTCACATTGAAAGCTACCTCAAAGAGGTGGTTATTTTGGAAAGTATAGTACTGGATCAAGAAACACTAAGTATAACTGATAGGTAAAGTATAGTTAAAGGATTATAAGTGGTCAATGTCTAGTTCTTAAACTCATATGTTTGTGATGAGTTCTTAAACTCATAAGGTGTTAAAAGTTGTGACAAACTGGATATAGTTATGTGTAAATGGATATTGAGGATAATGGAAATAGATAGGTTATTAAGCAATTGATCCTTAGTGAAGGCGAAAGAAATAGGTAGTATTAACATTAGTTGAATATATATGATTCTGTGTTGCGTATATGATAAGTATATTTGTGTAATGAAATTTTTTTAATCTTTGTGTTGGACAAAGTTATAAATCCCGACTTTTGTAATCACAAAGGGATAACTAATGTTTAAAGCACAATGTGCTATGGTATGTCAAGTGCTATGAATATGAGTCCATGTTGGATTAATGGGATAAGTTGGTATAAAGATAGTAGATATTTATTTGGTCACTGGTTATTACAGTAGACCGAGTTTTCAAAATATAATATTTTGAGTACATGATTATTTGAATAGAAAGTTTTGCGTTATAAGTTAAGCGTTTACGATAAGGCTTAGAATGTAAGAATAAATATGATAATGCCGTAAAAAAAAAACGAAACCAAAGGAAGAAGAACCTGTCAACAAAGCTGGAAGACAACCAGACCCGACACAGAATTTTGCGAATGCGGACGATCAAGCTATACAGAACGAAATACCAGTCGCGGGAAATCAACTAGATAATCGATCGACAAACTTCAAAGACTTCAAGACAACCGGACCGCCAGGATGTAGAAGATCAACCGACCCTGTTAAAGCGTATGTGATAGCTAGGATAACGGTGGGGCAAAAGACAACTTTTGTTACCTATATGATAAAAGAAGATAATTTCAATAAATAAGCCAGAAATGTGATTAAAAGAAAAGTTTGTGTGCGGAAAGTAAGGACAGAAGGGATATATATCTTTCCAAAATGTCCCAATCCAAGAATGTATAGTGAATGTGTTGTGTGCAAATCAATAAAGCATAAGGTGAAAGACTGTCCAAGAAAGGAAATGGAAACAAGGAATGCGAATACGGAACAAGGCAGCAGGACATTGGCGACAACGGGACCAACTTCAACTAACAAACCAACGAAATCAACCGCAAACTTCTTCAGCGTGACTGTTCGGGATTCGATAACAACCGGGGATGCAACTCCAGGTATTAATCTAACCAATTTTTATTTTTTCTTATTATTTTCTTATATATAGTAATTATTTTTATAAATTATTTTGAAGGAGGAATTTGAGTTCTCTTAGAAATCAAATTTCTGTTTAAGGAGATAGATAAGCGTTATGCTAAATAGTAAAAGATCGATTCGATCAATTATGATCGAGATCTAATTGCAATGATTGTGTATGTTATGTACCCTGGTATGTATATGTTTTAAAGGTGATTCCGAGGACGGAATCTTTATAAGGGAGGGTGAATGTAATAACCCGATATTTTTTATATAATTAAATAATAAATTTTGCGTATAAATTTTTTTTAATAATAAATATGAATGATATATGTCAAGGTAATGTGCAATATATTTTTATATGTGATAAATAAAATTTATTTATTACATTAAGTATTGCAAATAAATTTATTTTTAGAATTATTGATTATTATCAATTATAATTTTTATACTAATTAATTCCTTATTGGAAATGCTTTTATTATTATTTTCTATGAAAGTATAGGTATATATTATTTAAATAATATATGAAATGATTTTAGAATAATTATAATGATTATTTCATTATATGTATTTTGTTCAAGATATTAAGTTAATTATTTTACCTTAATTATTAAGGTTAAATATGAAGAATAAATCAGATATGGAATCCAAACCCTAATTTTGGATTATTGTCAAGGTATTTGAATAATAATATACTATTAATTATATTTTAATTTTTAGTGCTATAAATATGTGTTGTATGTACGTGTTGATGATGATTGGTTAATTATGGTTTTTAATTTCAAAACACTAATATTAATTGGTTAAACCCTAATTTTACTGAGGAAAACCCTAATTTGAAAATCAATTGTGGGTTTAAGACGGTTATTTAACTGTGTTATATGTTTTATGTTGTGTATTATATAATGATTTTATTAATTAGGTAAACCCTAATTAAAGTTCTAGAAACCCTAAATTATTAAAAAACCCTAATTTTCTATTAAAACCCTAATTTTTAATTAGTATGTTATAATTAAAATTTTATTGAACTTTAGTCTTAATTGTTCAAACCTTAGAAATTATTTGGGAAACCTTAAGGTTTAAAAACTAGTGATTAAAACCTAGATTTAAGTACCATGGACAAGAATACCCTTAATTACTTTGTTAAATTACTAAAATAACATTTTTGGATTTATTTAATTGAGTTTGCTTGCAAATCTTGCCATAATTTGGGTTGTTTACCAACCCTAGATATCTCATGTGCCAAAATCATTTCATATCAGCCAATACACCAACCATACATTGCATCTAGCACACACACACACACACACATACACACACACACACACATATATATATATATATATATATATATATATATATATATATATATATATATATATATATATATAGATCCAAGAGAGAGAAAATGTCATTTATTGCTCATTTGATCACATTCCACATCCAAGTCTCTCTCTCACCTAAAGCCACGAATTTCATAAGTTCCTCAGTCTCTAAGAACAGCCCCACGATCAACAATAACATATCATAAGCACATAATCATCAATTAATCAAAGAAGGTATTAAACCCTAATTCAAAATCTGTCCAAATTTCGGTTGTTAGATGTTATGTTTGAGTGTTAGAATATGTTGTTAGTAGTGTCTATTGATGATCTGGGTTGCTAGATGTTAGATCCATAACATCTAGAGGCTCAAATTTGAGTTTTTGAAAAATTTGGAAAAACTTGGTTCTGTGGTCTGACAACGATTGTCAGAGGCCACAGATCCTTGATAGTTTATGATTTTTGTTGTTTATAAGTTGTTATATGTAGTTTGTAGTGTTGTATTTAATCTGCAAAAAGAATCGAGGTCATTTGATGTGTATATTGTTAGTTATTAACGGTCAAATACCATTGACCGGCATTGACCGGACAATTTCTGGGTAGCCCAGAAATCACGAACAAGCGTCTGACAGTGTATTCAAGCGTCTAGATCTGTCATTTTGTTGATGTTTTAGTTTGATTGTTGTATTTAACTTGTAGTCCTGTATATGATCTTTAGGATTATGCCTTAAAATCGACTAAAAATCTAGTATGCTGGCTTCAGGGATCGGTCAAAGTGGGTAGCTTAATCGCGGATCCGTTTTTCTGGGCAACCCAGAAAACCTTTGGCCATGTGTTTTGACAGCCTTTGACCGATCTATTTCTTGTTATTGTTTTGTTGTTATGGTTATGTTTTGTGATATATTTGTAGTGTTACATATGGGATAGAACCTAGAAGTCCTAGATCACTAAAACAGTACACGATCCGAATGTAGTGGAGGTCCAAAGTGAGCCCCACGATCTGTTCTTCATTTCTGGGCAACCCAGGAATGAAGAACAACCTCTAATAGCCACTTTGATGGCTTAGATCTTCCATTTCATGTATGATATGAACGTATTTGTTGCTAGATCTTGTAGTCTTACATTAGATCTACCAGATCTGTCCAGAAACGAGTCCAGAAAAATACTACACACGGTTTTACTCTTGGTCAAATAGAGCCCCTCGAAACTGCCTTATGAATGCTCAAGAACATGAAGAACACCTATAGCGACAGTTTTGTCACTACAGGTGGCCTTTAGTGACAGACATTATATTATTTTCCGAAAATTATTTAATAAATAGAAAAAAAATAGTTTTTAATTATTAAAAATATAAAATAAATTCTTAAAAATTATTTTAATGTCCGAAAATTATATTTTTTATTATTTTAAATATATTTCATAAATATTTTATATTTTTGGAATATTAAAAGTATTTAATTATAATATTAAATAAATTATTTAAAAATGATTTTAATTCATGAAAAATCATTAAAAATTATATTATGATATATGAAAATATTTTAGGTTATTTTTAATAACTTTTAATATTATGTGATAATTTTCATTAATAAATTAATAATTAATGATAATTAAGTTATTTATTAAATGAATTTAATAATTAAATTAAAAATTATTTTATTATATTAAAAATCATTTTAAATAATAATAAGGTATTTAAGAATATTTTAAGTTATAAAATATAACTTTTAATATTTAATGGTTAAACTCATTAATTAATGATTATTAATGATATTAAAGTTATTTAATAATAATATTAAATAAATTAGTTTTAAAATGATTTTAATATTATAAAAATCATTTTAAATGGAAAAAAAGTGTTAAGGATATTTTAAGTTATAAAATATAACTTTTAATATTTAAAGGATAATTCCATTAATAATTTAATATTAATGATATATTAATGATATTAAATTTATTTAATAGTATATTAAATAAATAATTTTTAAATGGTTTTATTTATTTAAAAATCATTTAAAAGGGATATAAATGAATTTAAAATATTTTAAGTTATAATTAATAACTTTTAATATTTAGATAAATAGTACATTAATATTTTAATATTAATGGTAATTATTTAAGAATGATTTTACATGTTTTAAAAATCATTTAAGGGTAATATAAATGTTTTAAAAATATTTTGAGTTATTATACATAACTTTAATATTTTGGCAATGGTTTCATTAATAGTTTAATATTGATTAAATGTTAATGATAATAGAATTGTATGATATTTAAATCATTTAATAATGATTCTGATATTTCAAAAATTATGGTAAATGGTAATAATTATTTTATAATTATTATAAGGTCATGAAAAATAGTGCGACTGTTGTTTAAGTTATCTATTTGGATATTGAACTCCGGGATAGAGTCTTAGACTCGATTTTTACCCGATAAAGTTGTCGGTAGACCGACATATTTCAGAAATTGATCTGGACTTAGATAATTTAGTTAGTTAACTGTTTATTTGTGATTCAATGGTTGTTAAAGATGTGTGACAATATGATTAGGAATGTGTTAATGTTTGTTTGTGAGTCAATGACTGTTGAACAGGTGTGATAATGTTATTAGGTTATGTGCTGACTGCGAAATGCAGTACTATGTGTTACGAAATATTGTTCTAATCGAACGAATGATTTGATTAATGATAGGTCATGATATAAAAGATAAATCTAAGTTACGTAATTGTAAGCAGCGAATCAGGCAAGTATCCTACCTTTGCATTTTCTTTATGCAATGGACAAGTGTAAGAATGTTTCAAAATTATATTATTACTGTACAGATTGTTAAACCTATATTATATACACCCATTGATTATCAACATATTAGTATATGATAATTCAGTTATATATTCTGTTCGCTAATTTCTATAAATGATTATACAAGTGTCCCCACTTGGATAATCATTGTATTTAATCACATGTTGATACACCTTTGATATACATATATGTTGAATTATATATTATTGTTGAACAAGATAAGTCCTTTGTTATGAAAACCCGACAAGTATGAACATCCCAATCATGGGAAAAATTTAATGCGCTACGGCGGACAAAGGATGAATAATAATATCGTTCTAGCAATGTAGTATTGATCAATACAGGGTACAACGGGACTGATCACCCTCCGTGCCCGTAAGTCACGACGGTTTACAGATGAATTTATTTTTAAACCTTTTCGAAAATGAAAACAATGTTCATAGTATGTCACATTAACCCCATGTATAGTCAATACGTATTTTCAAAAATTTGAAAGAGGGTTGTTATGCTATTATTATTGGTACAGATTACTTCACAACTATTGATTGGTTATAGAAGAATATTATAAAAAAAATATTTAAATTTTTTCAGCTTATATATATATATAAATACTTGTTGGGCACTCAAATGCTCATCCTTGCTTAATTTAAATGTTTTCAGCTAAGTATGAACAACCCGAAGGATCTGCCAAGAACAAGGGGAAGGAGAGAGTTGCTGAATGGCTTTTTATGCTATCTTCTATAATAGTTTAACTTTATTAGGACATGGATGATAAATATTATTATTATCATGTAACGAATGTTAAAGGTTTCGTACTTGGAATTTGGGAAACTCTGATAATATGTAAATTAAATTTGATAAATCTATATTATTGTTATTATCATTAGTATTATTCCGCTCTTAGAAATGGTATCGTGAAGTACCGAGTTCGGGTTTCAAGTATCCGGATTCGGGGACCTCACAGAAAACATAGAATATATATATAAAACACATTATAACAATATCTTTACACATATATATACCCATAACCCTTACAATTTCAAATTACAGAGACTTTACAGAATGTATGAAAGTTATTTTTATAAAAACTAAATGACGTAAAAAGGAATTGGGTTGAAGAGATTACCCAAGCGTAGAGTGATCGAAGAGATGAAACCTTTCTTAATTAATCACACCACTCACAATTCTCTCAAAATTCTTAAATTCTCTTTGTGATTTCCTTGTTAGACTTAGAACAAAATGAAGAAAAGAAAAAGACGTATGATAATAAAGGAGAAGAACTGACGCGCGTTATGGAGGTCAGTTACCCATCATGGGTAACTTCTCCCAACCTCCCTTAGTGCCATGTTTGGCTAACTAGAATAGATTTCAAAAACCATTTAATTTAATAAAACCTTATTATATAGTTTAAATAATATCACACTCCTTTATAAAATAAATCCAATATCTTATTTAATTTATTTTAAATAAAATATAATAACTTCTCATTAATTCACATAGTCACATAATTAAATTTATTATTTATTAATAATATCAAATTATTAAATCTCTAATTAATAATTAAATTAATTAAAATACCAATAGGCTTATTAAATATATTTTTTAATACAATAAGCTCACATAATTACATACTTTGAATAATAAAAATTCTCCACATTAATTTAATAGATATAACACATATAATTAAATTAATCTACCACAACTTCATCAATTAATTATTTAATCTAATAATTAATTTATCAAAAAAAATATTTATTCAATCCAATAAATATTAAAATTAAATTACAAAATCTCGGTTGTCACAATTAAAAGTTAATTTTTATAACTTAAAATAATTTTTGTAATTTTCAGAAATAAATTTCTATTTTTAAATAATTTTTGGAAATTAAATTAATTAAAATTACCCAGTCTGTCGGTAAAGGTACCTATAGTAACAAAATTGTCAGTATAGGTGTTCTTTAGCAAACCCAAACATTCAAAGGCAGTTTCAAGGGGCATAGTTTGACCAAGAATATCTGACAGATCATATAGCTTCTGGGTGTAATATGACTTTGATCTTGTAGTATTAATGTAATACTACAAGTATCATTAACAATTATGGACACTCGATTTTTTTTTGCACACCTGTTACTAGCATTACAGGAGGGCAGAATTGTCTTTCGGAGATAACCCTGGAAGACGACTCACATCCATTCTGAATACTACCAGAAGTTCATTCTCAACCCCAGCACACATACCGGGAGTATCATTTCCAACCCCGGACCACACACCGGGAATGTCATTTCCAACATCGGAGATAACCCCGAATTTCGTCCTTGGAGATAACCCCAAGGAATGCTGTTGCAGTTCCGGCGATAACTCCGAAAATTCTTGTTTCAAGTGCATGTAATTAGCTTCAATCTCAAACCTCTTACCGAGGCACTCATACCTCAGACCCAGAGCTAACACCGGGCAGACATACACTCTTACAGATGACCTTGCGGCATTCAAAAACTTTTAGCAGTCCAATCTCAGATGTAACCCTGAGTAACGTTTACTTTTAACTCAAACCGGAGATAACCCCGGTGAGGAGTCAACCGTCATCTTGCCACCTCAACACCTGCGCGTCGTCTCAACATCTCATACATACATACAACAATGTCCTACAAGATCCAAGGAGTTCCAATACCGAGTGACTATTATGCGTGGCAGCACACCGGATAGAATTTGAAGTTTGAAGACCATGGGCATGGTCCCCTCTTCCTGACTTCGTACAACCTCTAATCAATGTTATTGCGTAATTCTCGACACAAACGGTTCGAAGAAGGTCTTATATACCTTATTCGGATGCTCGGATTGAAGTTCTATAAGTTCAAGTGGACATTACAGTGCACGAGTGCACGTACTTTTAGACGACGGGACCCGTGGAGCCTGGGGTACCCCGACTGCCGTAGGTACCCCTGCGGCTTCCCCCTCTATAAATAGAGGGCTTGGGGTGGCCATTTGGAAAAAAGAGAGGCGAGGAAACCCTATCCAATTTGCTCTATACACACCCCATATTGAGTGTTTCCTCGTTTTAAACACCTGTTAGCTAACATGTAGCTATATTTTTACCAGCGGGAGGTGAGTGTTTATCCATCTAGAGTTATAGAAGCCTGTATTGGCAGCCCACTGTAAGCCTTCTCACACTCCATAAAGCCTTTCTCTTCATCTTTGCACACACTATTCTACATATTGAGAGTCGTGTTGTGTGCGTATGCCCGGACTTCGGTTCATGGTTTTCATTTCTGTCTGTATATATATACTTATATATGTATATATTTATATATGAACTAACATTATCGAGTTATGCCTCAATTGAGCCTAGACTTATGTCTGGAGCATTTACTTGCTTATATATATATATATATATATATATATATATATATATATATACACACACACACACACTTATATATATATAAACTATTGTCAGACTCTGTTTGATGAGCTTGGATTTTACATCTGGAGCGTTTACTTGCTTATATATATATATATATATATATAATTGTTGTCGGACATATCCGATGAGCCTGGATTTTATATCCGGTGTTTTTACCGCTTATATATATATATATATATACATACATTTTTGTCAGGCCTAGAGTTTACTTTGAGGCCTTTTAATGCTTTATTTACATTTAGTCAGCCTGGAGTTTACTTCGTGGCGGTTGATCGTCTTTTACTGCTTTATTTACTTTTTTTGATCCCCCATGGAGTTGCTTCGTGGTGATTGATCATGTCCATATATATATATATATATATATATATATATATATATATATATATTTACAGCTTTTATATATATAACTGCTTACTGGTTTTCATATAAACTGCGGTATCATGTGAGCCTAGGAATCATGTGATCACATATTCAGTCTACTAAATCTAGATTCGATTTTCGTGATGGACATTTTCAGCTGTAAGCAGCTTGTACATTATTTACAGTGTACGAATTTCCTTTGATGGCTGTCATGCCCATGACGAGTTCGGCACTGCTGTATATTATTTTCTCGAAGATGTCTCACATCTCAAAAATAAATGCAAACAAGCCAAACATTTAATAATAAAATGGAAGTATGAAAATGTCTCAATTCCTATTGAGCACAGGGTTTGAAAAACCTCTTTTATAAAATATCATTGTTATATCTTGGTGAAAACTGAATTTTTATATAAATTCAAACCCTTTGTTTATAGGTGTGAATGAGGCCTCGCACTACTTTCAAATAATTGCACATTAATCCACACACACACACACATTCATATAACAGATTCTTTGAAAAGTGGCAGTCACCATGGCGACAAGGATGTCGGGGGGTGCCTAACACCTTCCCTCCGCATAATCAAGTGCCCAAACCCAAATGAATCTCAGTTTCACAGACCCGTTTAGCAGTGTCACGTCATTGGGTCAATGTGCAAAACTTTTCGGTTGCGTTGTTACAAACAGTTAAAAACACCAACTAGCGACTCTTAATACTCCATCGTCGACATTATACATGTCAGACCTTTGTCACTTGTTTTTTCAAACAAATCTCACCTAACAATGAGAACACCAAAGAACAAGTAACGAAAAGGGACAACTAAAAATCCCGACGTCGACAGGTGGCGACTCTGCTGGGGACTCCAGTAAGAGGGCTTTAGCCGCTATTACAAGCTTTTCAAAATTGTTATATGCTTATGTGTGAATGTTGCATTTACATTTATGATGAATGTGTACGAATGCATTTTACTTACTGCACTGCAAAATATCTATCTTTGATATTAGTGCTTCGCACATGTCATCATTTTCATAAACGGTGAGACACGTTGTATGTGAATGTATGTTGTGTGGTTCCTCCATCAGGAGGGTATCATGTCGGTGTTTGATTATTGGACTCGTAGGGAGACTAATTCCAACGAGGCTCAGGAAAGGCACCACCTAGATTCGCTCCAGTTGAAAGACATGATTAACTTCCCGTCAAGTAGATTGTGATGATCTGGGGACCTTCATGCCAAAAAGCCGCGAGAGTAACCCTAAGATAGGTCAACCTCTGATAAACCAAACGCGGAGGAAAGTCTCTTCATGCTTTCCATTTTTAATTACTTGTAAAAGCATTTATTTGTAATTTTATTCCATGTTCATCTTTGTGTAATGGATAATATGAAGAATATTTGTGTATACATGTTATCAAATAACACTCGTTTTTGCAGGACAATATTCCTAAAATGGGAACAGTATAATATCATTTACATTATACCTAAGACTAAACTACATAAGTCTTTTGTAGGGAAATCATTGGGCCTGTTACCGTTCAAAATCCAAAAAGGCCACGAGCCTACAACCAAACATGTCTCCTTCTGACCAATCTAATCCTGTATCTCGAGAAGAATTTGATGGGTTGAGTAAACAAATTATGGATTTGGATGTTCTGCTGAAAGAATTGCATCAATCTACTTAGGGTACAAAGATACCTACGTATACAGAATCCTTTGTACAAGGAGGAGCTCAAGGTTTGAAAAAAATAATTCCAATACCTTAGTTGGATACGACCAACAAAGACCCTGAAAACACCCATCTCAAAGGAGATCCATACACCGGTGATATAAGGAAGATGGTCCTCCAAATGGAGGAAACTATTCATGTTCTCAAAGGGATTAGAACACATGGAAGTGTTTCATATGCCGACCTTTGCATATTTCCTGGTGTTCATTATCCAGAGAAATTCAAAACCCCTGATTTTGAAAAATATGACGGATTAGGGGATCCGTATAAACATTGGAAGGTGTTCATCGAAGAACTTGGATCTTATGTGAAAAATGAGAAGCTGAGAATGCTGCGGTTCCAAAAGAGTCTGACTGGAGAAGCCCGTTCATGGTATACCAGATTAGACAACACAAAGATCTATAGCTGGGAAGAGCTAGCTCACGCCTTCCTCACTCAATACAGTTTTCAATCTCAGATGGCTCCTGACCGATATCAGATTACCAAGGTCAAGAAACAGTCTAATGAGTCTTTCAGAGAGTATGCTCAAAGGTGGAGGCGCCTTGCTACTCAAGTTATTCCTTCCATGATGGAATCAGAAATGGTCATGACATTCATAGATGTATAAGAAGCTATGAGAGTTTTATATGAGAGAATTTTATCCGGTATCGGAAAACCATTTTCTGAAATGATCAAACACGGAGAGATGGCTGAGATAGGATTGAAGTCTTGTAAGATTCAAGACATTGCTGCTCTTAAAACTGTTTCTCAGTACATCTAGTCCGGATCTTAAGGAAACAACCCCCGGAGGGTCCATAAAAAGAAAGAGAAGGATGTTTCCTTGATACTACAAGGACAGAAAGGCAGTCAAAACATGCCTATATAGAGGAGAAACTACTTCCCTTTCCAAGCACAGTCTTCAAACCCTCCATTGCCTAAAAGTGGAGAAGCAAAGCGCCCTCGAACGTTCACACCCTTAGGGGACTCACTCGAGAATATTCTTGTTCTTCTGATTACTTAGAAGAAAATCCCACGTCTTCTTCCACCAGCCAACCCTAATGGGAAGGGTTTTAATGCTACTCAGAATGAAAGATGAAAGCTCTTTGCAAGTAAATTGAGCAATTGGCAGAACTGGTGACCCATCAGCATCAAGTCACATGCCAATTAATCAGCCAGGAGCATGCTTTATCTCCTGCCTTTTGTTATGAATGCTCCATCATCACCTTCAGAAAGTGAAGCTATAGAGGATAAGATTGCAAAGAGAGCAAATGCTAAAGCCCGTCGAGATTTTGCCAATCAGAGGGGATTCACATATCTGGACCAATCTATGGAGGAGATATTTCAAATGTTGATCAATAAAGGAAGAATTACCTCCCTTCTACCTCCAATCAATCCCCGTTCAAGACATTTCAACTCCGATGGAGTATGTCAATATCATTCACATTCTCGCGGTCACAGCACAGAAGAATGATGGGCAATCCGTCATCTCATTCAAAATTTCATTGATAGCGGTGTCCTGCTGATGGTAGACAACGACACTGTGCAACTCGAGAGTGGGAATACGTGTCCTACTAAATGGAAGGGATCCGTAGCAGTTATATTCGCTGAGGATTACGAGACTGTCAAATCATTTCACATAAAAGTAATTCAACTCAAAGGAGCTGACAATCCTTTGAAAGTGGCCGCACCAGAGCCAATCTCAAATGGATCCAAAGAAGCCATATGGTTATCAAAGCTTTTGATGGATCCCGACGAAATTCCATCGAAAAAATTGAGCTGCCAATTGAGATTGGTCCAAATATATTCAATGTATCCTTTCATGTCCTCAAGATAGATTCAGGATACAACCTGCTATTGGGGAGACCATGGATCCACATAGCTAGAGTCATTCTTTCTACATTACATCAACAACTCAAATACATTGTCAACAACAGTCTAGTCACTGTTAATGCTGAGCCGGAATGTCCTGAACAAGGAGATCTGCCAATCATCAGCTTCAACTCAGAAGTTGAGCCGACCAGTTTTTATACCTTGGAAGTGAGTAACATACAATACCAACCTATTGGAGCACCACTTCCCTGGCCTAAGATTTCTGCCGAGGTTATGTCGGCCACTCAAGAAATGATGTCATTGGGTCAATAGCCTGGACAAGGGCTTGGTAAAAATCAGCAGGGTATTAAGCACCCTATTCAAGTGTCTAGTCAAATCGGGACAGCTGGACTAGGCTATTCTGCCAGTTCCAGTAATAGGAATCCTCATAAGCATAAACATGATCCTCAAGCTTCCGCCACACGATGATTTTTTTCATCTACACCGCGTGAGCTGATACAGTCTCCAGTAAAGGTGCCAGCCCATGTTATGGCTATGCTGTTTCCCAAATCAGTACCATTCAAAGAAAAAGAGGTGCTGATTCCTGATCCTGAAGTGGCAGATGGCAGTTGATCCTATAATAATTTGACATCGTCTATGCGACGCAAAAGTCTGTCAAGGGTCAAGGAATTGTGGATCAACTGGCCGCCGCAGCTGCAGGGGATTACAAACCCTTAGAAATATACTTCCCCGATGGAGGGGTAATGACAATTCAACAACACCATCAGTACGATGCATGCCACACATGGAAAATGTATTTTGAAGGAGCTATTAACACAGAAGTCTCTGGAGCTGGAGCAGTTCTAATATCCGGTACGGGGGAGCAGTATCCCGTCGCCATCAAATTGCAGTTTGTCAGTACCAACAACACAGCTGAGTATGAAGGCTGTATCATGGGGATAAAACTTGTCCGTTCAATGGGCATCAGGCGGTTAACTGTCTGTGGGGATTCCAAATTAGTAATCAAACAATCCACGGGAATCTATCAAACCAAAGAATTACACTTGCTGCCTTACCATCGGCAAGTTTTACAAATGGCTTTGGAGTTCGAAGAAATTTGATTTCTACACATTCCTCGTAATAGGAATGATTTTGCGGATGCACTAGCAACGTTGGCCTCCTTGATTCACATACCTGACAAGGAAAACATGCCTAGCATCCCATTTGCCCCGCAGAAGGCCCCATCTTATGGGAACTATATTAGAGATGTATCAGATGAGTTACCTCCCATCCACAATCCTTGGTATCAGCATATCAAGGAATATCTGCGAGATGGATCTAAACTCGTTGAGGTGAGCCTGATCGAAAAGTGGCGAATCCATTGATTTGTAATGAAATTATACCTGAGCGGAGATGCACTCTAAAAGAGAGATGCAGGATTAGGTCTCCTCAGATGTCTGGATAAAGACCAAGCTCAGAGGCTCATGGATGAGATCCATGGTGGAGTATGTGGCCCCCACATGAGCGAACCCCTACTTGTCAAGAAAATCCTCAGAACAAGGCATTATTGGCTTACACTCAAATCTGACTATGATGATCACGTCAAGAGATGCTATCAATGCCAAATTCATGGAATTGCCATTGATGCCCCTCCAAGGGAAGTCCACCACATGAGTTCACCATGGCCCTTCTCAATGTGGGGAATGGACGTGATCGGGCCCATCGAGCCCAAAGCCAGTAATGAACATAGATTCATATTCACCATGATTGACTATTTCACCAAATGGGTAGAAGTTGCCTCCTTCCTCAAGGTTACTAAAGAAGTCATCATTGCTTTCATCAGAAACAATATCGCCTGTCGATATAAACAACCAGAGGTCATTATGTCAGACAATGCTAAGAACCTCAACAACAAAATGATGGAGGAGTTATGCAGTAAATTCCACACCAAACACCTTAACTCCATCATCTATCGTCCAAAGATGAATGGTGCTATTGAAGCGGCTAATAAAAACAACAAGAAGATCATGCAGAAAATGTCTGCCAATCCAAAGGATGGCCTGACCTCTTGCCTCTGACTTTATTAGCCTATAGAACTTCAATGCGTACTTCCACTGGGGCAACCCCCTACTCATTAGCCTATGGGATGGAAGTAGTGCTCCCCATAGAGGTGGAAATGGAATCCCTTAGAGTGTTGATGGATGCTTAGTTGGATGAAGACCAATGGGTATAAAACAGGTATCACCAATTGTCTCTAATAGACGAAAGGCGAACCGCGACTATCTTTCATGGTCAATTATATAAACAAAGCATCGCACGATCCTACAACAGAAAAGTCCAGCTACGGCAGTTCAAATAACATGACTTGATTTTGAAAAAGATCATTGACAAACAAGATCAATCTAAGGGAAAATTCGCTCCTAATTGGGAAGGCCCGTTTATTGTTAAGGAAGTATTGACAGGAGGCGCTCTCAGACTATAGGAAATGGATGGAGATGAATTTTCACAACTTATCAACTCGGACACCGTGAAATGATACTATATCTGAAGTTACCATCAAGCAAACATCCTGCTATTGATCATCCAATCATCAATCATTCCGATTTTGAACCCTCTTTTTTACAAACTCTTTTGCCCCTCAGGGAAACATACATTTCAAACCAGCAGCCTAGTTTTACCTCATTTCAAATAGTTCATACAATTTCGGTTATCCTGAAGACAGGATTGAACCTTTCACATCTGCAGTTTATCTTGAAGACGGGATTAAACTTTTCTATGCTTACAGTTTGTCCTGAAGACGGGATCAAACTTTTTCCACACCTGTAGTTTGTCCCCATTATGGGATCAAACTTTCTTCTCCCCGCAGTATAGCCTGCGCATGGGATTCACACTTCTCTTTGGCTGCGAGTCGTCCTGAGGGATGAACTATGTCGACCTGATCTCCTTGATACCCGGGAGTACGTAAGCAACCATAATCTATATGGCCCGGTCGTAATAAACAAAAAACAACAGAAACATTTCTTCCCTTTCTCTACAAAAACAAAAAAATAACAAAAATATTTCTACACCCTTCTTCATCAATAAAACTTCTACACCTATCTGCCTTTAAAATTCAGCGTTAAACCTCTTACACCAGGTTCGAACTATATAGACTTGATCTCCTCTTCAATAGAAGTACGTAGGCAGCCATTTATGGTTCAGTCTAACCCCTACAAAAACAAAAATTATTGTCACACAGTACTGGTTTAAACTTCAATCCACCACATTTCATCGGCTTTAGACCAAGGGGATGGAATTATCCAACCTCTCTTCACAAATAAGAGATTCGGTGACCATCTAAGCTGTGGCTCTGCCTCAAAGAGCAACACCAATCCATGAGAGATGGAATTAACTAGGTTTCTCACAAATAGAAGTACTGGCGACCATCTATGGTGCAGTCAATCTCAGAGAGGAAAAGCCACACTCCTCTCCACATTTCCATACAGAAACTAGTCCCAAGACACCAAAAATGGTAGGGATACATACAGATCAATGATCCGTTCTGAGAGATTCTGTGATGGCTCAATGTCCACATATCAAGGATAAGTTCAGAATGCATCAAAATCACAAGTCCTGAAGAAACAGGCAAATATCAAGCAAGTATCAAGGCACAACTAAAAGGGAAGTATGTAAGACCCCAACATTTATTAATAAAGAATAATTTTCTCGAAATATATTTTTGAATATTATGGTGTGGATTTGATATAATGTTATAGTTGTGGATAATATTTATAAATTTTACAAAGTAAGCAAGTGGTTATATAATATTCGATTGGTCGTGTAATATTTGTTTTAAGTGGGAATATTGTAGGGTAAAGTCTAATTACGCACAACACGCAAGTATACGTGGTCAACAAGTAATAAAGAGATAAGTTAAGTATCGTTCCCACAGAGAATTATTTAATAAAAATCACCAAGTACTAACTCGTAATCAACTCAATATTATTTAAACGAATGAATTTCAATTTAAAATCAAACTAATTCTAATTACCACTAGTTAAATTAAGATTACGGAGATTTAATATCTCAACTTCACCTATTGCTTTATTTAAGTTAACACACTTCTCATCAATTATTCTCTATCCTGAATTGTTAATCAAGAACACTAACACAGATAAAACCACCTCTCAATGCATAATACCCATACTCACTTAAATCCACAGATGATAGAATTAAGCAAGACACCCTAATTAACTAATCCACTATATCTTTATGTGAATTACAATTAAAAAGGATTTACAGTTCAAGTTCTTATTAAACTACATATGGCATAAAGGCATATCTCTATCCTAAACACGAATTATGAATTCCATCTATGCAAAAATCACAAACACACGCTATCATGATCATATCTAAACCTATACTTCATCTCTCAAGTTCATGTAGATTATCACGGTAATTAATGGCCAATCAATTAAACAATTTAGTCCAAATCATAATAGACAATTCTCATAATCGAACATAATAATTGATAGCAAAACATATTAAAACAAACTACACAATAAGATCCATTGTAATCTCAAACAACGAATTAATTCATTGAATTAAAACTAAGAATCCACACTTAAATACACATTAAAAGATAAAAATAAGAGTAGAGAAAATAATTGAATCTGTTGTCAGCAAATCTCCATCTTCCTCAAGCTAATACTCTTGATCTTCAACGGTCTCCAAGTTGCTTCAATCTCCAATTCTAATCTAATCTAGGGTTCCTAATCTAAGAAAGAAAGTAAAGAATAAGTTAACAGAAATCTATCCCACGAGGGATTTTATAGAGTCTTAGAATTAGCCTCTCAATCCAAGTTAAACTCAAGTATTTATAGTTTTAATGGACACCCTAACAAGTTAGGCAACTAAGAATCCTATTCTAGCTCAAATTGGACATCAAATAACCCATATCAACTGTGTTCCCGCCGCCTAGCGCACCCCGCGCTGTGTCTAGGCCATTTGGAGAGCGCCCCGCGCTTATGTAACAGATTTTCTGGTGGCCTAGCGCGCCCCTAGCGCGGTCCGTGCTACTCTATTTTCTACTGCGACGTCCTTTGGTAAAATAGGCATAATTTTTATCCGCTTCGAATTATGGGGCCTACCACCTATCAAATCAAAGATATCGACGAGATCTACAACTTTCAATCTTTGAGATTTGACAGATTCAGATTGGATCAAGGTGGAAATCGGGCTTGAAGTAGATTCTATATAAATGGCAAACATGACAACTCTTAGCTTTGATCTTCGTTGATAAAAATGCCATAACTCTCACATCCGAACTCCGATTGGGATGATTCAAGATGTTCCAGAAAGATAAGAAGTAGAGTTTCAATAAAATCCAAGTTCCAAGCCAAAAACAAGCATCCAACTTGGTGTTAAAAGTCCTTCAATATTCCTTTCTTGCATTTGCTTGCGTATTTTAGTCCAAAAGATATCCAAATTGCTTTCCCTTGCTTCTTCATGCCCATGTCATGTCATAGCCTACAAAATAATATAAAATGTATGAAAAGTAACTAAGAAACATTAATATAAGCAAATAATTCAAGTAACAGATACCGGATAAGTTGGTATAAAACCTACTTATCAAATACCCCTAAACTTAAACCTTTGTTTGTTCTCAAGAAAAAACACAAACAACAATGCTATGCAATGCAACTAATCTACATGCCTACAAATCCAGTAGTAATGACAGAAATAAGTCTATCCGACCGGCCGTAGAGAAATCATGTAAACATGATAATACATCATATCAAAACAAATCATTAACTTCTCAATCAATTATCAAATCTTAAACTGTTAACTAATATTGTGCGTGTTTGCTCAAAAATAATGTTAACTGATATAAAATCAAATTTAACACATAATAAGTCTCTTTGAAAGCATCATATAGTGTAAACTCAAGAAATTCAAAAATAATCTAGATCAAACTAAAATCAAACAATTACCACTATCGAGGGTCAACATGGGATACTTATGCTTCATTTTTCATTTACGGGGGCTTTTTGCTCTTATTTCCCGTTTTATTCATTTTTTTTCTTTTGGTTTATATACACATAGCTATGAAATGTCTTATTCCCTTATGCTTTTCAATGCTACCTTAACGAGCTTTCGACCAACGACTCCCAGACCAATAAAACCTTAGGGCGCTAGGTGTAAAGACAATCCCCTCGGGCATACTTACTCAAGTAACAAAGGCCAGAAAACTAGACAAGCACGCCACGGTGTTTATTCATTCTTTTTTTTTCTTTTTTTTCTCTTTTTTTAATAGCTTATATACCCCAAATATTCCCCCAAACTTAGGTTCTTGTCTAACTTTAGCCATCACTACTTATTCTTGTCATTCTTTCTTTCAAACTAGCATTATCCTTTAGATTCTCATTATGTATCAATTTAAACTCAATCAATTAACAAGTTTTTTTTTACTGTGCTATCCTTATTATACTAATTTCCAACAGAAAAAGATTCAATTCATAACAAGAAATCACATCAAAACTCTAATAATCAGTATTATACTTGTCTACCCAATTCCAATCTCATCATTGGCCAAAAAAAAAACTATAAATATCAAACAACTGGACTCATGTAAGATGTACTAAATACTATATAAACATAGTAATTTTGTATATTTTTTTTTAACTAAATGCTATATAAACATAGTAAACTAACTACTATTTTTTTAAGTTTTTAATTTTTTTTTCAATTTTTTTTATTTTTAAAAAAACTGAATACAAAAACTAAATGTAACTATATGAACTACAATGTAACTAATTAACTATATGCAATACGACACTAAAATTCACCCCAAACATAAAATAGACATTGTCCTCAATGGCTAAGATAGGAAAAGTTAAAAGAGAGGACTTCCTTGAAAATACAGCATGTTCCTCCTTGTCTGCTAAGTCTGAAGAATAGGCCAGACACATTGGAATACATCGGGAACCACACCTGAGTTGGACTTGACTAACATTGAAATTAAACCACTTTTAGCGCCTAAGATTTCTGAGCGGCGCGAAAATTGAAAACCAACGTGGATTGGAAGTTGGGGATGGATAGGTTTAATGGGATTGAAAGTTGAAAAAGAGAAGGAGAATTAAAGGTAGTGCATATGGGGGTCTTGGGGAATAGGAAGTGCAATAGGTGTGGGAGATGTGGAGAGTTTTCATGTAATGAGGAGAGGTGGCTTGGGTCAATTTAGAATACGTCTCTCCATTGTTCTGTGTCTGATAGTGCCGAGTAGTGCGGTACGCACTTAGTATGGATGAGGCATAGCACGCCCCGCGCTATGACTCGGCATTCAATAGCGCGCTCCGCGCTAGACGTGTAGCAGCTACCTGGACTGCTAGCGACCTCCGCGCTGTAAGGGCTGTAGCTACTTGACTGATTTCCCTTGAATTTTCTTCACATTTTCCATAAATGTAGTTAATCTCTGATAAAAAAAAACACATATTTAAACTAGATTATAAACTAAGATTTAAATAATAACTAAAAGAGAAAGAGTTTAGAGCTTGGGTTGCCTCCCAAGTATCGCTAGTTTTAACGGCGTAAGCCCAATTTTATCTGGTCAGCACTATCCAATTCCTCTTCGATAATTGAGGAACCCTCCATCCATCGGAAATAATATAGTTTTTGGTAGGTTCCCATTTGTGACGGCCATATCATCAAAGTCACCTAGCATGCTCTGACTCGGTATAATCTCCATGAAGAAGGGCAAATAACTAGGTGCTATCTCCATTGTGTTTGTGATCATATTTGGGCATGGAAGTGTGTCAAACACAATGGGCTCTTCGTCTATCTTGTCTTTCTCATCCCACCACGACTTCATTGTTGCATTCGCTCTTATGTCATAAAGAGCTTCGCCAACAACATGACTACCAAGTGGGCACAGCTTTGCAAATCTAACTAGACCTTTGATCTTTGGTGGAGAAGGAACTTGGGGCACTAATAACATCGGCTCATCCTCGTTAGTACTTATAGTTAGTTCTTCACCGACCTTGTTGTCATTATCCCCACTTGTCTCTTTCTCCACATCTTGTGGCTTATCCAGTTGTAGATTTGGCTTGGGCACTTCATCAATTTCGGAATCCTCGTCATAACACCAAATGTTTGGTGGAAAGGTGCTTAAAACTTTGGTCAATTGATCTATCTTATTTTGAAGATTTTGAATTGCTATCTCTTGATTCTGAATTGACCGCTCTTGATTAATCCTCCTCTCCTCATTTGATGCTATGAACTTGGACAATAATTCCTCCAATCTCGAATTATCTGTCTCAGTTTTGGAATCCATGTATTGAGGACCATGAGTTGAAGTGGTGATGAGTTGTTCCATTTGGTGCTAAAAATTGCGACTCGATATTTCTTGACTCATCATCCTTTCCTCTTGGTTTGCTATGACCTTTGATAGTAATTCCTCCAACTTTGACTTTTCTTCTTTTAATGGAGGTCGATACGAGAATTTCGGCTTGTATGTTGGATTTGGAGTAGAGTATTGATCTTGATAATTATAGCTCCATGAAGAATCCGGGTGATACTCCCAAACTTGATGATAACTAGGATAAGAATAGTTGTTGAGGTAGTTACCACCATACTGTACCGGCCCAAAACTGATGGTACATTGATTACTCGAGTGATTGCCAGCACAATAGTTGCAAGTAACTGCTATCCTTCGATTAAGTTGGGCTGTAACAATGTCCAACCTCCTCGAAAGTGTCTCAAGTTGTGCTAATAATGCAGAATATACATTGATTCCATCAATCCCCGCTCCCCTTGGTTGAGTCATACTCGAATATGGCCTTTGATAATTGAATCCAGCCATGGTACCTGAAACGAGAGAAAAATAAGAAGATAATAAAATAAAAGAAAAGAAAAAAAATAAAAAAATGTTTAAATTAAGACTAATTTGATTGAAGCTAATATTGGCAAAAATATATTAAACTAATTTCCCGGTAATGGCGCCAAAAACTTGTTGGGTAAAATCTAATTACGCACAACACGCAAGTATACATGGTCAACAAGTAATAAAGTGATATGTTGAGTATCGTTCCCACATAGAATTATTTAATAAAAATCACCAAGTATTAACTCGTAATCAACTCAATCTTATTTAAACAAATGAATTTCAATTTATAATTAAACTAATTCTAATTATAACTAGTTAAATTAAGATTACGGAGATTTAAGATCACAACTTCACCTATTGCTTCATTTATGTTAACAAACTTCTCATCAATTATTCTCTATCCTGAATTGTTAATCAAGAACACTAACGCAGATAAAACCACCTCTCGATGCATAATACCCATGATCACTTAAATCCACAGATGATAGAATTAAGCAAAACACCCTAATTAACTAATCAACTATATCTATATGTGAATTACAATTAAAAAGGATTTAAAGTTCAAGTTCTTATTAGACTACATATGGCGTAAAGGCATATCTCTATTCTAAACACGAATTATGAATTCCATCTATGCAGAAATCACAAACACACGCTATCATGATCAGATCTAAGCCTATACTTCATCTCTCGAGTTCATATAGATTATCATGGTAATTAATAGCCAATCAATTAAACAATTAAGTCCAAATCACAATAGACAATTCTCACAATAGAACATAATAATTGATGGCGAAGCATATTAAAATAAACTACACAATAAGATCCATTGTAATCTCAAACAAAGAATTAATTCATTGAATTAAAACTAAGAATCCACACTTGAATACACATTAAAAGATAAAAATAAGAGTAGAGAAAAGAATTGAATCCGTTGTCAGAAAATCTACATCTTTCTCAAGCTCCTGCTCTTGATCTTCAATGGTCTCCAAGTTGCTTCAATCTCCAATTCTAATCTAATCTAGGGTTCCTAATCTAAGAAATAAAGTAAAGAATAAGTTAATAGAAATCTATCCCAAGAGATATTTTATGGAGTCTTAGAACTAGCCTCTCAATCCAAGTTAAACTCAAGTATTTATAGTTCTAATGGACACCCTAACAAATTAGGTAACTAAGAATCCTATTCTAGCTCAAATTGGATATCAAATAACCCAAATCAACTGTGTTCCTGCAGCCTAGCGCGCCCCGCGCTGTGTCTAGGCTATTTGGAGCGCGCCCCGCACTTGTGTAGCAGATTTTCTGGTTTCCTAGTGCGCCCCTAGCGCTGTCCACGCTACTCTATTTTCTGCTGTGACGTCCTTTGGTAAAATAGACACAACTTTTGATCCGTTTAGAATTACGGGGCCTGCCACCTATCAAATCGAAAATATCGACGAGATCTACAACTTATATTCTTTGAGATTTGACAGATTTGGATTGGATCAAGGTGGAAATCGGGCTTGAAGTAGAGGCTATGTAAATGGCAAACATGATAACTCTTAGCTTTGATCTTCGTTGATAAAAAGGCCATAACTCTCACATCCGAACTCCGATTGGGATGATTCAAGATGTTCGGGAAAGATAAGAAGTAGAGCTTAAATAAAATCTAAGGTCCAAGCCAAGACCATGCATCCAACTTGGTGTTAAAAGTCCTTCAATATTTCCTTCTTGCATTTGCTTGCGTATTGTAGTCCAAAAGATGTCCAAATTGCTTTCCCTTGCTTCTTCATGCCCATGTCATGTCATAGCCTACAAAATTGTATAAAATGTATAAAAAGTAACTAAGAAACATGAATATAAGCAAATAATTCAAGTAACAGATACCGAATAAGTATGTATAAAACCTACTTATCAAATATTCGAAAGATGGCACAATCATTGGTGGACCCCACAACGGAAGTATTGTCGTAGTTAGAAAATGACATAATTATCTTTTTTATAAAAATAACGGTGGAAGTGTTACCCTTTAAACTGTTGAACTACCCGATAGTAAAAGTAAAGTAATACGTGTGGTTGCATAGTAATACACGGTATTGATTATTGATGCTTATGTGAGAAGTCACTCAGTTATACTCAATTATTGCTATAATAATTGCTGCATCATATCTCTCATATTATTGATTTAATTATTGTCACAGTATCCTATGTATAATATGTTATATTATTAAATTAATAATTAAGGCGACAAATTTATTCATATTATTATTTGCAATATTAACAATGTCTAGAAGTTCTGTCAAGGAGAGGTTTGGTCACCTAATTGCGCGCCAATAAGAAGAAATTCTTATCGGAAAGCCCCCTCTTTCTTGGGAATGACCTGGTTGTTAAATATTGTGAATTATAATATTAATGATAAATATGTTCGTGTTGATTAAAGATGAAATGGATAGTTCCATAGTGTTGGAATTATTAGTGTTAGTGACAATTGACATTTATTTCGATAATAATTGATGTCTGGAGGTTATATTGACTAATCAGTTATTTAACCGGATAATTGAGCAATCAATTGCTATTAATTCACATGATTATAACTATTTGTTAACATGTGGGTACTATCGATTCACATTCTTGTACTATTAGGGGAGGTGGTGCAAGATTAATAATGCTTGCATGACTAAGTTAAAAATGGAGGTATAGTTGAAGGTACTATACTGTAATTCATATTTTCACATGATTATAACTATTGATTAACATGATTGATCTATTTATTCACATTATTTATTATTAGGGGAGGTGGTGCAAGTTTGATAATACTTGCAGGACTAAATTAAAAATGAAAGAAAAGTTGAAGGTATTGTACTATAATATTTCGAGCCCCAAAACATGCAATTATCGAAACTATATTTCCTACAAATAGAAGCTCATTCTTCCTTCATTTCTCACCAATTAACTAAAGCTTTAGAGCAATTATTATAGAGAGAAAGAAGAAGAGAAGTCTGCTACCTCACTATTCCAATATTCAGTTCTTCTAAGGTAAGGGGTATTATTCTTTCGTATTCATGAAGAGAGTTATTTTCTTTCAATACTCGTAAGGGTTGTTATTCCATTCTTTATATTATGTTGGAATAACCTGTCGATGCGAAGTACCGCATACATGGTGAAATTCTTCTGTTATTCCATTCTTTATTATTTTGTTGGAATAACCTGTCTGTGCGGTCTATCGCATGCCTGGTGAACTCTTTTGTTATTCCATTCTTTATTATTCTGTTGGAATATCCTGTCTGTGCGGATTACGCATGACCTGGTTCCATTCTTTATTATTCTGTTGGGAATAACCTGTCTGTGCGGTCTATCGCATGCCTGGTGAATTCTTCTGTTATTCAATTCTTTATTATTATGTTGGAATAACTTATCTATGTGAATTACCACATGCATGGTGAATGATCCTTCGTATTCATTCCTTATTAAATTGTGGAAATGATCTGTCTACGTGGATTACCGCATGGCGGGCGAAAATCTATTTGCAGTTTCATATATTCTATTATACTAAGTTGGTTAAAGTTTTAACTTCTATACTCCATGAAATTAGTAGAATATCATGTATATTTGCGCTTCATCCAGTATATTTTCATGGAAATATTCTTCCGAGCATTCTTAAATTTTACTCCACAAAGAAGTATCATGTTGACAATTTGGACATTATTGATTTAAGGATAAATTAACTTATAAATCTTTAAAATTTATTCTTGAACTTGTTTTATTGAATTATTATGTCATTGTCATCATCCTCATATTGTGATGAAAGTCATCTTTGGCTTACGTGCATAGATGGACTCGGTATGATTATGACTAGGGATCATTCGGTATAATCATTACCAGTAATGTTATAAATGATGTGGTAAAAGTCCTCAATGGCCTGTAGTGCATTGATGGGCAGTTTTTGGTATGATTATGACCATGGATTATTCGGTATAGTCATGACCATTGATGATTTAATGAATATCCTTGGCCAGTAGTGCAGGGATGATTCGATGATGTGGTTTATTTATTAAGCTGAGTCTCAGTGATAAAAATGGATGAAAACATTTTAAATCATAGAAGATAGTAGATATCATGCTCTACTTGACTCTTTTAATGGATTGCTTATTCCGCTACAGTTAAACTTGGTGTCTATTGTATTTTATTAGTTTAACATTGTTGAAGACTAATGATAATTTATTCTACATTATCTTAGTCATAATATTTCTTACTAGGCTAGTTGAGCTCACCCTTTTCTTTCATTGTTCTCTTCAGGAAATGAGAATATAGCTGGGACTAGTCGTGGAACGGAGTGACGGTCCAGATGATATCATTAGTAGTCCTTACCATTCTGTTAAATAGTGTGATAATAAATGTAATGAGGACTCCATTGAGTGTGGCTATTGTCTAGATTATAATATTTGTATTAAAACTCACAACATATGTTTTGTCGTATTTTACACGACTGTTGTATAATTAAGTTGTATTTGAATTTTCTACCATGTATTTTGCAACTCAAGATGGGTGATGTATACCTATTTTGGGGGTGGCACAGTTGGTATCAAAGCTTAGGGATATGATCACTGGCTGAGATGTGAGACAAGAACTACGAGGAGAGAGATGGGGAGTTCATTTGCTATTATGACCTACCTAAGTTTTTTTGGTATTTAATTTGTTGGTCAGAGTATAGGGATAATATGTGATATGTTAATTAACCCTTGTTTTGTGGTAGTATTTGAAAATGGCATCTGAAAATGTTGAGATAAGCAATGAAGCACATTAGACCATTGAGTCACCAATGATCAATACTCAGGAAAATGTGTAACATGAAGAAAATAATCCTCAGGTAAATAATAACACCGATGAAATGGACAACGATGGGATGTTCAGAGGCTTTATGAAATTCTTCCAACATCAGGCAAGAGTGGCTCCTGTTCAAAATTCAGGTGGAAATACTGGCAACTCTCGGATGGTCACCGCTAAACAGTTCAAGGAGCTAGGACCACCAGAGTTTTTTGGAGAGCCAAAACCACTTAAGGCGGAGACGTGGATAAAGCAGATCACCAAGATATTTGATGTCTTGGGATGCTCTGAGGAGCAAAAGGTTCCCTTTGCAACCTTCATATTGCAAGGAGAGGCATATTATTGGTGGGAATCTGTAAAGCGTACTCAACCTACTGCACTAAAGATGTCTTGGGAGAAGTTCCAAGAGCTGTTCAACAACAAGTACTTTCCTGAAAGTATTCGTCACATGAAGGAGGTAGAGTTTATCAAGCTGGAGAAAAAAAATATGACCGTGTCGCAGTACGAAGCTAATTTTGCTGAGTTGTCCCAGTTTGCGTCCCACTTGCTTGATAATGAAGAGAGAATGACGCGGATGTTTCTAAGAGGTTTGAAACCCGAAATACGTCAGTACCTAATTTCTCACAGACTGTGTTTGTATTCAGATGTTGTGAATAGGGCTCAGTTATTGGAGCACGATAATGAGTCAACCCAACCAACAGAGAGCAGCCGACAATTAGATAATACCAGTGGTAGCAGTCATCGAAGCAGTGACAACAAACGTGGAGGGAATCAAAATGCCAGAAATGGTAATCACTTCAGTGGTAATCATAGCCATGACAATAAGAGTGGACATTTCAAGAAGGGGAGATTCAATAATGATGGAAAGACGTCAGCACCAGCACCTGTTGTTAAGGAAGGAGAACGACCACCGGTCGTATGTTACAAATGTGGAGGTGAAGGACAAATAATTCCAAACTGCACGATGTAGTCCAAAACATGTTATAATTATGGAAAAGAAGGTCACCTAGCCTGATTTTATCATGCACCAAAGTCAAGTGCATGGATAATTGACGAATACACGAATATCATTGGCCCATAGTGCATGGATAATTTGTGGTTGTGATACTAATGAATATCCTTGGCCATAGTGCAAGGATGATGTGGATTATTTATTAAGCTGAGTCCCAGCGATAAAAGTGATGAAAAACCTTTTAAATCATAAAAGATAGTAGATTTTATTCTCTACTTGACTCTTTTAATGAATTGCTTATTCTGCTGCAGTTAAACTTGATGTTTGTTATATTTTATTAGTTTAACACTGTTGCAGACTAAGGATAATTTATTATGCATTATCTTAGTCATAATATTTCTTATTGGGTTTGTTGAGCTCACCCTTTTACTTTCATTGTTCTCTCCAGGAAATGAGAACGTAGCAAGGACTAGTCGGGGAACGGAGTGATGGTCCAGATAATAGCATTAGTTGTCCTCACTTTTCTGTTAAATAGTAATGAGGACTCAGTTGAGTGTGGATATTGTCTAGATAACAATATTTGTATTACAACTCATAGCATATGTTTTGTCGTATTTTACACGACTGTTGTATAATTAAGTTGTATTGAAATTTTGTACCATGTAACTGGCGACTTAAGAACGGTGTTGCATACCTATTTTGGGGGCGTCACAATAATCATAGGTATGATGGTGTGACCCTCCCTGAGAGCTCTCACTGCCATAATGATGCCAATATCCAACTCATCCATGTACCGTTGTGGGAAGACGTATGACAATACGCACAGTAGCAGTACATCCACTCTGGCCAAACGCCAATGATCCTCCGGTGTGGTGAAATCCCCGGAATACCGTGCATAACTATCCTCAAAGCCAAATCTGTCAAACAGAAAACGCTAGGATATCATGTGGCCAGATGTAATCTCATCCTGTATGACCCTACGCCTCAATCCGGTGAGGGTCATGAACTACCTACTCATGTCTTCGGTCGCCATGTACACGCAAGGTCTGTCTAACGGCAACATCGTCAACCGTGCATACTCCTCCAAAGTAAGAGTTAACTCCTTGGTCCCGAATTGAAAAACCTATCTCTCCGATACCCAATGCTTTAGCATACCCTCCACGAATCCTGTAGGAACCTGAAACATCAACATGGTAATATTATGCTGCAACAAATGATCTACAATCACCCTGTCTGATGCTGACATGCTATCATACCATGAGCACATACCAGATGCCACCAAAAATTGTGGGGTATGATCGATACGGCTAATTGTCGAAGAAGGCATCTGTACGGGTCGTGTCATAAGACCATCCAAGGGTCAATGTTGAATATCTCTGGACATACATACATATGCATAACATAATAATGTGCATGATACAATAGATGACAATATGATATAGGGAATGGAAAATAGTACATACATTCCTAAGTATATCATAGTTTAATACATCTCCGTACAACTAAAATAAAGGGAAATGGGGCGAAGCTACCCAGCAACTAACAAAGGCCTATCAAAATATATATAGTGAGAATGGGGCGAAGCTACCCATCATCTAATAGAGGCCTATTAAAAGAGATAATGATAAATATACATCAGAAGAAATTAATGGTATCGATGTCTACATCGTCAATCCTGTCCATCTGATGTAACTTATCCTGAGTCACTGGATCTCTATATACAAGGATGCCAGACCTATACAAGGGAGGATCTGCACCGGCAAAGCCATATGGGTCACCTGAGGGGCCAATGCCAGAGCTGGAAGGATCAAAAGTGTCTGCCTATGAAGGATCTCTACCCAAGTGCCGTATAAGGAAATGTGTCCGGTTCAACTGTCGGGTCAAACTGTCAATCTGTGTCACATGAGTCGGATCTCTGACACAGGCTAGCCAATCTGTCATCATCACAGATCCTGGTACCATATCCCCCATAAACTGTGTGGCACGGGTCTGAGGTCCAATGGTACGAGGGAACCACCAATGCTGGAACATCTCCTGAGTGCAGGGACCCTCTGAAAATGTGAAGCCGTTAATCCCTAACTATGGGATGTCAATGACAGATGACTGCGAAACAGGCCAATAACACCTAGAAGCAGGCAAGATCGGCATGTGAATCTCTCATGTAGTTCTCCTGATAGCACGCTCTCCTAAATAGAGCTCCCATCCTCCATTTGTAAAGAGAGGAATCCTACGGGTGGAAATCACGTACTCGACCCTAGTCGGGTATCCATCCTCAAATCCAACACTCAAATGCTCCCCAGAATAGGGAACCCATGTGATGACATCCGCTGTCAATAACTCCAGATGTAGGCGACAATGAGTGAAACCCTCAACTATAGAGACCTCCGCCAGTATGGAATGATTCCATCTCCGTCCTCGTGGATAGGTGTCTAAACCTAGCACGGTCACAGGATGCAAACATAGAAGCCTCTCATAGGCCCAAAACAACCAACACAAAGGCAAACATTTACTGTCACTCAACGCTCTTAACTTGTACATGGGAAAAGACAAGAGAAATACTCACAAGCAAAAATGGGTAGAATCCTAACTAAGCCTAGGTCAAGCCCTGCGATTGCATGCGCATTCCCCTGGGGAAGTATGCAAAGGTATAGGAACCCCAATCATAATCTCCTATATGGTCCAAATGTCGAGTGGCACTGATCAAAGCGAAAGACACCGTAGAAGAGTTATCTGCTATGAAGCAGCCCCTAATGATCATCAAGAACAATCGCCAAAGAATGTGATCCCTGACTCTTACATCATCAGATATAGGCTCACTCAACAGCCCGCTCATAGCATCTACGCTTAAAGGACCTGTACGTAAAGTCCTGCCCTTGAGCGTTTCTTCCGAAACTCCCAACAAGGATCTGACGGTAGTAGGGGTTATATCTATCGTACAAGGCACTGGATCCCCCCAAACTCCATACCTCTGATAAACTGCCAATCCATTGGCATCATCATCACCTCACAGTCCATAAAATGGAGTGACTGAGTCTGGTGAAACCACCGCTTAGACAATGCCCTGAATTTTGTAAAATGGAGTGACTGAGTCTGGTGAAACCACTACTCAGACAATGCCCTGTGTAAAGCTGGGAACCTACATCAAATACAGATCAACATTAGAACACTTTACTCCTCATCAATAGGAAATAAGGAAGATTAAGATCTAACTTTATACCTCATTTACGTGTAGGTAGACTGAAGGATGACGACTCAAGTCACCCAGAAGATCTGGGTTCGCCACTTGAATACCTGGCAAATCCCTATGGGGAACACGTGCATCAGGATCAGGAACCTCAATCGGTACATCATTCTCCTCGACATCCGGCACTTCAACCCGATAGGATGTATCGCCGTCTCCACCAAACGACGAGGCTGTCTAACAAAATGAGGTTAATGCACTTTAGAAGCCCTCTTTCGTACACTAGAAGTGGTCCTGCGGGAACTACTCGGCTGATCCGGATCCATAATATCTGGACAACAAGTCTCCAAATCACCTCAGAAAGGGTGTGGTAAATTCTTACCTGGAGCTTTTCAAAATGCATTTTATGATTACATGCATGCATGCATTGTTTTAACATACGTCTACAGTAGAGTTAAAATGCATGACTGCCCAATGCCTATATTTTAGGAAATTTTTGCCATAGTCCCCTTTGTAAATGGGACTATCCACATGCACATAGGCATGACTAGGTGGCCATTCAGTAGTACACCTACAATTGGTAATAAAAACTCTACGCGATTGAGCTGAATAGCCTAAAATCCTGGTTTTCACGTGCCACACTCTGGCCCCACATCTCACTCATTGGTAATCGCCTGCATACGAGGTATATTATATCAATGGCCTCAGCTTTTACAAATCTTGGTCGACATTACCTCATAAAGGTTTGATGTCGTCAGTACAGGGTCACAACCCTAGAAGTATCCCCGACGGGGGTTACAACGCCAACATTATGAAATAATGAAGTATCCCGGCTAGGGGTTACAATGCCGAAGTTATGAATCAATGAAGTATCCCCGACGGGGGTTACAACGCCAAAGTTACAAATCAAAGAAGTATCCCCGGTGGGGGGTTACAACACCGAAGCTACGAATTGATGAAGTAACCCCGGCGGGGGTCACAACGTAAAACTTTCAAACATCTATGTATCCCTGACGAGGGTTATAACAAAATTCAACCATTGATACACACATCAATGAAGGTCAAGCAACCTTGACATTATTTCAACTAGTGGCAAGTAAACCCATCGAAGCAACTTATCCATATCAAAGTAACCCCGGCGGGGATCACAACGTGATGCAACCATTGATACACACATCAATGAAGGTCAAACAGCTTAGACAATACACCCAACAGGGATCTATCCGGTGATACATACATCAGCGAAGGTCAAGCAACCCTGATAAGTACATGTTGTTGGAAATAACTCCGACAGGATGGTGGGATATGTTATACACATCCTCAAACAGACAAAGCTTTCTCCGCAGAAATCTCTTGTACACAAGAGGCACCTCTATGGAGTAGAAATCTGTGTCTAGGATTCAGGACTTTGGTGATAGCCCCAACATCAACATCATTGAAGACTTGGATCGTATGTCCAAGGCATCATTGATTGTCATCCCAACAGGATTAAAAGGGAACCGATAATCATTCCATCATACATCTTACATTTGCATCATGTTGCTGCACATATCATCATGTTTATCTTGTTGTATTTCAAGTGTTTTGGGTTCTTTATCCTATTCATGCCTTACATTGCATGAATATGATAAAGAGGGGCATCTATAGACACTCAATTTTTTTTTCACACCTGTTACTAACATTACAAGAGGGCAGAATTGTCTTTCGGAGATAACCCTGGAAGACGGCTCATATCCATTTCGGATACTATCTAAAGTTCAGTCTTAACCTAGAACACACACCGGGAGTATCATTTCCAACCTCGGACCACACACCGAGAATGTTATTCCCAACCTCTGAGATAACCCCGAGTTTCATCCTTGGAGATAACCCCAATGAATGATATTGCAGTTCTGGCGATAACTCCGGAAATGCTTATTTCAAGAGCATGCAATCAGCTTCAATCTAAGACCTCCTTACAAGGCACTCATACCTCCGACCCAGAGCTAATACCAGGCAGACATGCACTCTTACAAATGACCTTGAGGCATTCAAACATTTGCAGCAGTCCAATCTCAGATGTAACCCTGAGCAATGTCTACTTTCAACTCAAACCGGAGATAACCCCGATGAGGAGTCAAACGTCATCTTGCCACCACAACACCTGCGCATCGTCTCAACCTCTCATACATACATACATACAACAATATCCTACAAGAACCAAGGAGTTCTAATCCCGAGTGACCATTACAGGTGGCATCACACCAGATAGAATTTGAAGCTTGAAGACCATAGGCATGGTCCCCTCTTCCTGACTACGTACAACCCCTATTCCATGTCATTGCGTAACTCTTGACACAAACGGTCCGGAGAAGGTCTTATGTACCTCGTTTGGATACTCGGATTGTTGTTCTGGAAGTTTGATAGGATATTATAGTGCACAAGTACACATAATTTGAGATGACGGGACCCGCGGAGCCCGGGGTACCCCGGGCAGCCGCAGGTGCACCTGCGGTTCCCTGATAAGTAGAATTTATATCTGCTTATCTGGTATATATTATTTGAATTAGTTGCTTATATTCATTTTTCTTAGTTACTTTTCATACATTTTATGTTATTTTGTAGGCTATGGCATGATATTGGCATGAAGAAGCAAGGAAAAGCAATTCAGACATCTTATGGACCAAAATACACAAACAAATGCAAGAAGGGAATATTCAAGGACTTTTAACTCTAAGCTGGATTCTTTTTAACTCTAATTTAGATGAATGTTCTTGGCTTGGAACTTGGATTTTATGGTAGCTCTACTTCTTAGCTTTCCAGAACATCTTGAATCATCCCAATCAGAACTCGAATGCGAGAGTTATGGCCATTTTATCAACGAATATCAAAGCTAAGAGTTGTCATGTTTGTCATTTACATAGCATTTACTTCAAGCCCGATTTTTGCCTTGACCCAATCCAAATATGTCAATTATCAAAGACAGAGAGTTGTAGATCTCGTCGATATCTTCGATTTGATATGTGGCAGGCCTCGTAACTCCAGGCAAATCAAACGTTATGCCTGTTTTACCAAATGACATTGCAACAGAAAACAGAGTAGCATGGACCGCGCTAGCCCCACGCTAGGCCACTAGAAACTCTGCTACAGTAGTGCAGGCCGCGTCAAAATAGCCTAGACACAGCGCGGGGCACGCTAGTCAACGGGAAAACAACTGAATTGGGTTATTTGATGTCCAAATTGAGCTAGAATAGGATTCTTAGTTGCCTAACTTGCTAGGGTGTCCATTAGAACTATAAATACTTGAGTTTAACCTGGATTTGGAGGCTAGTTCTAAGACTCCATAAAATCCCTCTTGGGATAGATTTCAATTAACTTATTCTTTACTTTTTTTATTAGATTAGGAACCCTAGATTAGATTAGAATTGAAGATTGAAACAACTTGGAGACCATTGAAGATCAAGAGCAGGAGCTTGAGGATGATCGAGATTTGCTGACAACAGATTCAATTCTTTTCTTTAATCTTATTCTTATCTTTTAATGTGTATTCAAGTGTGGATTCTTAGTTTTAATTCAATGAACTAATTTTTTATTTGAGATTACAATGAATCTTATTGTGTAGTTTATTTTAATATGTTTTGCTATCAATTATTATGTTCTATTGTGAGAATTTTCTATTGTGATTTGGATTTAATTGCTTAATTGATTGGCCATTAATTACCCTGATAATTTATATGAACTCGATTAATGAAGTATAGATTTAGATCTGATCATGATGGCATATGTTTGTGATTTCTGCATATATGGAATTCATAATTCATGTTTAGGATATAGATATACCTTTACGCCATATATAATCTTATAGAGAACTTGTGCTTTAAATTCTTTTTAATTGTAATTCACATAGAGATATAGTGGATTAGTTAATTAAGGTGTCTTGCTTAATTCTATCATCTGCGGATTTAAATGAGTATGGGTATTATGCATCAAAAGGTGGTTTTATTCACTTTAGTGTTCTTGATTAACAATTCAAGATAGAGAATAATTGATGAGAAGTGTGTTAACTTAAATGAAGCAATAAGTGAAGTTGTGATCTTAAATCTCCGTAATCTTAATTTAACTAGTGGTAATTAGAATTAGTTTATTTATAAATTGAAATTCAATAGTTTAAATAAGATTGAGTTGGTTATGGGTTACTACTTGGTGATTTTTATTAAATAATTCTCTGTGAGAACGATACTCAATTTATCACTTTATTACTTGTTGACCACATATACTTGCGTGTTGTGCGTATATAGATTTTACCCAATAATCCCCCCTCTATAAATAGAGGGCTTGAGGTGGCCATTTGGAAAATAAGAAAGGCGAGGAAGCCCTGTCCAATTTGCTCTGCACACACCCTATATTGAGTGTTTCCTCATTTTAAACACCTGTTAGCTCACATATAGCTATATTTTTACAGGCGGGAGCTGAGTGTTTATCCATCTTGAGTTATAGAAGCCTGCATTGGCAAGCCCACTGTAAGCCTTCTCACACTCTATAAATCCTTTCTCTTCATCTTTGCACACACTATTCTACACATTGAGAGTCGTGTTATGTGGGTATGCCCATACTTTGGTCTGTGGTTTTTATTTTTGTCTGTATATGTATACTTATATATTTATATATTTATATATGGACTAACATTATCGAGTTATGCCTCGATTGAGCCAAGACTTATGTCTGGAGCGTTTATTCGCTTATATATATATATATATACTTATATATATAAATTGTTGATAGACTCTGTCCGATTAGCCTGGAGTTTACATCCGGAGAGTTTATTTGCTTTTATATATATATATATATATATTCATCTCTGTTGGGCTTGAAGTTTACTTTGAGGCCTTTTACTGCTTTATTTACATTTAGTCCCGCCTGGAGTTTACTTCATGGCAGTTGATCGCATTTACTGCTTTATTTACTTTTCTGATCCCCCATGGAGTTGCTTTGTGGTGGTTGATCATGTCCATATATATATATATATATATATATATATATATATATATATATATATATATATATATATATATACCGCTTTTATATATTTACATTTCTGATCCCCCATGGAGTTGCTTCGTGGTGGTTGATCATGTCTGTATATATATATTTACAACTTATATATATATAACTGCTTACTGCTTTTCATATAAACCGCGGTATCATGTGAGCCTAGGAATCATGTGATCACAAATTCAGTTTACTGAATCTAGATTCGGTTCTCGTGATGGACACATTCAGCTGTAAGCAGCTTGTACATTATTTATAGTGTACGAATTTCCTTGGATGGCTGTCATGTTTATGAGGAGTTCGGCACTGTTGTATATTATTTTCTCGAAGATGCCTCGCATCTCGAAAATAAAAGCAAACAAGCCGAACATTTAATAATAAAATGGAAGTATGAAAAGGTCTCAATTCGTATTGAGCACATGGTTTGAAAAACCTCTTTTATAAAACATCATTGCTATATCTTGGTTAAAACTGAATTTTTGTATAAATTCAAACCCTTTGTATATAGGTGCGAACGAGGCCTCATACTAATTTCATATAATTTGACATTGATCACCACACACACACAAACACACATATTCATATAACAGTTTCTTTGAAAAGTGGCGATCACTGTGGCAACACAGATGTTAGGGGTGCCTAACACCTTCCCTCCGCATAATCAAGCCCTCGAACCCAAATGAATCTCGGTTTCACAGACCCATTTAGCAGTGTCGCGTC
This sequence comes from Panax japonicus, assembly GCA_020205505.1. NCBI lineage: Eukaryota > Viridiplantae > Streptophyta > Magnoliopsida > Apiales > Araliaceae > Panax > Panax japonicus. Next base: position 35,799,342 of record CM035099.1, on the reverse strand, counting down.
ACTGGATTAATGTGCAAACCTTTTCAGTTACGTTGGTGAAACCAGTTAAAAACACCAACTAGCGACTCTTAATAGTCCATCGTAGACATTATACATGTCGAACCTTTTTCACTTGTTTTTTCAAACAAATCTCACCTAACAATAAGAACAACAAAGAACAAGTAACGAAAAGGGACGACTAAAAATCCCGATGTCTACAACAATCAATATCAAACAACATAACACAAATGAGATCTGGGCTTCCCAAGTGACTGTCAGAGGCAGTTCTTCATTTTTGGGTTTCCCAGAAATGAAGAACAGTTTAAGGGTCATACTTTGGGCCTTCACTACAAACTAGTCTTGTAATGTTTTTATGATATAATGATTTCATGTTGTATTCAGCATACAAATGAGTAGATCTATCACATAAAAGCATCACAACAACAACACAAATGCGAGATCTAGTTTGGTCAAACTATGTCAGACGACATATTCTTATGTTTTTCTGGGTTACCTAGAAAACAAAAAACATGTTCGACTTAACTAGTTTGACCGACCACAAATTTCAACCTGTTTATTATTTATGTAATCTTAAGGCATGAGGATGTAATCTAAACAACATAGTACATGTTAGATGCAAAAACCATAACAAATCATTAAATCATTATCAGATCCAAGCCCTTAAACCTCTTGTCAGAACATTCTGGGTACGTTTTTGGGTTGCCCAAAAATGTTCGGTCAATGCCGGTCAACGTGGTTTGACCACATATATCTTTTGATCAGGGCCAAATCTAACCTTAATTCAAGTTCTAGAACAGAGATCAGATAGCATAATACATGTTCAAATCTTTAAACAACAAAAACACATAACAGAATGGGATCTATGGGACCTGACATTCGGTTGTTAGACCATATTTCCTAGTTTTCCATATTATGAAAAACATTCAATTCGACCTCTTATGTGTTATGGATCTATCATGTGCCAACCCAAATCACTTATATATACCACATACAACATATTCTAACACTCAAACATAACATCTAACACAAGATTAAAGTTCAGAATATAGCTAGGGTTTTTATACCTTCTATGATCAATTCTGCTTCTAGGCATATAGAGTTTGATATGGGTGTTAGTGGGGCTAGTTTTGGGACTGAAATGCCTTGATATTTTCGAAGGTTTGAGCTTGAGAGAGTTAAGGATGAGAGTTGAGCAAAACTTAGGCTAGCGAATGATTTTTCTCTCTCTCCAATAATACAAGTCTTAGATGCATGTATGGCTGATATTGCTGGAGATTTGTGTTGATAGGTGTCACATGGTTGGTCAAGAGTTGGCCAACCACTCCAATTTGCCTAGATTTGCAAGTAACCTTAATAAAAAATATGACAAAGGGCATTTTAGTCTTTTTACTTGCACTTTTAATGGCCAGTTTGTCATTTCCCCTAACCCTTAGGGTTTAACCCTAAGGTTTAGTATAAATAATTTATAAGATTTAGCAATTAGGGTTTGTACAAAAATAAAAATTTTAGTTTCTAAAATTTGTAATTGGGGTTTTCGTAATTAGATTAGGTTTCTAATTACATTATGCATGAATATTAGGGTTTAATTATTTACTAATTTTAGTTAACCTTGCTAATTTAGCAATTAGGGTTTATAATTAGTAATTAGGTTTTAAAATTACTAATCAAGGTTACTAAATATAAAAATTAGGATTTCTAATTTCAAGATTAGGATTTCTAACAATAATTAGGTTTTTCCCTAATTAATTAAACTTGAATATTAGGTTTAAGAATTTATTAATTATCGTTAAGCATGCCAAACTAGGGGTTAGGGTTTACTTTAACAATTATGGTTTTTAAATTTCAAAGTTAGGGTTCTTAATTTAAAAATTAGGGTTTACTAACTTAAATTATAATTCTAACACTTCTTATAATCACATTAACATAATTTTTGACCGATCTTTACTTCAATTTGAATTCAATTAACAGTACTACTAGGTCTTCTACTGATATACTATAATTAATCGATCATTAATAGTACGTACATACCATACATATCTATATCACTGAAAAATTAAAATATAATTAATATTATATTATTATTCTTATTCCTTGATAAAAATCCAAAATTAGGGTTTGGATTCCATATCTGATTTATCTGTCATATATAACATTATTAATTAAGTTAAAATAATTAACTTAATTATTCTAGCATAAACTCTTATAATAAAATAATTATTATAATAATTCCAAAAATCATTTCATATATTAAATAAATAATATAATTATATTTTCATAGAAAATAATTAATAAAAACATTTCTACTATAAAATTAATTATGATAAGAATTTAATTTATAATGATTAATAATTCTAACAAAAAAATTATTTGTAATAATTAATGTAATAAAAATATTTTTATTTATCACATAAATACATATACCCATTATCTTGGCAAATTTTCCCTATATTTATTTTAATAAATTAAAAAAAAAATTATACGTAAAATTTCTGATTTATTTATATAGAAAATATTGGGTTGTTACATTCACCCTCCCTTATAAAGATTCTGTCCCCGGAATCACCGTTTTAAAACCTATACATACAAGGGTACATAACATACACAATCATTGCAAGTAGATCTCGACCAACTTTGATCGAACTGATCTTTAACTATTCACATAAAGCTTGTCTATCTGATTCAACGAAAATTTCATTTCTAAAAGAACTCAAATTCCTCCTTCAAAATTTCTTTATAAAATAATTTACTATATATATAAAAAATAAAAGTTATACAAATAATACCTAGAGGTCCATTGCCAGCTGCCACCGTATCCTGGACCGTCATGTTGAAGACCCTTGCTGTTAATTTTGTTAGCTTTCTTGATGACGTTGGTCCTGTGATTGCTAAAGTCTCACTACCCTTGCCAGTATTCACACTTCCAGCCTCCATCCTTCTTTTTGGACAATCTTTCACTTTATGCTCAGTCGACCAGCATAGAAAACACCCACTATTCATTCTTGGATTGGGGTAGTTGGGAGAGATATGGCCCTCCTGCCCGCACTTGTAGCATACGAACTTTCCCTTTAGACATTCTCCAGAGTGGTTCTTTCCACAATTCTTACACGGCACCACCTGCTTCTTCACACCTTCTAGTTTTACCTGAACATTGCCAAAATAGGTCCCCTTCATCTTGCTACTACCACTTCTACTTCCACTATTAATTTTTACCTTTTCAACTCCTTCGACCTTACCCTTGTTCTTCCTCTCCTTATTGTAGAGGCTCATGGCCTCACTCCCCTCCTCAGCAATAATAGCTTTCTTTAAAAGTGCTGCAAAATTAGGGATCTGGAACACTGCCACCTTGTTGTAGAGCCATGGTTTTAATCCTAGCTCAAACCTTCTCGCTTTCCTAGCCTCCGTATCAGCTTGATAAGGAGCGAACCTAGCCAACTCATTAAATTTTGCGGCGTACTCCGCTACAGTCATGTTCTCTTGCTTCAACTCTAAAAATTTCACCTCCATCCTAGCCTGCATACTAGATGAAACATAGTTTTCGAAAAACAAAGTCTTAAACCTATCCCATGTAACTACACCTTCTCCCGCCCTCGCCTGATTTGCTTCCCACCAAAATTTTGCCTCCCCATTCATCATATAGGTGGCAAAAGCGGTCTTTTTCCCATCAGCTAACCTAGCTATCACAAACGCCTTTTCAATCTCCTTAACCCTAGTTTGGGCTTCAATAGGGTTAGTTGTACCTCTAATTTCTGGTGGTCCTACAGCCTTAAAGTCTTTGAAGTTCACCAGGCGATTATCCGACCGGTTCGATGGCTTGTGCTACCATGTTGACAAAGTGTTACATCGGGTCTGTTGTTGTTGTCCCTCAACGTTGTTAACAGATTCTTCTGCCATTTGACTTCGAGTTTGACATCTTCGCGGCATTATCTGGTTAAGTAAAACCATAAATTATTCTTTACATTCTAAATCTTTTCATATAAGTTTAATATATTAAACTCATTTCATTACTCAAACTTAGATTCATATTCATTTAGCGAATATTTTACATATCATAACACACACTGCTTTAAACATTAGCTATCCCTTTGTGACTACAAAAGTCAGGATTTACAACCTTGATTAATACAAATGTCGGGAACATTACATTACACAGACATACTTATCATATATATTACATTAAACATACCTACACAACAGAACCTATACTATCTATTTACTATGCCTTTTTCTTGGACAACCTTTCGCCTGATGACCTTTTATCCCACAGATAAAATATGCACCTGGTTTGTAGTTGGGGCAATAAAGAGTGGTATGTCCCTCATAGCCACAAAGGTAACATATTTTTTTCCCTTTCTTTTTATTAGATTTTCCTAAGTCGTGGTCTTCTATCTTTCTTTTCCCCTTATTCCTCGGAGCTGCACACGATGTGTTGCTTGTGGCTCCCATTTGATCAATTTAGATTTTAAGCTTATCTTGTTCTTCCATAGTTTCTAGTAAAGCTTTTCGTAACTGACTATTTAGCAGCTTTTCTATTTCCCACAACTTTTTCAGAGAAGAAACCTTGTTCCTCAGATCCTGCACCTCCGTTGATGCTTGATCAGCTTCAACTTTAGTGTTTGAATCACTATCTGTCAGCTCCACCATCTCCGAATCTGGTACTACGTTTTCCAAAATAACCACCTCATCAGAGTTGTTTTCATCGTGAGCCTCTATTTAAGCTATTGGCTTCGATATTAGCTCGGGTGTATGGATTTGATCCTTTTCCATGCTATAAGTATATAACACGCCTTTTCCACCAAACTTCTACACACATACAATTTCCTGATTAACATATAGTATATACACACAGTAAATAATAGTTTTATATAAGTTATCTTTTATTTTGTTTGACGTTGAATTTATCCAATTCATCTCATTTTAAACTTTATATGAGTTATTTATATTTTTAACGTTTCCCTCTGTTCTAAGGTTATAGCCTAAGGCCTATCCCACCTAAGGTTTCTTGTGACGCCCTCAAAACAGGTATACATCACCCATCATGTGTCACTAGATACATGGTACATATATTCAAATACAACTTAATTATACAACAGTCGTGTAAAATACGACATAACATAACTGAGAGTTTAAACAAGAATATTATCATCTAGATAATATCCACACTCAATGGAGTCCTCATTACAATTATAATCATATTATTCCGTAGAATAGTGAGGACTACTAAAGCCATTTATCCTGGACCATCACTCTATTCTCCGACTCGTCCCAACTATATTTTCATTTCTTGAAGAGAACAATGAAAGAAAGGGTGAGCTCAACTAGCCTAGTAAGAAATATTATGACTAAGATAATGCAGAATAAATTATCCTTAGCCTTCAACAGTATAACAACTAATAGAATACAATAGACAACAAGTTTTAGATCAACAACTGCAGCGAAAATAAGCAATCCATTAGAAGAGTCAAGTAGAGCGTAAAATTTACTATCTTCTATGATTTAAAAAGTTTTTCATCAACTTTATCGTTGAGACTCAACTTAACAAATAAAATCGAATCATCCCTACACCACGGCCAAGGATATTCATGTAAACATCAATGCTCATGATTATACCGACAAATCCCTGGTCATAATCATACCAACAACTGTCCATCAATGAAATACAAGCCAATGAGGACTTTTACCACATCATTCGTCACATTACGGTCATGATTATACTGAATAATCCCTGGTCATAATCATACCAAGTCCATCTATGCACGTAAGCCAAAGATGACTTTAATCACAATATAAGCATGAGGATGATGACAACGACATAATAATTCAATGAAACAAGTTCAAGGATAAATTTTAAAGATTTATAATTTAATTTATCCAGGACTCAATAACGTCCAAATTGTCAACATGAAACTGCTTTGTAGAGTAAAATTCAAGAATAATATTCATGTACCAAAAATAATTTGGACAGAAAAGAAATATATTTTTCGGGTGAATAGTACCCGGTGAGTAGTACTTCGAGAATAGTACCCCGTGAATAATACCCCGACACAAAAAGTGTCCTGAATACTAGAAAGAATGATACTAGAGTGAATAGTAATTGGGTGAATAATAACCCGTGAATAGTACTCTGGCACGAAAAGTGCCCCGAATACCCGAGTGAATAATACTAGAGTGAATAGTAACTGGGTGAATAGTAATCCATGAATAGTAACTCATAAAAAATACCAAAGAAAATGATATTCCATGACGAATACAAAAGAAATGATATCTCATACGAGCATAATAGAATATACGAAACTGCAAATGGATTTTCACCCGTCATGCGCTAATCCACGTAGACAGATAATTTCCACAATTTAATAAGGAATGAATACGAAAGATCATTTACCATGCATGCTGTAATCCACATAGGTAAGTTATTCCAACAGAATAATAAAGAATGGAATAAAAGAAGAATTCACCATGCATGCGATAGACCGCACAAACAGGTTATTCCCAACAGAATAATAAAGAATGGAACCAGGTTATGCATAATCCGCACAGACAGGATATTCCAATAGAATAATAAAGAATGGAACCAGGTCATGCGTAATCTGCACAGACAGGATATTCCAACAAAATAATAAAGAATGGAATAACAACAGAATTCACCAAGCATGTGATAGTCCACACAGACATGTTATTCCCAACCGAATAATAAAGAATGGAACTAAGTCATGCGTAATCTGCACAAACAGGATATTCCAATAGAATAATAAAGAATGGAACCAGGTCATGCGTAATCCGCACAGACAGGATATTCTAACAAAATAATAAAGAATGGAATAACAACAAAATTCACCAGGCATATGATAAACCTCACAGACAGGTTATTCCAACAAAATAATAAAGAATGGAATAACAGAAGAATTTCACCATGTATGTGGTACTTCGCATAGACATGTTATTCCAGCATAATAATAAAGAATGGAATAACAACCCTTATGAGTATTGAAAGAAAAAAACTATCTTCATGAATACAAAAGAATAATATCCCTTACCATAGAAGAAACTGGATACTGGAATAGTGAGGTAGCAGACTTCTCTTTTTCTTTCTCTCTATAATTTCTCTCTATAATAATTACTCTATAGCTTTAGTGAATTGGTGAAAAATAATGAAGGAATGAGTTTCTATTTATAGTAAACTATAGTTTCAATAATTGCACATTTTGGGGCTCAAAATATTACAGTATAATACCTTCCTCTTTTTTTCATTTTTAATTTAGTCCTGCATGTATTATCAAACTTGCACCACCTCCCCTAATAGTAAATCATGTGAATAAATAGTAAATTATGTGACTCAATAGTTCTAAACATGTGATAAAATTAATTATACTATAGTACCTTCATCTATACCTTCATTTTTAATTTAGTCATGCAAGTATTACAAATCTTGCACCAACTCCCCTGATGGTAAATCATGTGATTCAATAGTACACACATGTGAACACATAGTTATAAACATGTGAATTAATAGCAATTAATTGCTCATTTATCCGATTAATTACCCCGATAACTTCCAGACATCAATTATTATCGAAATAAATGCCGATTTCCACTAACACTAATAATTCCCACACAATGGAACTATCAATTTCATCTTTAATCAACACAAAATTATTCATCATTAATATTATAACTCACAATATTTAACAACCAGGTCGTTCCCAGGAAAGAGGGGGCTTTCCGATAAAGATTTCTCTTTATTGGCGCGAAATTAGATTATCTAACCTCTCCTTGACAAAACTTCTAGATAATGAAAATATTGCAAATAATAATATGAATAACTTTGTCATCTCAATTATTGATTTTAATAATATATCATATTATGCAAATGATACTGTGACCATAATTGAATCAATAATATGAGAGATATGATGCAGCAATTACTGTAACAATAATTGAGTATAACTGAATGACTTCTTACGTAAGCATCAATAATCAATATCGTGTGCTACTATGCAACCACGCGTATTACTGTACTTTTACTACCGGGTAGTTCAACAGTTTTAACTGTAACACTTTTACCGTTATTTTTATAAAAAGATAATTCTGTCATTTTCTTACTACGACAATACTTCCATTTTGGGGTCCACCAATGATTGTGCTTCCATATGAATATTCCTTGTTAAAACGAATATTCCCCGACCAATCGAATATTTTATAACAACTTGCATACTTTGCAAAAAAATTCACATATCACCCTTAACTTTAACCTTTTATCAATTTAATCATTTACGAAATAAATAAATAAATAATAAAATAATAATTATAAGAAAATTGAATACTTTCATTTCATAAAATTTGGGGTCTTACGATCTCTCTTCCTTATGAAATTTTGTCCTCGAAATTTACGTACGTACCTGGTATGCCGAAGAGGTGAGGATACCTTGACTTCATTTCAGATTCTAACTCTTGAGGTATAACCTTTGAGTGTCGAATATGATCCTTCTTATCTAAGATTTTAACACGTATCTCCTCATATATTAAATCTTCTGTTATCTCGTCTAGTTCCAATTTAATAATGTGGCTCGTGTCATCCACATATTTACGTAACATCAATACGTGAAAAACGTTATGAACGCGCAACATACTTGGTGGTAAAGTGAGTCTATAAGCCACAGTTCCTACTCGATCGAGGATTTCAAATGGGCCAATTAAATCGAGGGTTGAGATTTCCTCTCTTCGTCGATTCTTGCTTCTAGAACAACGCCCTCTTGAACCTTCTTTTTCACATTCATCAGCTTCGAGTGTGTAGTTTGAGTAGCTTTGACTTTATCGATTAAAGCCGATTCTACTCATATATTCGTTATCTTCACGTGGGTCCCTAGAGTCTTTAACTCTATCTTCGTCATTTGTAAGTTATAAGAAATGGGTTTTTATGTTAACAACATCGCACTCATAAACGCATACGATCTTCTACTCAACGCGTCAGCTACCACGTTCGCTCTTCAACAATGATATTGATTGGTATAGTCGTAATCTTCAACAGCTCGAGCCAACATCTTGGGCATATGTTACGTTCGTTTTGGGTGAAGAACAATGTTTGAGGGTTTTAGAAATAGGTTTTGTACCGGGGTCAATACAAAATTCGATTTCACGCTCTAGGGGTAGGCCAAGAAGCCTTCAGAGAATACGTCAAGAAATTTATTAACAATAAAAATATCATTCAAAATTGTGACTCTCATCCAAGACTTGGATAACACATGAAATGAAGGTTTCTACTAACGAAGTTTTAATAGATAAGTTAAAGTCTAACTTCTCTAAGGTCAAATTTAAACGTTGAGTGCAAGCAAGAGAGATAAAATAATGGGTAGAACTGGTATCTAATAAGGTATAGACTTCGCAAGAATTTATAATTAACAAACCCGCGCTAACTTTGTTCGGGTTACTCGCTTTTAAGAAGTCACAAAAAACGCTCTTCTTGAAACCACCGACTTTGTTTTATCCATATCTGTCTTTGGTGCCACCGTCCCAGCTGGACTTGACTCTGGTGCACGACAAAATCAGGCTAGGTGACCTTCTTTTCCATAATTGTAACATGCTTTGGACTGCATCATGCAGTTTGGACTGATATGTCCCTCCCCTCCGCATTTGAAGCATACAATTGGTGGTCGTTCTCCTTCCCTGAAAACGGGTGTTGGTGCTGCTGTCTTTCCATCATTGTTGAACCTTCTTTTCTTGAAATTTCTACTCCTATTATCTTGGCCATGATTACCACCGAAGTGGTTACCATTCTTGGTATGATAATTTCCCCCACGATGGTTATCATTGTTCCGATGGCCATTGCCACCGGTACGATTATTATCATGTTGTTGCTCGTTATCCTTTGGTTAGGCTGGCTCATTATCGTGCTCCAATAACTGAGCCCTATTCACAACATTTGAATATAAATAAAGTTTGTGAGAAATGAGGTATTGTCGTATTTCAGGTTTCAAACCTCTTAGAAACATTCACACCATTCGCTCCTCATTATCAACCAAATGGGATGCAAACCGGGATAGCTCCACAAATTTAGCCTCGTATTGCGACACGGTCATATTGTTTTGCTCAAACTTGATAAAATCCACCTTTCATGTGATGAATACTTTCGGGAAAGTACATGTCGTTGAAAAACACTTGGAACTTCTCTCAAGACATCTTGAGTGCGTCAGACTGGGTACGCTTTACAGATTACCACCAGTAATCTGCCTCTTCACGCAACATAAAGGTGGTAAAGGGAACCTTTTGTTCCTTGGAGCATCCCAAGACATCAAATATCTTGGTGATCTGCTTTAACAACATCTCCGCCTTAAGTGGTTCTGGCTTTCCCAAAAACTCCGGTGGTCTCAGCTCCTTGAACTGTTTAGCGGTGACCGACCTTGAGTTGCCATTATTTCCACCTATATTTTGAACATGAGTCTCTCTTACCTGATGTTGCATGAATTGCATAAAGCCTCTGAACATCCCATCGTTCATCATTTGATCGGTGTTGTTGTTTACTTGAGGATTATTATCTTCCGGTTGCACATTATCCTGGGTATTGATCGTTGGTGACTCAGCGGTCTCATGTGCTTCATTAATTATCTCAACATTTGCAGATGCCATTTTCAAATATTGCCACAAAAAAGGTTAATTGACATGTCACATATTATTCGTATACTCCGACCGACCAATTAAATACCAAATAAACTTATGTAGGTTATACTAACGAAGGAATTCCCCGTCTCTCCCCTCCTAGTTCTTGTCTCACATCTCAACCAGGGATCATATCCCTAAGCTTTGATACCAACTGTAACTCCCCCAAAACATGTATACATCACCCATCTTGGGTCGCCAGATACATGGTACATAAATTCAAATACAACTTAATTATACAATAGTCGTGTAAAATACGACATAACATAGCTGAGAGTTTAAACAATAATATTGTCATCTAGACAATATCCACACTCAATGGAGTCCTCATTACAATTATTATCACATTATTTCGTAGAATAGTGAGGACTACTAAAGCCATTTGTCCTGGACCATCACTCCATTCCCCGACTCATCCCAGCTATATTCTCATTTCTTGAAGAGAATAATGAAAGAAAGGGTGAGCTCAACTAGCCCAGTAAGAAAAATTATAACTAAGATAATGCAGAATAAATTATCCTTAGACTTCAACAGTATAAAAACTGATAGAATACAATGGAAAACAAGTTTTAGATCAACAACTGCAGCGAAAATAAGCAATCCATTAGAAGAGTCAAGTAGAGCATAAAATTTACTATCTTCTATTATTTAAAAAGTTTTTCATCAACTTTATCGTTGAGACTCAGCTTAACAAATAAAATCAAATCATCCCTGCACCACGGCCAAGGATATTCATGTAATCATCAATGGTCATTATTATATAGAATAATCCCTGATCATAAGCATACCAACAACTGTCCATCAATGAACTACATGCCAATGAGGACTTTTACCACATCATTCATCACATTACGGTCATGATTATACTGAATAATCCCTGGTCATAATCATACCAAGTCCATCTATGCACGTATGCCAAAGATGACTTTAATCACAATATAAGCATGAGAATGATGACAATGATATAATACTTCAATAAAACAAGTTCAAGGATAAATTTTAAAGATTTATAAATTAATTTGTCTAGGACTCTATAACGTCCAAATTGTCAACATGATACTTCTTTGTAGAGTAAAATTCAAGAATAATATTCATGTACCAAAAATAATTGGGACAGAAAAGAAATATATTTTTCAGATGAATAGTGCCCCGTGAATAGTACTTTGGGAATAATACCCTGTGAATATTACCCCGACACGAAAAGTATCCCGAATACCCGAGTGAATGATACTAGAGTGAATAGTAATTGGGTGAATAGTAACTTATGAATAGTAACTCGTGAATAGTACTTTGGCACGAAAAGTGCCCCAAATACCTGAGTGAATAATAATAGAGTGAATAGTAACCCATGAATAGTAACTCGTAAAAGAAAAATACCAAAGAAAATGATATTCCATGACGAGTACAAAAGAAATGATATCTAATACGATATAATAGAATATATGAAACTGCAAATGGATTTTCACCTGCCATGCAGTAATCCACGTAGACATATCATTTCCACAATTTAATAAGGAATGAATACGAAGGATCATTCACAATGCATGCGGTAATCCACATAGGCAGGTTATTCCAACAGAATAATAGAAGAATTCACCATGCATGCGATAGACCGCATAGACAGGTTATTCCCAACAGAATAATAAAGAATGGAACCAGGTCATGCGTAATCCGTACAGACAGGATATTCCAACAGAATAATAAAGAATGGAATAACAACATAATTCGTCAGGCATGCGATAGACCGCACAGAAATGTTATTCCTAACCGAATAATAAAGAATGGAACCAGGTCATGCTTAATCCGCACAGAGAGGATATTCCAACAGAATAATAAAGAATAAAATAACAACAGAATTCACCAGGCATGCGATAGACCGCACAGACAGGTTATTCCAACAAAATAATAAAGAATGGAATAACAGAAGAATTTCACCATGTATGCGGTACTTCGCATTGACAGGTTATTCTAATATAATAATAAAGAATGGAATAACAACCCTTATGCGTATTGAAAGAAAAAAACTCTCTTCAGGAATACGAAAGAATAATAAACCTTACCTTAGAAGAAACTGGATACTGGAATAGTGAGGTAGCAGACTTCTCTTCTTCTTTCTCTCTATAATTTCTCTCTATAATAATTGCTCTATAGCTTTAGTGAATAGGTGAAAAATAATGAAGGAATGAGCTTCTATTTATAGTAAACTATAGTTTCAATAATTGCACATCTTGGGGCTCAAAATATTACAGTATAATACCTTCCTCTTTTTTTCATTTTTAATTTAGTCCTGCATGTATTATCAAACTTGCACCACCTCCCCTAATAGTAAATCATGTGAATAAATAGTAAATTATGTGACTCAATAGTTCTAAACATGTGATAAAATTAATTATAGTATAGTACCTTCATCTATACCTTCATTTTTAATTTAGTCATGCAAATATTACCAATCTTGCACAAACTCCCCTGATGGTAAATCATGTGAATCAATAGTACACACATGTGAACACATAGTTATAAGCATGTGAATTAATAGTAAGTAATTACTCATTTATCCGATTAATTTCCCGATAACTTCCAGACATCAATTATTATCGAAATAAATGCCGATTTCCACTAACACTAATAATTCCCACACAATGGAACTATCAATTTCATCTTTAATCAACACAAAATTATTCATCTTTAATATTATAACTCACAATATTTAACAACCAGGTCGTTCCCAGGAAAGATGGGGCTTTCCGATAAGGATTTCTCTTTATTGGCGCGAAATTAAATTATCTAACCTCTCTTTGACAGAACTTCTAGTCATTGTCAATATTACAAATAATAATATGAATAACTTTGTCATCTCAATTATTAATTTTAATAATATATCATATTATGCTGATGATAGTGTGGCCATAATTGAATCAATAATATGATAGATATGATGCAGCAATTACTATAGCAATAATTGAGTATATTCGAGTGACTTCTTACGTAAGCATCAATAATCAATAGTGTGTGCTACTACGCAACCACACGTATTACTGAACTTTTACTACCGAGTAGTTCAACATTTTTAAAGGTAACGCTTTCACCGTTATTTTTATAAAAAGATAATTCTGTCATTTTCTTACTATGACAATACTTCAGTTGTGGGGTCCACTAATGATTGTGTCATCGTACAAATATTCTCTATTAAAACAAATATTCCCCGACTAATCGAATACTTTATAACAACTTGCATACTTTGCAAAAAAATTCACATATCACCCTTAACTTTAACCTTTTTATCAATTTAACCATTTACGAAAAAAATAAACAAATAAATAAATAATAATTATAAGAAAATTGAATACTTTCATTTCATAAAATTCAGGGTCTTACATTTCTAACCCTAAGCTCTGATACCAACCTGTAAAGCCCCCAAATCTGGGTACTTGAAACCTGAACTCGGTGCTTCACGATACCATTTCTATGAGCGGAATCATACTAATAATAATAAAAATAAAATAAATATCTAACTTAATTTACATATTTATCAGAGTCTATTCCCAAGTACGTAACCTTTAATAAATTCATTACATGATAATAATAATATATATATCATCCTTATCATAATAAAGTTAAACTATTACATAACATATCATAAAAACTCATTCAGCAACCTTCCCTTTTCCTTTGTTCTTGGCAGAGCCTTTTGATTGTTCACACTTAGCTAAAAATATTTAAATTAAGCAAGGATGAGCATTTGAGTGCTCAACAAGTAATAATAATTATAAATAGGTTTAGCAGAACTTCATCCATAAATAGTCATAACTTTCGGGCACGGGGGGTGATCAGCCCGTTATGCCCTGTATTGATCAATACTACGTGCAAAAACGATATTATCGTTCACTCTGTCCGCCTTGGGCACATAAAAATTTTCTTATGTTCGGGATGTTCATACTTAGTCTGGAATCTGAACCAAAACAATTTGATTGGATACAAAAATATTTTATCATTTTCAACAATATTTCTAAATCTGTGTCCAGCTGATCAAATATGTGAGATCCCGAATTTTATGAAATGAAAGTATTTAATTTTCTTATAATTATTATGTTATTTAGGAAATGGTTAAATTGATAAAGGTTACAGTTAAGGGTGATATGTGAACATTTTTCAAAGTAAGCAAGTTTTCATAAAATAATTGTTGATAAAAGTATAGTAATACGCGTGGTTGCATAGTAGCACACTGTATTAACTATTGATGCATACGTAAGAAGTCACTCAGTTATACTCAATTATTGCTACAGTAATTACTGCATCATATCTCTCATATTATTGATTCAATTGTTGTCACAGTATCATCTGCATAATATGTTATATTATTAAATCAATAATTGAGACGACAAAGTTATTCATATTATTATTTGTAATATTGACAATGTCTAGAAGTTTTATCAAGAAGAAGTTTGGTCACCTAATTGCGCGCCAATAAGGAGAAATCCTTATCGAAAAGCCCCCTCTTTCCTGGGAACGACATGGTTGTTAAATATTGTGAGTTATAATATTAATGATGAATAAGTTCGTGTTGATTAAAGATGAAATTGATAGTTCCATTGTGTTGGGATTATTAGTGATAGTGGAAATCGACATTAATTTCGATGATAATTAATGCCTGGAAGTTATATTGACCAATCGGGTAATTAAACAGATAGATGAAAAATTAATTGCTATTAATTCACATGCTTATAACTATATGTTCACATGTGTATACTATTGATTCACATGATTTACTGTAAGACCCCAACTTATTTTTAAATGAAATTGAATTTCATCTATTTATTATTTTAAAATAGTAAGGGTTGATTTGATTAATGTGGTTAGTTATGGGTAAAATGCGCAAATATTTCAAATAAGCAAGTGGTTATAAAATATTCATTTTTTATCGGAGAATATTCGTTTGGTCGTGTAATATTCTTACTATCGGGGAATATTCGTACGATGGCGCAGCCTTGTGCGGGCCCCATAACAGAAAGTGATTGTATGAAGAAAACGACAAGTATAAGTTGTTTATAAATAACGACGTAGTTGTTACCGTTAATACTGTTAAAATACCTGGTAGTTAAAATACAGTAACACATGGTATTGCACTAATTAATGATTCTTACGTAAGAAGGCACTACTTAATAATTGTTACAGTAGTTACTGTTCAATATTTTATTTTATTGATTCAATAATTGTTACGTTAATATTTCATATTATTGTTCTTTCAATAATTGTTACTACACAATATTTTCATTATCAAATCAGTAATTCATATTATTTGAATAATATTATTAGATAATATTATTGGCAATGTCTAGAAATTTCTGTCTAAGGAGAGGTTTGGTCATCTAATTACGCGCCACTAAGGAGAAATCCTTATTGGAAAGCCCCATCTTTCCTAGGAACAGCCTGGTTGCCAGTATTGTGATTCTGTAATATTATTTGTGAATAATTAATTATTGATTTATATGATAAGAAAAATATTTATTTTATGTAGATATAGATGAAGAAAATTTTTAATGTGACAATTGTTGAAAATTGATATTTTATCTTTTTCGATAAAATAATTCATTTAAATATATTATTATATTTTAATAATATAATAATGGTGATATTTTTACAATGAATGTGTGATATATGAATAAATGAGGAGGAAGAGTATTTTTGTTGCAATAAATATTTAAAACATGTTTTTCATGTTTGTGGACCTCATTTCTTGACTGAAATTTGATTATAGCTTGTAAAATTGCCCGTTTATGGATATCGGTCAATTTCTATTTGGAATTTGGAAAAACATTCTACTGGAAAGTTGTAGAGAATGGAATTTCCTATGGAAAGGACATGAGATTTGAATTTTTCTGATAAAGGGCTATTTATTATGAATTATTTAAGTTCCGAAGTTCCGGAATAATTGATTTTTAGAAGTTTTAATTGATTTATTCAAGAAAAACATTTTTTGCAATCCCACATGTGTGGTAAATGAGCTGAATTCGAATTCTTTGGTGGTGGGCTTGAATATTTAATAAATAAAATTATTTTAATAAATTTTCTGCTTTGGTGTTCTAAGCAATTTCCTATAAATAGGGTATTTAGGTTAGAATTGAAAATCACACCAGAAACTAAAGTTTTCTCTCTCTATATTATCGAGCGTATTCTTGTGAGTATTTTGATACTTTGAGTGCTGCTATATGGTGCAAGTTCCCTTCAGCACTATATCCGGTATTCAAGCAAGAAATACTATCTTTTCGAGGTAGGGGATATTATTATTTTTTAAATGATATTATTTCTTTCAATATCATTATGCCGGAATATTGTTAATATTTTTCTTGTGAAATTCTTGTCTTTTAGTGTCGGGGTTACTATTCACGTATACAACACTATTCATATATACGGTACTATTCACGAATACGGCACTATTCACAAAAAATTAAATTTTCGTTTTTTATCCAAAATATTTATTATGGATACTAGCTTTGATTGTATCCATATTTTGATCATTCTTGAATTTTATTCCACTATGATTATTTATGAAGTATTTTTGAACTTGGATTGTTTAAAGTACGAATCTTTAATATTTGTTCTTTTGTTTCACTGGATTCATTTTCTTTAAAATATTTTTCATCATCCTCAGTCCTAAATGATGATATTACTGAATATCTTTGGCCTGTAGTGCAAAGATTAATGATTTTCTGATGAATATCTTTGGTCGTACTGCAAAGATGAACATGTATTGTGTGAAACCCCAGATTTTATGAATAAAGAATTAATTTTCTCGAAATAATTTTTTAATATTATGGTGTGAATTTGAGGTAATATTATAGTTGTGGGTAGTATTTATAAATTTTGTAAAGTATGCAAGTTGTTATATTATATTCGATTGGTCAGGGAAAATTCTTTGTGTCAAAAAATATTCGTATGACGGTACAATTATTAGTGGACCCCACAACGGAATTATTGTCGGATTGAGAAAACGACAAAAATATTTTATTGAAAATAACGGCGGAAGTTTTACCGTTGATACTGTTGAACTACTGGGTAGTAAAAGTACAGTAATACGCGTTGTTGCATAGTAACACACGGTATTGATTATTGATATTTATGTGAGAAGTCGCTCAGTTTGATTCAATTATTGTCGATTAATAATATGAATTATTATAGCGATGATGACGTTTTGTTTTATCCGTATTATTAACGTAATAAAACAGAAACATCTTTTTATATAAAACAGAATACTTTTTTAAAGTTATTATATAAATAGAATATATTATATTTTATTATGCATAATGTTGCATAATGTTTTTCATAGTGTTGCATAGTGTTTGCATAGTAAAAATCTTTTTATATAAATAGAATATATTATATTTTATTTAAAAGATTTTTCTTTAAATATGGACCGTCAGATTAAAGTAAATCAATCTGGACCGTTCATGGATTAGTTACTATGCATTTCATTTTCCTATAAATAGAAGCTCATTCCTTCATTATTTTCTTACGAATTCACTGAACTCTAGAGAGAGAAACTATAGAGAGATAGAAGAAAAGCTTTTTGCTACTTAACTTTTCATTTCCTATATCCAATTTCTGTTACGGTAAGGGGTGTTATTCTTTCTTATTTATGAAGAGAACTGTTGTTATTCCATTTCTTATTATTCTGTTGGAATAACCTGTATACGCGGTCTACCCTATACTTGGTGACATTCTTCTATTATTCTGTTGGAACATCCTGTTTGTGTGTTTTACACCGGATGTAGCAGCCCCGAATCCGGGCCCCAAATCGCCGCGGATTCGGTACACTAATCATTCTATAACTGTTTGCGGAAGATATAAACATAAATTGTTTATACATTAACTTACACACTTTTCACCAAAGTCGAGTAACCTTAACTTATACACAAATCATAAACTATCTATCGCATAACAATATTTATCAAACTATACTATTACAAGATAGCTGCACGTTTTATTCTAAGCTGAACTTGGCCTTAACCTTTTCCTGTATCCGAACGCATTCGCCTTATCTGCAATGTTTTATCATGATATAGCAAGGGTGAGCATGAAAGTTTCCCAGCAAGTTTAAATACAATAGTATAACGATATATCATGAATGAAGAGTATGAATAATAAGCTGGCTATAATTCATCAATATAATTGAGAATTAGCACGAACAAACTTTTGACTGAACAAGTTTTAAATATGAACAAACATTTTTGAACCAACTGGTAATTAAGGTGATCAGCCTTTCATACCTGACTTATACATGCAAGATGTACATAGTACAATTTTCGTGGCAATCAACAATGATTAACCATAAGCTTGAATAAAACACTCTTAGTAGAGTTAAGTAAAAAGAAACTTGCCTGAACCGTTGATTACCGCAACACAATTTCTAACGCTTTACCTGAAGACCTAATATTAGTAATATAGATCTCCAATATTAGAATAATTTCATCGCAATATAATACTGTTATATTTATATCCACGGAATAACCTAAACACATAGCACATAATCCTATCAGTCTATAATACACATAAGACTTAGCATCAAATTAGACTATTAAGTTTGAGTTGATACCGACACAATTTTATCATCCCGACGGTCTAGTCGGAAAAATATCGAGTTTAAGTTCAATTAAACTCTTCCTAAGCACTTAATCATGCCATAGAGTCACATTTATACGATTTAACACTCGCTTTTTCATTTCATAAGTATTCATTAACATCCAATAAGTCAAATACTAATCCAGCAACCTGGATTCTAAATCTTGCAACTAAATTACCAACTCAGCAACCTGGATTCCAAATCCAACAATCTAAACTGCAATCCAGTAAACTGGATTTAACATATTTTCAATTTCAGTAAACTATTTCTCAATCCAGCAAACTGGAATCACAAATTATATAATCCAGCAAGCTGTATTCTAAATTCGTATCACGAAAATACCAAATCAGTTTATTATTTTCTATCCTTATTCCAAACATATATACACATATTTCATCCACAAAATTATTTTTTCATAATTTTCCAACTTCCTTTGATATTTTTCAAAAATTAATTCTAGTGCATAGCTTAAGAAATTAGCTACCTCGTGCTTAACTCCAAACATTCCTATCTCTTGGAATAACCTTATATATGTTAACGTGATGCTCCATTTTAAATTTCGTGGCAATCGGAGTTGTAGAACTCCGTTTATAGCGATTTCCGTCGGAAAATTACAAAAATTATAATGGTCATAACTTGATCGTTTTAACTCGGAATTAGATCATTTTTCAACACGAGCTACATAATACCATATATTTCCATTTTCCAAAAGGCCGGAATTTATTTCACACTTTAAGTTGCCAAAACAGCCCCTGGACAGATCCGGACAGAAACTTTTTGCCATGTTACAGTTTTGGAGTCCTTTACTAAATCTTAAATATAATGAGATCTGTAATTCCGATTAACGATCCGTCAATATTGTTGGATTCATATCTTTCCGATCTTCAATTTTCATCTATCATAATCCATATTTGGACATGTTAAGCTCCTGGAAATTAGCCCGGAAGTGGCTGTTACAAACTGTCATTCTAACAGTTTTTATTACCTTTGTATAGTTTGGGAGAAATCCCATAACTTGTTCAATATTCAACCTAATTGAGTAATTCAAAAGGAGTTTTATCCTAAACACATAGATCTAGCATCCCAAGAACATAAATCACAAATATCCTTCATAGATTTCAAGAATCAAAAGCTAGATCATACTTTCTAGTTTTAAACTTTTCCGGAAAAATTCTATTTTTCAATTCCTTTTGATTTCAACCAAATCAACACTCAATATGGTTAGATCTAAACACGAAACACTCATTAACACATAGATCTAAGGTTTTTGAGATTAGAACTATAGATTCAAGGTTTGATCTTCAACAAAAAATTACATGAACAAAAAGGGTTTATACCTTTGATTTTTCATGCTCCTTTTCTTCTTCTTCTTCTAAGATATGAGATGGATCTTGAATGGAAAGAAAGATCAAAATCTTCTCTCCTTCTCCTCCCTAGGAGCTGCCGAACATACTCCTCTCCTCTCTCACTCTAAATTTCAAAACATGAAGAGAGAGAAGGTCTAGGTTGGTTTTGTAAGTAAAGTAAGTTACTTTACTTAAGTTTTAAGTTATAAAACTTTGATTCAATGCATCTAAGTTTACAAGATGGCAAGAGTGGCTGATTTGTATGGCTTTTAGTCACATGCTATGCTAGGTTTGGGTTAGGGTTGGTGAACAACCAAAGATAAGGCAAGATTCACAAGTTACATAATAAAAAAAAATGTAAAAAGGGCATTTTGAACATTTCCATATATTTCTAGAATTTTCCATTTGATGAAACCCTTAGGCTTTAGGGTTTGGAGCATTTAGGGTTTAGGGTTGGTCACCAAACCAATATCAAGGCTAGATATGCAAGCTGCCTTATTAAAAAAATGTGACACCTAGCCTAATTGGGTGAATTATCTTTTACCAATTGTGAAGTGTATAAATGAATGATGTGTATGCACATCTCCCTCTCCTTTCACCTCTTCCATTACCCGGCCATGTGGCCAATATCTACCAAGTTTGATTAAATCACTTTTTCCAAAAATGTCCCTCCTCACTTAGATAAAAATTTTGGGCTTTAATTAAATTATTGATTGGCCAAAAAGCAAGTGATATCATGAGAGAGATGAAATAACTTTGCTGACTTTGTAAAAATGAATAGATATAATTGTATATCTAATAATCATCTCCCCACTCACTCTATCTTTCTCTTTCTTAATCATAAACATGTGGGAGATTAGTATATCATGTGGCTCCTTAAACCATTGGACACCTAGCTTGTATTAATGAACTATCATTTTACCACATGTGTGGTGCTTAAAGTGGGAGATGTGTTTGCATATAATTCTCTCATTTTCTCCCACTAAACTACCAAAGCTTTACTTACAAGCATGAACAAAGATGTTGGATAAATAAAATAATGACACATAAGAGGAGTAGGTGGGAGTTGGTGGAGAGTTGGTGACCAACTTTAGACAAATAAGAGACCAAAATAAATCTTAGTCACATGCTCAATCTCTCCTCCTTTTTCCTTCTCTATCCACCAGCCATGTAAATCAATCATAGTCCAACACTTTTAATAATATCAAATGTCCATCATGTCCTTCCTTCAATTGGGCTTTAAGTTTGGGCCACCCTTAAATCTTTTGGGCTTATCAATAAAAATATTTGAGCCACTCAATTAATGTATTGCTTGGGCCTCTAACTAATTTCATTAGCCAACACTTGGGCTATAAAATATACATAGTTCAATACCTTAATTCTTATCCAACCCAATTCATTTAATTAGGGTTTTTCTTCCTCAATTATAACACAAATCCTTACTCATGCCCACTTATTTCCTTAACCCAATTAGACTTGCTATAATTAGGTTATAAAATTAATCATTTGAGATATATAAAATAATTCTCCTAGAATTAGTAAGTATTCTAAATACTACAATTCTCTTTTTCCATAACCTTTAAGTTATTAAATCCTTCATTCCTAATATATAATTAGGGTTACACTAGTTTCTTTTGTTTGTTTATATAATAAACAAAGATAAACCATCACATAATGTTCATATTCCTTACACACAACTTTTTAACCCTTAGGGTTTAATACTTTGCATTAGGATTCCCAAATTAGGGTTTAAATTCTCAATACTGAAATTAGAGTTTCTGAATATATCGTTAGGGTTTTCTAACTTAATCACCATATTCATATCATGAATTTAGGGTTTCGGATTCCCGGAACTGAAACTAGGGTTTCAGAACCGATTTCTACGATTTCTTATCCATTGCTAGGGTTTTCTAATAGAACGTTGACGTTCTTAATATATACTTAGGGTTTGACACATATATAATTAATCTGGTCAACCCTTGACCCTTAACCACATTTAGTACACATACATATTCACAAACATATTCTCGTATACCCTTAATCCTGAATAATTCACCTATATCCATCACAGAATTTTGAAATCATCAAAATTTCACCCTAATAATATCAAACGCATATACTTATTTTCTGTCTAGGTCTATTATTTGACCTTAAATCAATCATTTAAGATTTTAATAAATTGTCTAATTTCTCGGGTTGTCACACCGGACTTGGTTCCGTCTTTATTATTATTCCGTTGGAACATCCTGTCTATGTGTTTTACACCGGACCTGATTCCGTCTTTATTATTATTCCGTTGGAACATCCTGTCTGTGTGTTTTACACCGGACCTGGTTCCGTCTTTATTATTCTGTTGGAACATCCTGTCGGTGCAAATTTTTCCTGACCTGGTTCCTTTATTATTATTCTATTGGAATAACCTGTCGATGCGAAGTACCGCATGCATGGTGATTTCTTTTGTTATTCCATTCTTTATTATACTCAGTTGGTTAAAGTTTTGACTTCTATACTCCATGAAATTAGTAGAATATCTTTGATATTTTTGCTTCATCCAGTATCTTTTCATGGAAATATTCTTCTGATCATTCTTGAATTTTACTCTACAAAGCAGTATCATGTTGACAATTTGGACGTTAGTAGTTCTTGGACAAATTAATTCTTGAACTTATTTTATTGAATTCTTATATCATTGTCATCATCCTAATGTTTATGTTATGTTGAAATTCATCTGTGGCCTGTAGTGCATAGATGGACTTGGTATGATTATGACTAGGGATTATTCGGTATAATCATGACCGTAATGTTACAAATAATGTGAAAATTAAAAGTCATCATTGGCCCGTAGTGCATTGATGGATAGTTTTTGGTATGATTATGACTATGGATTCTCTTCGGCCAAAGGAGCAAAGATGAATTATTTTATGGCATGATCATGACCATTGATGAATACACAAATGTCCTTGGCCCGTAGTGCATGGAATTTGTGGTCGTGACCCTAATGAATATCATTGGCCTGTAGTGCAGAGATGATTTAATGTTGTGGATTATTTATTAAGCTGAGTCTCAGCGATTAAAGTGATGAAAAACTTTTTAAATCATAAAAGATAGTAGATTTCATTCTCTACTTGACTCTTTTAATGGATTGCTTGTTCCGCTGCAGTTAAACTTGATATTTATTATATTTTATCAATTTAACATTGTTAAAGGCTAACGATAATTTATTCTGCATTATCTTAGTCATAATATTTCTTACTGGGCTAGTTGAGCTCACCCTTTTTTTCACTGTTCTCTTCAGGAAATGAGAACATGGCAGGGACTAGTCGGGGAACGGAGCGGCGGTCCAGAGGATAACATTAGTAGTCCTCACTATTCTGTGAAATAGTGTATTAATAATTGTAATGAGGACTCTTTTTGAGTTTGTATAATCTCTAGTAGACAATAATTGTATTCAAACTCACAGTTATGTTTTGTCGTATTGTACACGACAGTTGTATTAGTAAGTTGTATTTAAATTATGTACCATGTATCTGACGACCCAAGATGGGTGATGTATACCTAATTTTGGGGGCGTCACAGTTGATATCAAAGCTTAGGGATATGATCCCTGGCTAAGATGTGAGACTAGAACTAGGAGGGAAGAGACAGAGAATTCCTTCGCTAATATGACCTACTTAAATTTATTTTGTATTTAATTGGTCGGTCAAAGTATACGGATAATATGTGATATGTTAATTAACCCTTGTTTTGTGGCAGTGTTTGAAAATGGCATCCGAGAATGTTGAGATTATCAATGGAGCACAGGAGACCGTTGAGTCTCCACATATTAATAATCAAAATAATGTGCAACTAGAGGACAATACTCCTCATGAAAATAATAACACCGATGAAATGGTGAATGATGGGATGGTCAGAGGCTTTATGCAATTCATGCAACAACAGGCTAAAGCAGCTCCTGTCCAAAATGCAGGTAGAAATACTGATAACTCTCGAACGGTCACCGCTAAGCAATTCAAGGAGCTGGGACCACCAGAGTTTTTGGGAAAGCAAGAACCACTTAAGGCGGAGACGTGGTTAAAGCATATCACCAAGATATTTGATGTCTTGGGATGCTTCGAGGAGAAAAAGGTTTCCTTTGCCACCTTTATGTTGCGTGAAGAGGTAGATTACTGGTGGGAATCGGTAAAACGTACTCAACCTGTCGTACTGAAGATGTCTTAGGAGAAGTTCCAAGAGTTGTTCAACGACAAATACTTTTCCAAAAGTATTCGTCACATAAAGGAGGTGGAGTTTATCAAATTGGAGCAAAACAATATGACCATGTCGCAATACGAGGAAAAATTTGCGGAGTTATCACGGTTTGCGTCCCACTTGGTGGATAATGAAGTGAGAATGGCGCGATTATTTTTAAGAGGTTTGAAGCCGGAGATACGTCAACAACTTATTTCTCATAAACTGTGTTTGTATTCAGATGTTGTAAATAGGGCTCAGTTGGTGGAGCGCGATAACGAGTCAACCAAACCAAAAGAGAGCAGCCGGTAAAATGATAATACCGGTGATAACAGTCATCAAAGCGGTGATAATAAGCATGGAGGGAATCAACATGTCAGAAATGGTAACCACTTCGGTAATAATCATTGCCAAAATAATAAGAATGGACATTTCAAGAAGGGAAGGTTCAACAATGACGTAAAGACGTCAGCACCAACAAACGTTGTTAAGGAAGGAGAAAGACCACCTATCATATGCTTCAAATGCGAAGGGGAGGGACACATCAATCCAAATTGCGCGATGCCGTCCAAAGCATGTTTTAATTGCCGAAGAGAAGGTCACCTAGCTTGATTTTGTCATATGATGAAGTCAATTCCAGTTGGGATAATGATGCCAAAGGATGTCCCAGACAAGCCAAAGCCGGTAGTTTAAGAGAGAGCATTTTTTTCCCTCGTGACGAGGAACCTGAATAAAATTATCACGGGTAAGTTAATCGTAAGCTCTTACGAAGTCTATACCGTGTTAGATACCGGTTCTACTTACTCTTTTATTTCACCTAGTTGTGTTCAATGTTTGTACTTAACTCCGGAGAAGTTAAACTTTGATTTATCTATTGAAACTCCATTGGGAGAAACCTTCGTTACCTCCACTGTTTATAAATCTTATTTGATTCAAATCAACACTTTCATGTTACGTGTTGATCTTGTCTCTTTGAAAATACTTGCCTTTGATGCGATTTTAGGAAACGATTGGTTAACTACTCATCATGTTTTTTCGTAAGGTAGTTAGCTTTCATATTCCTAACCAACCTATTATGCGAATTCAAGTAACCAAACCACTAAATTCAATCATTGTCATATCAAGCCATAAGTAAAGAGCCCCGATCCTTTTGTTGATGACTTCCTTGTGTGGAATGCACCGAAGCCAGACTTTATGTAGGCGACGTCGTGAATGACGATAACAAGTTGATAGGTATCATTGTGAGGTGCTATCTAGGTTAAGGGATAGAAGTCACAGTTGGTATCAATGTGACGTACTATCCAAGTCTTGGATGTGAGTAACAGTTTTGAATTATATTTTTATTATTAATAAATCTCTTGACGTATTCCTGAAGACTTCTTATCCTACCCAGAGCGTGAAATCGAATTTTGTATTGACACCAGTACAAAACCCATTTCTTAAACCCTCAAAATAATTTTTTCAACTAAAACGAAAGTAACATGCTCCAAAGACGTTGACTCGAGCTGTTGAAGATTACGATCGTACTATTCAATATCATCGTGGAAGAGCGAACGTGGTAGCTGATGTGTTAAGTAGAAGATCGTATGCGTTTACAAGTGTGATGTTGTTAACACAAAGACTCATTTCGTATAACTTGCAAATGATGAAGATAGAGTTAAAGACTCTAGGGACCCACGTGAAGATAACGAATATACGAGTAAAATTGACTTTAATCGATAAAGTAAAAGACGCTCAAGCTACATACCCGAATCTGATGAATGTGAAGAAGAAGCTTCAACAAGGTGTTATTTTAGAAGCAAGAGTTGCTAAAGAGAGGAAATCTCAACCCTCGATTTAATTGGCCCATTTTAAATCCTCGATTGAGTAGGAACTGTGGCTTATAGACTCGTTTTACCGCCAAATATATTGCGTATTCATTACATTTTTTTTTCGTATCGATGTTACATAAATATGTAGACGACCTGAACCACATTATTAATTTAGAACCGGATGAGATAGCGGATGATTTAACGTTTGAAGAGATACGTGTTACAATCTTGGATAAGAAGAATCGTATTCAACACTCAAAGGTTATATCTCAAGAGTTAGAATTTGAAGTGAAGTCAAGGTATCCTCATCTGTTCGGCATACCAGGTACGTACGTAAATTTCGAGTGAGAAATTCCATAAGGAGGGGAGACTGTGAAACCCCAGATTTTATGAATAAAGAATTAATTTTCTCGAAATAATTTTTTAATATTATGGTGTGAATTTGAGATAATATTATAGTTGTGGGTAGTATTTATAAATTTTACAAAGTATGCAAGTTGTTATATTATATTCAATTGGTCAGGGAATATTATTTGTGTCGAAAAATATTCGTACGACGGTACAATTATTGGTGGACCCCACAAAGGAATTATTGTCGGATTGAGAAAACGACAAAAATATTTTATTGAAAATAACGACGGAAGTTTTACCGTTGATACTGTTGAACTACTGGGTAGTAAAAGTACAGTAATACGCGTTGTTGCATAGTAGCTCACAGTATTGATTATTGATATTTATGTGAGAAGTCGCTCAGTTTGATTTAATTATTGTCGATTAATAATATGAATTATTATAGTGATGATGACGTTTTGTTTTATTCGTATTATTAACGTAATAAAATAGAAACATCTTTTTATATAAAACAGAATACTTTATTAAAGTTATTCTATAAATAGAATATATTATATTTTGTTATGCATAATGTTGCATAGTGTTTTGCATAGTAAAAATCTTTTTATATAAATAGAATATATTATATTTTATTTAAAAGATTTTTCTTTAAATATGGACCGTCAGATTAAAGTAAATTAATCTGGACCGTTCATGAATTAGTTACTATGCATTCCATTTTCCTATAAATAGAAGCTCATTCCTTCATTATTTTTTTACGAATTCACTGAACTCTAGAGAGAGAAACTACAGAGAGATAGAAGAAAAGCTTTTTGCTTCTTAACTTTTCTTTTCCTATATCCAGTTTCTGTTACGGTAAGGGGTGTTATTATTTCTTCTTCATGAAGAGAACTGTTGTTATTCCATTTCTTATTATTCTGTTGGAATAACCTGTATACGCGGTCTACCCTATACTTGGTGACATTCTTCTATTATTCTGTTGGAACATTCTGTTTGTGTGTTTTACACCGGACCTGGTTCCGTCTTTATTATTATTCCGTTGGAACATCCTGTCTTTGTATTTTACACCGGACCTGGTTCCGTCTTTATTATTATTCCGTTGGAACATCCTATCTGTGTGTTTTACACCGGACTTGGTTCCGTCTTTATTATTCTGATGGAACATCCTGTCGGTGCAAATTTTGCCTGACCTGGTTCCGTTATTATTATTCTGTTGGAATAACCTGTTGATGCGAAGTACCACATGCATGGTGATTTCTTTTGTTATTCCATTCTTTATTATACTCAGTTGGTTAAAGTTTTGACTTCTATACTCCACGAAATTAGTAGAATATCTTTGATATTTGCGCTTCATCCAGTATCTTTTCATGGAAATATTCTTCTGATCACTCTTGAATTTTACTCTACAAAGCAGTATCTTGTTGACAATTTGGAAGTTAGTAGTTCTTGGACAAATTAATTCTTGAACTTGTTTTATTGAATTCTTATATCATTGTCATCATCCTCATGTTTATATTATGTTGAAAGTCATCTGTGGCCTGTAGTGCATAGATGGACTTGGTATGATTATGACCAGGGATTATTCGGTATAATCATGACCGTAATGTTACAAATAATGTGAAAATTAAAAGTCATCATTGGCCCATAGTGCATTGATGGACAGTTTTTGGTATGATTATGGCTATGGATTCTCTTCGGCCAAGGGACCAAAGATGAATTATTTTATGGCATGATCATGACCATTGATGAATACACAAATGTCCTTGGCCCGTAGTGCTTGGAATTTATGGTCGCGACCCTAATGAATATCCTTGGCCTGTAGTGCAGGGATGATTTAATGTTGTGGATTATTTATTGAGCTGAGTCTCAGCGATAAAAGTGATGAAAAACTTTTTAAATCATAAAAGATAGTAGATTTCATTCTCTACTTGACTCTTTTAATGGATTGCTTGTTCCGCTGCAGTTAAACTTGATATTTATTATATTTTATCAATTTAACATTGTTGAAGGCTACGATAATTTATTCTGCATTATCTTAGTGATAATATTTCTTACTGGGCTAGTTGAGCTCACCCTTTTTTTCACTGTTCTCTTCAGGAAATGAGAACATAGCAGGGACTAGTCGGGGAACGGAGCGACGGTCTAGAGGATAACATTAGTAGTCCTCACTATTCTGTGAAATAGTGTATT
Source organism: Panax japonicus (assembly GCA_020205505.1). Taxonomy (NCBI): domain Eukaryota; kingdom Viridiplantae; phylum Streptophyta; class Magnoliopsida; order Apiales; family Araliaceae; genus Panax; species Panax japonicus. The sequence goes on along the minus strand of CM035099.1, from coordinate 35,770,150 downwards.
AATAATTGTAATGAGGACTCTTTTTGAGTTTGTATAATCTCTAGTAGACAATAATTGTATTCAAACTCACAGTTATGTTTTGTCGTATTGTACACGACAGTTGTATTAGTAAGTTGTATTTAAATTATGTACCATGTATCTGACGACCCAAGATGGGTGATGTATACCTAATTTTGGGGGCGTCACATATTGAGACGAACATGACCAACTGATGAATATATTTGTCCTGTAGTGTAAAGATGATGATTCCACTGCGAATATTGATCTGAAATTTGTTGTCTATTGTATTTTATCAGATTTTTCCCTGTTGAAGACTAACGATAATTTGTTATATATTATCTTAGTCATAATATTCTTTACTGGGCTAGTTGAGCTCACCTTTTCCTTTTTGTTCCATTTTTTTTCTCAGGAGGCGAGAATGTAGCGAGTTCTAGTCGGGGTATGGAATGATGGTTCTAGAGAGTTGTTTTAGTAGTTCTCACCATTTTTGTAAAATAATGTACTGATAATTGTAATGAGGGCTTATTTGGGTGTGAATATTGTCTAGATGACAATATTTGTATTTAAACTCACAGTTTTTATGTTGTATTAATAAAGTTGTAGTTGTTTCTGTACCATGTTATTGACGACTCAAAATGGGTGATGTATACCTATTTTGGGGGGCGTCACAGTTGGAATCAAAGCTTAGGGATATGATCTCTGGCGGAGATCGGAGAATAGAACTATGAGGGGAGAGACAAGTAAAACCTTCGCTAGTGTGTCTTAGCTAAGCTTATTTGTTGGTTGGTTAGTATATAGGGATATTATGTGATATGTTGATTTCTTTAACTAACCCATGTTTTATGGCAGTATTTGAGAATGTCGACTGAGAATATTAACAGTGGAGTAAATGAGACCGTGGAGACACCTTTACCCACCAATGAGGAAAACATGCAACAGGCCGGCAATGTTCCTCCTGTAAATAACACCACTGATCAAACGATGAACGATGAAATGTTTAGAAGCTTTTTGTAGTTCATGTAAAATCAGAAGAGGGAGACTCGTGCACAAAATACTGGTGGAAATGATAACAACGCACGCTTTGTCACAACCAAACAATTCAAAGAGTTGGGACCACCAGAATTCTGGGGAAAGCCAGATCCGATTAAGGCAGAAATGTGGGTCAAACAAATCACTAAGATATTCGAAGTCTTGGGATGCACGGAGGATCAGAAGGTTCCATTCGCCACCTTTATGTTCCATAATGAGGCAGATTACTGGTGGAAATCTGTGAAGCGTACCCATCCAGCCGCACTCAGCATGTCTTGGGAGACATTTCAGAAACGGTTCAATGACAAGTACTTTCCTAAAAGTATTCATCATATGAAGGAGGTAGAGTTTATTAGACTGGACCAGAACAATATGACGGTATCCCAGTACGAGGCGAAATTCGCGGAGTTATCCAGGTTTGCACCTCATTTGGTGGAGAATGAGGAACGTATGACGCAGATGTTTCTGAGAGGTTTGATTCCCGACATACGTTAGTATCTCATTTCTCATAAATTTTCTCTATATTCAGATGTTGTCAACAGGGCTCAATTATCAGAGCGAGATAACGAGTATGTTCAACCGAGGGACCACAACCAGGGTCGTACCGGTGGTAGCAATCATCAGAACAACGATAACCAGTGGAAAAAGAAAAATACGGACAAAAGAGGAAACCACTCTGGTGGTAATCATGGCCATGAAAATTGAAGAAGCGAGTCGGGGGAGATTTTAAAAAGAGGAGATTCAACCATGACAATGTGAAGACGTCAGCACCAGCAACAACTGGTTCTAAGGGAGGAGAACGACCACCGGTCGTATGCTATAAATGCGGAAAAGAAGGACATATTAGCCTAAACTGTTCACAACAGTTCAAGGTATGCTATAATTATGGAAAGGAAGGACATAACACTTGAGATTGTACGGTAGCGAAACTAAGTCCAGCGGGGATGGTGACTCAAAAGGCTGTCCCAAAAAAGTAAAAGTCAACGGTTCTTGTAAGAACGTTTGTTATGACTGGTCAAAATGTGAGGAACCCAAACGAGGTGATCACGGGTAAGCTAATCAAAAATTCTTGCGAAGTTTATACCTTACTAGATACCGGTGCTATCCATTCATTTATCTCTCCTGCTTGTGCTCAACATTTAAACTTAACTTCAGAGAAATTAGATTTTGATTTATCTTTGGAGACTCCGTTAGGAGAAACTTTCATCACATCCACTGTTTATAAATCTTGTTTGATCCAAGTTGGCACCATCACATTACCTGTTGATCTTATCTCTTTAAAGATACTTGCTTTTGATGTGATTTTAGAGATTGATTGGTTAACTACTCATCATGCCAAAATTGATTGTTTTCGTAAGGTTGTTAGTTTTCATATTCCTAACCTACCTGTGGTACGAATTCAAGCAACTAAACCACTAAAATCAATCACTGTCATATCAAGTCATAAAGTTATTCATTTATTGAAAAACGGATGTCAAGTTTTTTTAGCCCATATTATGGATTTGAATAAAGATACATCGGATTTGAATAATATTCATGTTGTTAGTAAATTTCTTGATGTATTTCTTGAAGAACTTTCCGGTCTACCCCCAGAACGTGAAGTTGAATTCTTAATTGATCTTGAATCTGGTACAAAGCCCATTTCTAAAACCCTATATCGAATGGCTCCTATTGAACTTCAGGAGTTAAAAGTCCAACTACATGAATTGTTGGACATCGGTTTCATTCGTCCTAGTACATCTCCTTGGGGTGCTACTGTTTTATTTGTAAAGAAGAAAGACGGGAGTATGCGACTTTGTATTGACTACCAGGAATTGAACCATGTCACCATCAAGAATAGGAATCCGCTACCTCACATTGATGCCTTGTTTGAACAGTTGCAAGGAGAACAATTCTTTTCAAAGATCGATCTTCGTTCTGGATATCATCAGCTGAAGATTAGAACTGAGGATATTCCAAAGACTACCTTCAGAACTCGGTATGGGCATTATGAATTCTTAGTCATGTCTTTTGGATTGACTAATGCTCCTGCGGCTTTCATGGATTAGATGGACCGAGTATTCAAGGATTAATTGGATCAGTTCATTGTTGTCTTTATTGATGACATTCTCATATATTCCAAAAGCTGTGAAGATCATGAGCACCATTTGAAGTTGGTACTCCAAAGGCTTCGTGAAAACAAGCTATATGTCAAGTTAAAGAAATGCAAGTTCTGGCTTGAGGAAGTAGCATTCCTTGGGAACGTGGTGTCAAAACATGGAGTATCTGTCGACCCGGCGAAGATTGAAGCAATACAAAGTTGGGAGCAACCAAAGTTGGTGACCGAAGTACGTAGCTTTCTGGGGCTAGCTGGTTATTATCGGAGATTTGTGGAAGGATTTTCTCAAATCGCTACCCCGTTAACTCAACTGACTCAGAAGGATACAAAATTCATATGTAGCGAGGAATGCAAAAAGAGTTTCCAAGAGCTTAAGAGGAGACTCATTTCGGCTCTTGTTCTGACAATACCATCTGGTTCGAATGGATTTGTTATCTACAGCGATGCTTCAGGCAAAGGGTTAGGATGTGTTCTCATGCAATGTGGGAAAGGTATAGCCTATGCCTCACGATAACTTAAAGAGTATGAGAGGAATTATCCTACTCATGATCTAAAGTTGGCAGCAGTCGTTTTCGCGTTAAAGATCTGGAGGCACTATCTATATGGGGAGAAAGTGGAGATATATTCAGACCATAAAAGCCTCAAATATTTCTTAACCCAAAAAGAACTCACCATGCGGCAACGACGTTGGCTCGAGCTATTAAAAGATTATGACCAAACCATTCAATACCATCCTGGAAAAGCAAACGTGGTAGCTGACGCATTAAGTAGAAGATCATATGCGAGAACAAGTGCGATGTATTCAACACAAAGGCCCATTTTGTGTGACTTACAAAAGATGAAGATAGAATTCAAGACTCCGGGGACCCATGTGATGATGTCAAGTATATGCATAGAGCCAACTTTAATAGAAAAAGTTAAAGTTGCTCAAGCCACCGACCCGAAGCTGATGTGTATGAAGAAGAAAGTACAAGAAGGTGTTATTCCGAAAGCGAGAATCGATGAAGAAAGAATACTTTAAGTCCACTTCAGACTTTATGTTCCTAACGACTCTGATTTGAAATATAAGAACATAACGGAGGCACATAATACACCGTTTGCAATCCATCCTGGAAGTGCCAAAATGTACCGTGATCTTCGACATACATTTTGGTAGAACAATATGAAGAGAGAGATTGCAAAGTTTATCTCGAGGTGTTTAACTTGTCCACATGTAAAAGTGGAGTATCAAGTGCCAAAGGGTCCATTGCAACCACTTGAGATTCCAAAATGGAAGTGAGAACACATTACCATAGATTTCGTTACGGGTCTTCCCACGGTTTCTCAAGGCATAAATGTTATTTGGGTTATTGTTGATAGATTAACCAAGTCTGCTCATTTCTTGCCGATACGGGAGACTTATTCCCTTGAACGTCTTGCTCGTATTTACGTAAATGAGATTGTGAGATTGTATGGCATGCCAGTATCCATAGTTTCGAATCGTGACCCAAGATTCACTTCACGATTTTGGGTTAGTTTGATAAAAGCTATGGTCACGGATTTACGATTTAGTTCGGCATACCATCCTCAAATGGAAGGACAATCAAAGAGGACTATTCAAACTCTTGAAGATCTATTAAGACTCTGTGTGCTAGACTTCAAAGGGAGTTAGGATAAGTATTTACCATTGGTGGAATTCTCCTACAAAAAAAGTTCTTAGGCAAGTACAGGGGTAGCTCCATTTGAAGCATTGTATGGAAGAAAGTGTCGCTCTCCAGTATGTTGGGATGAGGTGGGTGAAGAAACATTGTTGGGACCAGAGTTGGTATATATTACTACAGAAAAATCCAAATAATTCGACAACATATATAAACGGCACAAGATTGACAAAAGAATTATGTGGATCTTCAATGAAAGGATGTGGAATTTAGTATTGGGGATCATGTATGGTTGCGTGTTGCCCCATGAAAGGGAGTTACAAGATTCGAGAAGAGAGGAAAGCTCAATTCACGATTTATTAGTCCATTTCAGATCCTTGACCGAGTAGGAAATGTAGCCTATAGACTCGCGTTGCCTCAAACTATGTCTCGTGTTCATAATGTTTTTCATATATCTGTGCTTCGTAAATATATAAAAGACCTGAACCACGTTATTGAGTTAGAACCAGATGAGATAGTCGAAGACTTAACGTACGAGGAGGTACCTATCAAGATCTTGGATAGGAAGGAGCATGTCTTACGTACAAAGGTCATACCACAAGTCAAAGTTTTGTGGAGGAACCATGCTATTGAGGAAATGACCTGGGAGTTGGAAACGAAAATGAAAGTGAGGTATCCTTACCTTTTCGAAACACCAGGTGCGTACGTTAATTTCGAGGATGAAATTTCATAAGAAGGGGAGGTTGTAAGACCCCAACTTATTATTTGATGAAATTAAATTTCCTCTCTTTATTATCTTGAAATAGTAAGGGTTGATTTGATTAATGTGGTAAGTTATGGGTAAAATGCGCAAATATTTCAAATAAGCAAGTGGTTATAAGATAGTATTTTTCTTGTAAAATTCTTGTCTTTTAGTGTCGGGATTACTATTCACATATACAGCATTCACGTATATGATACTATTCACGAATACGGCACTATTCACAGAAAAATTAAATTTTCGTTTTTTGTCCAAAATATCTATTATGGATACTAGCTTTGATTGTATCCATGTTTTGATCATTCTTGAATTTTACTCCACTATGATTATTTATGAAGTATTTTTGAACTCGAATGGTTTAAAGTACGAATCCTTAATATTTGTTCTTTTGTTTCACTGGATTTATTTTCTTTAAAATATTTTTCATCATCTTCAGTCCTAAATGATGATATTACTTAATATCTTTGGCCTGTAATGCAAAGATTAATGATTTTCTGATAAATATCTTTGGTCGTAGTGCAAAGATGAACAGGTGTTGAGATGAACATGAGCAACTGATGAATATCTTTAGCCTGTAGTTCAAAGATGAATATTAGGTTCAAGATGAATATTGATTGCTGTTACAGGGATAAAATAATTATTATGGACTTTTAAATTCATATATTATAGTAGATTTCATTACGTAACTCATCTATGAATTATTATTTTCGCTGTGAATATTGATCTGAAATTTATTGTCTATTGTATTTTATCAGATTTTTCCCTGTTGAAGACTGACGATAATTTGTTCTATATTATCTTAGTCATAATATTTTTGACTGGGCTAGTTGAGCTCATCATTTTTCTTTTTGTTCTATTTTTCTTCTTAGGAGTCGAGAATGTAGCGAGTTCTAGTCGGGGTGTGGAATAATGGTTCTAGAGAGTTGTTTTAGTAGTCCTCACCATTTTTGTAAAATAATGTACCAATAATTGTAATGAGGACTTATTTAGGTGTGAATATTGTCTAGATGACAATATTTGTATTTAAACTCACTGTTTTTATGTTGTATTAATAAAGTTGTAGTTGTTTCTGTACCATATTATTGACGACTCAAAATGGGTGATATATACTTATTTGGGGGGGGGGGGGTCACATTTACTATTAGGGAAGTTAGTGCAAGATTGATAATACTTGCATGACTAAGTTAAAAATAGAGGTATAATTGAAGGTATTATACTATAATTAATTTTTTCACATGTTTAGAACTATTGATTCACATGATTTACTATTGATTCACATGATTTACTATTAGGGGAGGTGGTGCAAGTTTGATAATACTTGCATGACTAAATTAAAAATGAAGGAAAAGATGAGGGTATTATACTATAATATTTCGAGTCCCAAAATGTGCAATTATCGAAACTATATTCTTCTATAAATAGAAGCTCATTCCTTCATTATTTTTCACCAATTCACTAAATCTATAGAACAATTATTATAGAGAGAAAGAAGAAGAGAAGTCTGCTACCTCACTATTCCAGTATCCAGTCTTCTTTTGAGGTAAGGGGTATTATTCTTTCGTATTCATGAAGAGAGTTATTTTCTTTGAATACTCGTAAGGATTGTTATTCCATTATTTATTATTATGTTGGAATAACCTGTCTATGCGAAGTACCGCATACATGATGAAATTCTTCTGTTATTCCATTCTTTATTATTCTGTTGGAATAACATGTCTGTGTGGTCTATCGCATTCATGGTGAATTCTGTTGTTATTTCGTTCTTTATTATTATGTCAAAATACCATGTATGTGCGTTTACGCATGACCTGGTTCCATTCTTTATTAATATGTCAGAATATCCTGTTTGTGCGTTTACGAATGACCTGGTTCCATTATTTATTATTTTGTTGGGAATAACTTGTCTGTGCGGTCTATCGCATGCATGGTGAATTCTTCTATTATTCCATTCTTTATTATTCTGTTGGAATAACCTGTCTATGTGGATTACCACATACATGGTGAAAGATCCTTTGTATTCATTCCTAATTAAATTGTGGAAATGATCTGTCTACGTGAATTACCGCATGGCGGGTGAAAATTCATTTGCAGTTTCGTAATTTTTCTGACCCTCAAAAATTCTGGAAAAATTTGAAATGATAATTTGATGAGTTTTCTATATTGTGTGCAAAGATGGCGATATTTGGATGTATAGATTAAGAGTTATGGATTTTATGGAAAAAGACTATTTTAAAAGTAAACACTTATAACTCTCTGTGGTTAACTCCAAAATTGGTGAAATTTATATTGGGAGTACATGTATATAAAGGAGTATACCCTGTAAATTTTGGAATTTTTGGACAAAGGTATAATTCATGATAAATGTCTAAATATTTGGCGGTTTTGGCCATATGAAAAATAGTAAATGAATTTTTAAAATTCTAAGAAAAATATATGTTCAATATGGGACTATATTCTGCTAAATCCCAGAAAAGAAATATTTTTGGGACTGATTTGGTATTTTTCATGAAAATAAACTAGTTATGAGTAAATGAATTAAATATGTTATGTGAAGTAACAAAATTGGAAAATAAGATTTTATGGTTTGGGAATCCTATATAGGGTATATGCAGATTTTTGCTGAGGGATTTGATCATTGGTGATGAAATCTTATTAGTATGGTATTTTGAATGATTAAATGCATTATGTGGTAAAGTGCAAACAATTGAAATAAATTGTTTATAAGTTTAAGAAGTGATTAAAATATTGTTATAATATTAGATTATGAGTTTATTAAGTGGTTGATAATATTTGGATAAATTTAAAGTCTTTAATATGTATCCTTATTTTTGTTTGATTAATGCTTATATCATTATCATCATCCTCATGCTCATATGGTGATGAAAGTTATCTTTGGCTTACGTGCAAAGATGGACTATTGATTATTGATTTGTATATCTTTGACTTACGTGCAAAGATGGACTGTTGATTATTAGTTTTACAGTTGTATATCTTTGGCTTACGTGCAGAGATGGACTTGGTATGATTATGACCAGAGATCATTCGGTATAATCATGACCTGTAATGTTATAAACGATGTGGTAAAAGTCCTCAGTGGCCTTTAGTGCATTGATGGACAATTTTTGGTATGATTATGACCAGAGATTATTTGGTATAGTCATGACCATTGATGATTGAATGAATATCCTTGGCCCATAGTGCAGGGATGATTCAATGATGTGGTCTATTTATTTAGTTGAGTCTCGGTGATAAAAATTGATGAAAACATTTTAAATTATAGAAGATAGTAGATATCATGCTCTACTTGACTCTTCTAATGGATTGCTTATTCCACTGCAGTTAAACTTGATGTCTATTGTATTTTATCAGTTTAACATTGTTGAAGACTAATTATAATTTATTCTGCATTACCTTAGTCATAATATTTCTTACTGGCCTAGTTGAGCTCACCCTTTTGTTTTCATTGTTCTCTTTAGGAAATGAGAACATAGCCGGGACTAGTCGGAGAACGGAGTGATGGTCCGAGATGGTGTCATAGTAGTCCTCACTATTCTATAAAATAGTGTGATAATAAATGTAATAAGGACTCCATTGAGTGTGGATATTGTCTAGATGACAATATTTGTATTAAAACTCATAGCATATGTTTTGTCTTATTTTACACGACGGTTGTATAATTAAGTTTTTATTTATATTTTGTACCATGTATTTGGCGACTCAAGATGGGTGATGTATACCTATTTTGGGGGCGTCACAAAATAGCTTAGATGACTTTTATTTACTGTATACATACTGGCAATCAATACATATTTATATATATATATATATATATATATGAACATGTGATTAACTACAATGATTATCCAAGTGGGGACACTTTTATAACCATAATTAGAAATTAACGAATAGAATAAATTTCTGAATAATAATATAATACCATGTTGATAATCAATGATCGGATATAATATGTATTACAATGGGGTAAATAATCTGGTATAATAATAATATAATTATGAAACTTTCTTACTCATGTCCATTGCATAAAGAAAATACAAATGTAGGATACTTGCCTGGTCTGCTGCTTACAATACGCAACTTAGTTTTTATCTTTTGTATAACAACCTATCAATAATAAGATCATTTTACTGATTAGAATAACATATCGTAGCACATAATACTGCTTATTGCAGTCAGCACATAACCTAATCACATTGCCACACATGTTCAACAGTCATTGAATCACAAATAAACATTTATCAAGTCAACCTATCTAAGTCCAGATCAATTTCTGAAACATGTCGGTGTACCGACGACTCTATCGGGTAATTATCGAGTCTAAGGCTCTATTCTAAAGTTCAATATCTGTAAGTATATGTCATATCATTTTTAAATGACTTATAATAATTTTTAAACATTTTATATAATTTATCATGAATTTTTAAACACCGGATCATTATTAAGTGATTTAAATATTAAACAATTCTATTATCATTGACATTTAATTAATTTAAACTATTAATGAAACTATTGCCAAAATATTAAAGTTATTTATAATAACTCAAAATAATTTTAAAGTATTAATATTACCCTTAAAATTTTTTTAAAACATATAAAATCATTTTTAAATAATTACTATTAATATTTAAATATTAATGTATCATTTATCAAAATATTAAAAGTCATTAACTATAACTTAAAATATTTTAATTCATTTATATCCCTTTTTAAATAATTTTCAAATTAATAAAACCATTTTAAAACTATTTATTTAACATAAATATTAAATAAATTTAATATAATTAATATTAAATTAATATCATTAATATTAAATTATTAATGAAATTATCCTTTAAATATTAAAAGTTATATTTTATAACATAAAATATCTTTAAACACTTTATTTTTATTTAAAATGATTTTTATAATATTAAAATCATTTTTAAACTAATTTAATTAATATAATTATTAAATAAATTTAATATCATTATTAATAATTAATTAATGAAAATTTACCTCTAAATATTAAAGTTATATTTTATAACCTAAAATATTTTTAAAATCTTTATTTTCATTTAAATTGATTTTTCTAATATTAAAATCAATTTTAAATTAAATGTTTTTATTATAATTATCTAATATCATTAATATTAAATAATTAATAAATTTTGGGAATTAAATTAACTAAAATTACACAGTCTGTCGCTAAAGGTACCTATAGTGACAAAACTGTCACTATAGGTGTTCTTTAGCGAGCCTAGACATTCAAAGGTAGTTTCGAGGGACTTAGTTTAACCAAGAATATTTAACAGATCATATAGCTTCTAGGTGTAATATGACTTTGATCTTGTAGTATTGATGTAATACTACAAGTATCAGTAACAATCAATATCAAACAAAATAACACAAATGAGATCTGGGCTTCCTAAGTGACTGTCAGAGGCTGTTCTTTATTTCTGGGTTTCCCAGAAATGAAGAACAGTTTGAGTGTCATACTTTGGGCTTCCACTACAAGCTAGTCTTGTAATGTTTTTATGATATAATGATTTCATGTTGTAATCAACATTCAAATGAGTAGATCTATCACATAAAAGCATCACAACAACAACACAAACGCGAGATCTAGTCCGGTCAAACTATGTCAGATGACATGTTCTTATGTTTTCTGGGTTATCTAGAAAACAGAAAAAATATTCGACTCAACTAGTTTGACCGGCCACAAATTTCAACCTGTTTATTATTTATGTGATCTTAAGGCCTGAGGATGTAATCTAAACAACATAATACATGTTAGATGCAAAAACCATAACAAATCATTAAATCATTGTCAGATCCAAGCCCTTAAACCTCTTTTCAGAACATTCTGGGTACATTTCCGTGTTGCCCAAAAACGTTCGGTCAATGCCAGTTAACGTGGTTTGACCACATATATCTTTCGATCAGGCCAGATCTAACCTTGATTCTAGTTCTGTGACAACCCGAGAATTTGGGAAAATTATTAAAATCTTAATTGATTGATTTATGGTCAAATATTAGACCTAGACAGAAAATAAGTGTATGCGTTTAAGGTTATTGGGATTGAATTTTGAGGATTTCAAAATTCGGTGAAGGATATAGGTGAATTATTCAGGATTAAGGATTTATGTGATTATGTTCTGTGTATATGGTTATGTTCTGTGTACAGAATGTGGTTAAGGGTCAAGGGTTGACCAGATAAATTATATCTGTAACAAACCCTAAGAATATATTAAGAATGACAATGTTCGGTTAGAAAATCCTAGCGTTTAACAAGAAACCCTAGAAATCGGTTCTATAAACCCTAGTTTCAGTTCCGGGAATCCGAAACCCTAATTCGGTGCATGAAACCCTAATTCGGGAACTTAATAGCATAAGTGTAAATAATTAAAAGATTAATTAGGGTTAATCTTAAAAATTGATTACAAAACCCTAATTCCAAATTTAAAACCCTAATGCCAGATCTGCAAACCCTAGTTTCAGATTCTGTTAAATTGAAGCCCTAATCTGGGAAATTAATGGAGAATTATAATGCTTATGAGGTATTTATTAAGTATTAATTAGGGTAATGGTTAATTTATTTACAAACCCTAATTTTCAAATTATGGAACCCTAATTGTCCCTTTAAAAACCCTAATGCTCAATTGTGAATTTAATTGCAAAATTTAGCAATGTTAATTAGGAAACCCTAATCCTAATTATTTCAATTAATGAGTAATTAGAAAACGCTAATCTAATTATGAGATTAAAATTCTAAATTAGAAAATTAATTTTTCTATTATAAACCCTAATTATTGGATTATAAACCCTAATCCGTGATGTGGGCCCTAATTGTTTAAGTAGCGATTTTAATTAGGAAATACTAATCCTAATTAGTAAGATTTAAAGTGTGATTAAGAAATTATAATATAATTTGTAAATACTAATTATAAGTTAAAATTGTTAATTTTCTATTTTATATCCGAAATTTGGAAATGTTAGAAATTAAATTTTATTGTAAAGTTATGGGTTAAAATCTAAACCCTAAATTGTCCAAACCCTAAACCCTAAGGGTTTCATCAATTGCAAAATTCTAGAAAAAAAATTGGAAAATACAAAAATGCCCTTTTTAGATTATTTTTAGACAACTTGCAATCTTGGCCAAATCAAGAGTGGTTGAACAACCCTAGACCTAAATATAGCCTAGCATGTGATTTAGTAAACTAACATCCAGCAAATCAGCCAATCTTGACACTTAGCATCACTTGTGGCCATGGATTAAAAAGTTTAATAATAAAAGAAAGAAAAAGCTTAGTTTATATTTTCATTTCTCCAAGTCCATTCTCTCTCATAACTTTCGAGATTTAGAGTGAGAGAGAGAGAGAGAGAAAGTTGAGCTAAGATCAGTTCATAACATGCCAATATCGGATCCAGGAGTCAGAATCAAAAATCAAAGTTAGAAAGAGGTATAAACCCTAATTTTTGAAATCCTTGATTTTGATGTTAAATGGTGTTATTTGTTGGTTAAATATGTGTAATAGGGTGTCATTTAGTGATCTGGGTTGTCAAAACCCAGATCCATAACATCAAAGTACTCGGAATTAAAGATTTTAAAAATCTAGAAAAATGGGAAAATGAGGCCTGACAGTCATATGTCAGGGCCTATAGATCATTATTTGTTAATGTTTTGTTGTGATTTAAGTTATATATTTGTAGTATGTTGTAAGGACTATAATCTAGAACTTGAATCAGGTATAGATCATGTTTAGATTGAAAGATACAAGCAGTCAAAGGTCGTTGACCGATCACATGGACTGAAAATATGGGTAACCCAGAATTTCTAGAACGGTGTGACAACAATGTTGAACGTCTAGATCTTGCTGTGTGTTACTGTTTTGACCACGTTTTTGTGTTAATAATGTAGCCTGACATGAATACTACATGTTAAAGGCTTTAGATCACTTAGATCCGTAACCAAACCGTATAATAATTGTGCTCAAACGTGGGATGAAAAACTGCTCAAGAACATTTCTGGGTAACCCAGAAATGTTCAAGAACAGTTTTTCTTGTCTACTTTGACCGATCTAAATCGTGCTGTTTTGATGTTGATATGTTGATCTGATGTAATAGAAATGTACACTGACTTGGTTTCTACAAGATTCAACCTTTATATTATACAAACCAAGTACATAAACTAAGATATAAGGATTGAAAACTAGTACCTCGGCTGTTCATCATTTTCTGGAAAACCCAAAAAATGAAGAACAGTCTTGTCAAACTTTTTGGAGGCCGAGATCTTGCTGTTGTGATGTTGTATAGCCATGAAACAAGTTGGTGATTGTAGTATTACATTAGTACTATAATGTTAAAACAAATTCCAGTCTAGAAAACATTCGGAGCATAGAAATAAAATTGGTCAAACATGCTAGCCGGTGAACTGCCATGAAACTCAAGAACAGCTGAAGAACACCTATAGCGACGGTTCTGTCGCTATAGGGCCCTTTAGCGACACTTATTTTCGGAAATTACATAAAATAATTAAAAATTAGAAAAAAATGGTTTTTAATTATTAAAAATACAAAATAAATTATGAAAAAAATATATTAAAGTCTGAAAAATAGTTTTTAACTATTTTGAGTGTATTTCAAAAATATTTAGTATTTTTGGAATGTAAATGGTATTTATTTATTTAATTACAATATTAAATAAATTAATTTAAAAATAGTTTTTAATTCATGAAAAATCATGAAAAGTAATATTATGATAAAAGAAAATATTTTAAGTTATTTTCCATAACTTTTGATATTTTGTGATGAAATTCATTAATAATTTATTATTAATGGTAATTAATTTATTTAATAAATATATTAAATAAATTAAGTAAAAATGGAATTAATGCTTTATAAATCATATAAAAATGATTTAAGTGTTAGAAAAATATTTTAAGTTATAAAATATAATTTTTGATATTTTGGTAGGAAAATATTAATATTTTAATATTAATATTAATTATTGGATAATGGATTTAAAGGTTTAAAAATCATATTAATATGATTTTAAGGTATTAAAAACACTTTGATATATTATAATTATATTATAATATTATGTAATGATTTTCATTAATATTTTATATTAAATAAATATTAATGATTAAGGTATTAAGTGGTATTTAATTCATTTAAATACGGTTTTAAGGATTGAAAAATGTTGAATAAATGGTAATAATTATCCGAAAATTATTACGAGCTTAGGAAAAATATTTTGTCTGATAAGAAATTATCTGTAATAATGGATAAGTGGTTAGACAGAGTTTAATTGAACTTAAACTCGATATTCGTCCGACTAGACCGTCGGGATGATAGAATTGTGTCAGTTTCAACTCAGACTGCAATAGTTTGACTTGATACCTAGTCTTATGTGTGTTATAGACTGATAGGATTTTGTGATAATGTGTTTAGGTTATTCTGTGGATATAAGTATAACAGTATTATATTGTGATGATATTATTCTAATTATTGGAGATCTATATTATTAATATTAGGTCTTCGGGTAAAGCGTTATTAATTGCGTGCGGTAATCAACGGTTCAGGCAAGTTTTCTTATACTTAACTCTAATAAGAGTAATTTCTTCAAGCTTATGGTTAATCTTTGCTGATTGCCATAAAAAATGTACTCTGTTTATCTTGCATGTATAAGTCAGGTATGAAAGGCTGATCACCTTCATTACCAGTTGGTTCAGAAATGTTTGTTCATGTAAAATACTTGTTCAGTCAAAATTTTGTTCCTGCTAGTTCACAATCATATTGTTGAATTATAGCCAACCAATTATTCATACTCTTCAATCATGATATATTGTTATGTTATTGTATATAAACTTGCTGGGCAACTTTTATGCTCACCCTTGCTATATCATGATAAAACATTGCAGATAAAGTAAATGTGTCGTATACAGGAAACGATTAAAGCTAAGTACAGCTTGGGATATAAAGTGCAGTTAGTTTGTAATTGTGTATATGATCAATATTGTTGTGTAATAGATATTTTAGGAAATGTGTAACAAGTTAAGGTTACTCAATTTTGGGTAATAGTGTGTAATGTATTGTATAAACAACTTATGTTTATATCTTCCGCAAATAGTGATAGAAATAGTGAACCGAGTCCGAGGCGATTCGGGGCCCGGATTCGGGATTATCACAGTTGGTATCAGAGTTGTTGATTATGAAGCTTAGGTAGTAATACCTGAGACCAATAACCGCAGTGATTAGGATTAAGTACTAACTCAAATCGAGTTAGTGTGTCGATAAGATTCAAAGACGAATCTCGGCGATTGTAAAGCACAAAGTTCCCTAACTCTGATAATAAAGTTGAATGGTAATGGTGAATAGATCGAGTCTAAAAGACTGAAAGTGCAGGGATAGGAGATCGTAAAATAAAACGATCATAGTGCATGGAATTGAATCGTAATATATACGATAAGATCACCCCGTGATCTGATAAAGGTTATGATATGGGAAATGAATCAATCTAATGATTGAAAAGTTTACAGCAAGATGCTGTGTGAAAGTTGTACTATGAAATGGTACTATGAAAATGAAAACTCATAAATGAGTTATGGATTATGAATACGAATTGAATTCGTATTGAAAAAGGGGGTTAAGGTTAGGTGGGGATTTCAATGAGGACTCGTGCCAGCAACAGAGTTGTATGATTCCTCGTATGGGAGGGGAATTGTACTTGGTGTAAAAACTACTTAGTTGGTGGCATTGGTAATAGTTGAAATGTTGTGTCACGCTAGTTATTATATATAGATAAATAGGTCATAGGTAGAGAATATAGGATTAAGTACGAGTTCTTAGAACTCATACTTATGTGACATTCTTGACGCATAGTTATATGAAATGTTTATGAGCCCCTCAGCGAACGGACGCCAAAGGTCAGACTAGGGTCAGTTTGTAAACTCATATAATTGTGGCCAAGTTATGAACTCATAAGTGTGGTTTTATGAACTGTGTATAGTTATGTGTGGATGGAGTGTTAAGGATAATAGGAACAGATAGAATGTTTAAGCAAATGATCATTAGTGGAGAATTAGGTTTTCCTAAACCTCTATCTATGCTAAATTTCAAAATTTTGACATCAGCTAAATACGCACTATGTGCCTTTTAAAATAAAAAAATTGTTTTTATTTATCACTTATGTACCATGTGACCTGGTGCAGAGATGATAAAAATGATGGAGTCATCAATGCAGTATTACTTAGTGTGAATTTGACTTAAAGTCACTATTCCACTATGGTATGATGTAGCATGATAAAATCACAAAATGACGAAATCCTCAACGGACTGTTAAATACAGTGCGGCATCATGACGTCATTCTCGAAAATGTTTTCAAAAACTCCAAGTGTTTATTGAAAGAAATTTCCCGAACCAAAATTATTTTGCTGTGGAATCAAATAAGACTGAGGTAAGGAATTTTGTGCGCCTAAGGCGGAGAAGAGGAACAAATTGTTCCGACCAACAGTACCTGATCAGTACAGGGCATATCGGGCTGATCACCCTTTGTGTCCGTAAGTAATGGCGGTTTGCGGATGAATTTCCATAAAAACTTTTCGAAAATAAAAAACAACCAGTCTATACGATTCCTCAACACAGTTTTAAAATTTTTTACCCTTGTGAATGGTGTATTGGGTAGCATTTGAAATATGTGTGAATGGTGTAAGGTTCACGGTGTAAGGTGTAAGGTTTATGTGTGAATGGTGTAAGGTGCACGGTGTAAGGCGAATTTCGGGGACGAAATTCTTATAAGGAGGGGTGAATGTGACAACCCGAGAATTTGGGAAAATTATTAAAATCTTAATTGATTGATTTATGGTCAAATATTAGACCTAGACAGAAAATAAGTGTATGCGTTTAAGGTTATTGGGATTGAATTTTGAGGATTTCAAAATTCGGTGAAGGATATAGGTGAATTATTCAGGATTAAGGATTTATGTGATTATGTTCTGTGTATATGGTTATGTTCTATGTACAGAATGTGGTTAAGGGTCAAGGGTTGACCAGATAAATTATATCTGTAACAAACCCTAAGAATATATTAAGAACGACAATGTTCGGTTAGAAAATCCTAGCGTTTAACAAGAAACCCTAGAAATCGGTTCTGGAAACCCTAGTTTCAGTTCCGGGAATCCAAAACCCTAATTTGGTGCATGAAACCCTAATTCGGGAACTTAATGGCATAAGTGTAAATAATTAAAAGATTAATTAGAGTTAATCTTAAAAATTGATTATAAAACCCTAATTCCAAATTTAAAACCCTAATGCCAGATCTGCAAACCCTAGTTTCAGATTCTGTTAAATTGAAGCCCTAATCTGGGAAATTAATGGAGAATTATAATGCTTATGAGGTATTTATTAAGTATTAATTAGGGTAATGGTTAATTTATTTACAAACCCTAATTTTTAAATTATGGAACCCTAATTGTTCCGTTAAAAACCCTAATGCTCAATTGTGAATTTAATTGCTAAATTTAGCAATGTTAATTAGGAAACCCTAATCCTAATTATTTCAATTAATGAGTAATTAGAAAACCCTAATCTAATTATGAGATTTAAATTCTAAATTAGAAAATTAATTTTTCTATTATAAACCCTAATTATTGGATTATAAACCCTAATCCGTGATGTGGGCCCTAATTGTTTAAGTAGCGATTTTAATTAGGAAATACTAATCCTAATTAGTAAGATTTAAAGTGTGATTAAGAAATTATAATATAATTAGTAAATACTAATTATAAGTTAAAATTGTTAATTTTCTATTTTATATCCGAAATTTGGAAATGTTAGAAATTAAATTTTATTGTAAAGTTATGGGTTAAAATCTAAACCCTAAATTGTCCAAACCCTAAGCCCTAAGGGTTTCATCAATTGCAAAATTCTAGAAAAAAAATTGGAAAATACAAAATGTCCTTTTTAGATTATTTTTAGACAACTTGCAATCTTGGCCAAATGAAGAGTGGTTGAACAACCCTAGACCTAAATATAGCCTAGCATGTGATTTGGTAAACTAACATCCAGCAAATCAGCCAATCTTGACACTTAGCATCACTTGTGGCCATGGTTTAAAAAGTTTAATAATAAAAGAAAGAAAAAGCTTAGTTTATATTTTCATTTCTCCAAGTCCATTCTCTCTCATAACTTTCGAGATTTAGAGTGAGAGAGAGATAGAGAAAGTTGAGCTAAGATCAGTTCATAACATGCCAATATCAGATCCAGGAGTCAGAATCAAAAATCAAAGTTAGAAAGAGGTATAAACCCTAATTTTTGAAATTCTTGATTTTGATGTTAAATGGTGTTATTTGTTGGTTAAATATGTGTAATAGGGTGTCATTTAGTGATCTGGGTTGTCAAAACCCAGATCCATAACATAAAAGTACTCGGAATTAAAGATTTTAAAAATCTTGAAAAATGGGAAAATGAGGCTTGACAGTCATATGTCAGGGCCTATAGATCATTATTTGTTAATGTTTTGTTGTGATTTAAGTTATATATTTGTAGTATGTTGTAAGGACTATAATCTAGAACTTGAATCAGGTATAGATCATGTTTAGATTGAAAGATACAAGCAGTCAAAGGTCGTTGACCGATCACATGGACTGAAAATCTGGGTAACCCAGAATTTCCAGAACGGTCTGACAACAATGTTGAACGTCTAGATCTTGCTGTGTGTTACTGTTTTGACCACGTTTTTGTGTTAATAATGTAGCCTGACATGAATACTACATGTTAAAGGCTTTAGATCACTTAGATCCGTAACCAAACCGTATAATAATTGTGCTCAAACGTGGGATGAAAAACTGCTCAAGAACATTTCTGGGTAACCCAGAAATGTTCAAGAACAGTTTTTCTTGTCTACTTTGACCGATCTAAATCGTGCTGTTTTGATGTTGATATGTTGATCTGATGTAATAGAAATGTACACTGACTTGGTTTCTACAAGATTCAACCTTTATATTATACAAACCAAGTACATAAACTAAGATATAAGGATTGAAAACTAGTACCTCGGTTGTTCATCATTTTCTGGAAAACCCAGAAAATGAAGAACAATCTTGTCAGACTTTTTGGAGGTCGAGATCTTGCTGTTGTGATGTTGTATAGCCATGAAACAAGTTGGTGATTGTAGTATTACATTAGTACTATAATGTTAAAACAAATTCCAGTCCAGAAAACATTCGGAGCATAGAAATAAAATTGGTCAAACTTGCTAGCCGGTGAACTGCCTTGAAGCTCAAGAACAGCTGAAGAACACCTATAGCGACGGTTCTGTCGTTATAGGGCCCTTTAGCGACACTTATTTTCGGAAATTACAGAAAATAATTAAAAATTAGAAAAAAATGGTTTTTAATTATTAAAAATACAAAATAAATTATGAAAAAAATATATTAAAGTCTGAAAAATAGTTTTTAACTATTTTGAGTGTATTTCAAAAATATTTAGTATTTTTGGAATGTAAATGGTATTTATTTATTTAATTACAATATTAAATAAATTAATTTAAAAATAGTTTTTAATTCATGAAAAATCATGAAAAGTAATATTATGATAAAAGAAAATATTTTAAGTTATTTTCCATAACTTTTGATATTTTGTGATGAAATTCATTAATAATTTATTATTAATGGTAATTAATTTATTTAATAAATATATTAAATAAATTAAGGAAAAATGGAATTAATGCTTTATAAATCATATAAAAATGATTTAAGTGTTAGAAAAATATTTTAAGTTATAAAATATAATTTTTGATATTTTGGTATGAAAATATTAATATTTTAATATTAATATTAATTATTGGATAATGGATTTAAAGGTTTAAAAATCATATTAATATGATTTTAAGGTATTAAAAACACTTTGATATATTATAATTATATTATAATATTATGTAATGATTTTCATTAATATTTTATATTAAATAAATATTAATGATTAAGGTATTAAGTGGTATTTAATTCATTTAAATACGGTTTTAAGGATTGAAAAATGTTGAATAAATGGTAATAATTATCTGAAAATTATTACGAGCCTAGGAAAAATATTTTGTCTGATAAGAAATTATCTGTAATAATGGATAAGTGGTTAGACAGAGTTTAATTGAACTTAAACTCGATATTCGTCCGACTAGACTGTCGGGATGATAGAATTGTGTCGGTTTCAACTCAGACTGCAATAGTTTGACTTGATACCTAGTCTTATGTGTGTTATAGACTGATAGGATTTTGTGATAATGTGTTTAGGTTATTCTGTGGATATAAGTATAACAGTATTATATTGTGATGATATTATTCTAATTATTGGAGATCTATATTATTAATATTAGGTCTTCGGGTAAAGCGTTATTAATTGCGTGCGGTAATCAACGGTTCAGGCAAGTTTTCTTATACTTAACTCTAATAAGAGTAATTTCTTCAAGCTTATGGTTAATCTTTGCTGATTGCCATGAAAATTGTACTCTGTACATCTTGCATGTATAAGTCAGGTATGAAAGGCTGATCACCTTCATTACCAGTTGGTTCAGAAATGTTTGTTCATGTAAAATACTTGTTCAGTCAAAATTTTGTTCCTGCTAGTTCACAATCATATTGTTGAATTATAGCCAACCAATTATTCATACTCTTCAATCATGATATATTGTTATGTTATTGTATATAAACTTGCTGGGCAACTTTTATGCTCACCCTTGCTATATCATGATAAAACATTGCAGATAAAGCAAATGCGTCGTATACAGGAAACGATTAAAGCTAAGTACAGCTTGGGATATAAAGTGCAGTTAGTTTGTAATTGTGTATATGATCAATATTGTTGTGTAATAGATATTTTAGGAAATGTGTAACAAGTTAAGGTTACTCGATTTTGGGTAATAGTGTGTAATGTATTGTATAAACAACTTATGTTTATATCTTCCGCAAATAGTGATAGAAATAGTGAACCGAGTCCGAGGCGATTCGGGGCCCGGATTCGGGGTTATCACAAGTTCTAGAACAGAGATCAGATAGCATACTATATGTGCAGATCTTTAAACAACAAAAACACATAACAGAATGGGATGTATGGGACCTGACATTCGGTTGTCAGACCATATTTCCCAATTTTCCAAATTATGAAAATCTTTCAATTCGAGCTCTTAACTGTTATGGATCTATCATGTGCCAACCTAGATCACTTATATATACCACATACAACATATTGTAACACTCAAACATAACATCTAACACAAGATTAAAGTTCAGAATATAGCTAGGGTTTTTATACCTTCTATGATCAATTCTGATTCTAGGATTCTGAGATTGATATGGGTGTTAGTGGGGCTGGTTTTGGGACTGAAATGCCTTGATATTTTTGGAGGTTTGAGCTTGAGAGAGTTAAGGATGAGAGTTGTGCAAAATTTAGGCTAGCAAATGATTTTTTTCTCTCCAATCTATAAACAGAAGTCTTAGGTGCATGTATGGCTGATATTCTGGAAATTTGTGTTGATAGGTGTCACATGGTTGGTCAAGAGTTGGCCAACCACTCCAATTTGCCTAGATTTGCAAGTAAGCTTAATAAAAATGTGACAAAGGTCATTTTAGTCTTTTTGCTTGAACTTTTAATGGCCATTTTATCATTTGCCCTAACTCTTAGGGTTTGACCCTAAGGCTTAGCATATAGAATTTGAAGGATTTAGCGATTAGGGTTTTGAACAAAAATAAAAATTTTAGTTTCTAAAATTTGTAATTATGGTTTTCTTAATTAGAATAGGTTTCTAATTACATTATACATGAACATTAGGGTTTAATTATTTATTAATTTTAGTTACCCTTGCTAATTTAGCAATTAGGTTTTATAATTAGTAATTAGGTTTTAAAATTACTAATTAGGGTTACTAAATATAGAAATTAGGGTTTCTAATTTCAAGATTAGGGTTTCTAACAATAATTAGGGTTATCCCTAATTAATTAAACTTGCATATTAGGCTTAAGATATTATTAATTATCGTTAAGCATGCCAACTAGCGGTTAGGGTTTACTTTAACAATTAGGGTTTATAATTTTGAAGTTAGGGTTCCTAATTTAAAATTTTGGGTTTACTAATTTAGATTATTATTCTAACACTTATTATAATCACATTAACACAATTTTTAACTGATCTTTACTTCGTTTTAAATTCAAATAATAGTACTACTAGGTCTTCTACTGATATACCATAATTGACCGATCATTAATAGTACGTACATACTGTACATATCAATAGCACTGAAAAATAAAAATATAATTAAGATTATATTATTATTATCATTCCTTGATAAAAATCCAAAATTATGGTTTGGATTCCATATCTGATTTATCTTTCATATATAACATTATTAAGTAAGTTAAAATAATTATCTTAATTATTCTAGCATAAATTCTTATAATAAAATAATTATTATAATAATTTTAAAAATCATTTCATATATTAAATAAATAATATAATTATATTTTCATAGAAAATAATTAATAAAAACATTTCTACTATAAAATTAATTATGATGAGAATTTAAGTTATGATGGTTAATAATTCTAACAGAAAAATTATTTGTAATAATTCATGTAATAAATAAATTTTTATTTATCACATAAATACATATACCCATTACCTTAGCACATTTTCCCTATATTTATTTTATTAAATTAAAAAAAATTATACGCAAAATTTCTGATTTATTTATATAGAAAATTTTTGATTTATTTATATTGGATTGTTACAGGTATCAGACGATTAACTGTCTTTGGAGATTTTGAATTGGTAATAAGACAAACCACGGAGATCTATCGCACCAAAGAGCTACATTTGCTGCCTTACCATCGGCATGTTATACAAATGGCTTTGGAGTTTTAAGAAATAACATTCCTCCACATTCCTCAGAATAGGAATGACTTTGCGGATGCTCTAGCAACTTTGGCCTCCTTGATCAACATACTTGACAAAGAGGACATGTCAAACATCACCTTTTCTCTGCAAAAGGCTCCAGCCTATGGGAACTACATCGGAGAAGTATCGGATGAACTACCTCCCATCTAACACCCTTAATATCAGCATATTAAGAAGTATATGTGAGATGGATCTACACCCGCCGAGGCGAGTCCTGCTGAAAGAAAGCGGATCCATCGAATGGCTTTAAAATTCTACCGGAGCGGAGACGCACTCTACAAAAGAGATGCAGGACTAGGTCTCATCGGTTGTCTGGATAAAGACCAAGCTTAGAGGCTCATGAATGAAATTCATGGTGGAGTATGTGGCCCACACATGAGCGGCCCTCTACTTGTCAAGAAAATCCTAAGAACATGGCATTACTGACTCTCTCTCAAGGTTGACTGTAATGATCACGTCAAAAGATGTTATCAATGCCAAAATCATGGGAATGCTATCCACGCCCCTCCAAGGGAGCTCCACAATATGAGTTCACCCTGACCTTCTCTATGTGGGGAATGGAAGTGATCGGGCCCATCGAGCCCAAAGCCAGTAAAGGGCATCGGTTTATCTTCACCATGATTCACTACTTCACCAAGTGGGTAGAAGCAGCATCCTTCCCCAGGGTTATTAAAGAAGTTATCATTGGTTTCATCCGAAGCAATGTCATTTGTCGATATGGAAAACCAAAGGTGATTGTGTCAGACAATGCCAAAAACCTAACCAATCAAATGATGGAGGAGTTATGCAGTAAATTCCACGTCAAACATCTCAACTCTGTCATCTATTGTTTGAAGATGAATGGTGTTGTTGAAGCGGATAATAAGAATATCAAAAAGACCATGCAAAAGATGTCCACCAATCAGAAAGGATGGCCTGACTTGTTGCCTTTGACTCTATTAATGCGCACTTCCACTGGGAAACCCCCTACTCATTAACCTATGGAATGAAAGTAGTGCTCCCCATATAGGTGGAAATGGAATCCCTCAGAGTGTTGATAGAAGCTCAGCTGGATGAAGACCAATTGTTACAATATAGGTATCACCAATTGTCTCTAATAGACAAAAGGCAATCCACTGCCATCTTCCATGGTTGGTTATATCAAAAGAGGATAGCAAGATCTAAAAACAGAAAAGTTCAGCTACGACAATTCAAATAGCATGACTTTGTCATGAAGAAAATTCTTGACAACCAAGATCAATCCAAAGGAAAATTCACCCCAAACTGGGAAGGCCAGTTTGTTGTCAAGGAGGTATTGACAGTATGAGCTCTCAGATTATAAGAGGTGGATGGCGATGAATTTCTGCAGCTCATTAACTCAAACACCGTGAAATAGTACTATGTCTGAAGTTACCAGCAAGCTAACATCCTGGTTTTGATCACTAGATCCCCAGTCAGTTCAGATTTTCAAAACCCTTCACTATATACAACTTTCTTTCACATTCGTTTGCCCCATCAGGGACAAACATACCTTTCCAACTAGCAGCATAGTTTTGGATCATTAGATTCTTCACTCAACTCATGTTTTCAAAACCTTTCACACCTTCAGTTTATCCCACTCGGGATAAACATTTCATACCTTCAGTTTTGTCCCACCAAGGAATAAACTTTTAACATCTTCAATTTGTCCTGAACATAGGATCAAACTTTTCATTTGCAGTCTGTCCTGTACATGGGGTGAACTACGCAGACCTGATCTCCCCAATACACGGGAGTATATAGGCATCCATTTTTATGGTTCGGTCTCACCACAGAAAAAAAAAATCTCTAATCCTTTTTCACATACACCTTTGAACTTTTTACACCAGGTTCGAACTACACAGAACTGATCTCCTTTTCAATAGGAGTACGTAGACAGCCATTCATTGTTCGGTCTCACCCCCTACTAAAATACAACAACTTGTCAATGATACTGAGATCATCTTTCAATCCACCACACTTAATCGGTTTAGACCAAAGGGATGGAATTACCTGGTCTCCCTGCACTAATGGGAGAATCAACGACCATCTAAGCTGCGGTTGAATCCTCAAACAGAAACACCAATCCATAAGAGATGGAACTACCTGGGCTCCCCCATACAAAGGAGTACTGGTGACCATCTATGGAGCGGTCAACCTCAGAGAGGAAAGCCACACTCCTCTCCATTACCACATACATAAACCAGTCCCATGACACCAAAGGGTATAGAAAACAAATAGATCAAACGATCCATTCTGAAAGATTCAGAGACATCTCAATGTCCATCCATCAAGGGGGAGTTCAGACTACATCAAGATCACAAGTCCTGGAGAAACATGCAAATATCAAGCAAGTAACAAGGCATAACTAAAAGGGAAGTGAATCAAAATATATTTCCCTGCCATAAAATGTTGTTTGATACATATAATGTTGTTTGATATATACAATATGTACTGTACATGACAAAAATGGCTAAGCTAATCTGTGTAGGAAAATACAAGCCCATCTATAATCCAGTGGATATGCATGCTATCAGATCCAATATAGCATCTCTCTCCGAAGAAGGGGTAATGTTATAAGCTTCTGCCCAAGAGTTTTAACACGAGCTAACAGATCCATAACCAACTGCATGGTGACGCTATGCTCATCAATATAAGTGCTCATCTCTGCAATGATTTTAGTAGTATAAGACCTCACTGCAGTACTATCTATAACAGCGACATTCCAGGCAGATATAGCAGCATCCCGCTCCATGACCAATGCGTCTCTAGATGATCTAGACTCATCCCACTCAGCATAATCTATTATATATATTCATAATCTATATACTCCCTCTTTTGCACGTTAACTCATTCCCCCCCATTTCCTGATATTTCATTTCTCCCACCCATCTCATTTTTTCATACGTGGGCCCCACATGTGGCCCCAACCTTTATAATATAGAAATATTTTCTACCGATTATTTTGAAAAATGGGTAAATGGGGGTCCATAAAATAGGAAAAATTTACATCAAAGACTTCATAAAAAAAAACCCCCTCAACATTTTTAACAACATTTATCATCATTATTATAATTCAAAATATTAATCGACCAGGTTGTTCCCAGGAAAGAAGGGGCTTTCCAATAAGGATTTCTCCCTATTGTCGCGTAATTAGGTGACAAAACCTCTCCTTGACAGAACTTCTAGACATCGCTAATATTGCAAATAATAATATTAATAACTCTGTCATCTCAATTATTGATTTAATAATATATAAAATATCGACAATAATTGAATCAAATAACATGAGATACTATGCAACAATTACTGTAGCAATAATTGAACAAAACTGAGTGACTTCTCACGTAAGCATTAATAATCAATAACATGTGCTACTATGCAACCACGTGTATTACTGTACTTTTACTACCGAGTATTTCAACAGTATTAACGGTAAAACTTCTGCCGTTATTTTTAATAAAATATTTTTGTCATTTTCTCAATCCGACAATAATTCTGTTGTGGGGTCCACCAATGATTGTGTCGTCGTACAAATATTCCCTGTTAAAACGAATATTCCCGACCAATAGAATATTATAAAACAACTTGCGTACTTTGCAAAATTTATAAATATCACCCACAACTATAACATTATATCAAATTCATTCCATAATTTTTAAAAATTATCTTTATCACCCACAACTATAACACATGATCTCCAATATCGAATTCCACGTCCTTTCGTTGAAGATCAGCATAACTCTTTTGTCGGTCTTGTTAGGTTTTTATATGATGTCGGATTGTTTGAATCTTTTTCATAGTCATACGTACCAACTTCGGTCCCACCAACGTTGTTTCACCCACCTCATCCCAACATACTGGAGAATGACACTTTCTTCCATACAACGCCTCGAATGGAGCTATGTCAATACTTGCTTGATAACCGTTGTTGTAGGAAAACTCCACCAATGGTAAGAACTTGTCCCAACTTCCCTTGAAGTCAAGGACATAGAGTCTTAATAAATCTTCAAGAGTTTGATTAGTCCTCTCTGATTGCCCGTCCGTCTAAGGATGATATGCCGAACTAAATCGTAAATCTGTGCCCATAGCTTTTTGCAAACTAACCCAAATTCTTGAAGTGAATCTTGTATCTCGATCAGAAACTATGGATACTGGCATACCATTCAATCATACAACCTCATTTATGTACATACGAGCAAGGCGTTCAAGTGTATAAGTTTCTCGTATTGGTAAGAAATGAGCAGACTTGGTCAATCTATCAATAATGACCCAAATTGCATCTATGCCTTGAGAAACCTTGGGAAGACCAGTAAAGAAATCAATGGTAATGTGTTCCCACTTCCATTCTGGAACTTCAAGTGGTTGCAATGGACCTTTTGGTACTTGATGCTCTGCCTTGACTCGTTGACAAGTTAAACACCTTGAGATAAATAGCGCTATCTCTTTCTTCATATTGCCCCATCAAAATGTATGTCAAATATCATGATACATTTTGGTACTCCCAGGATGGATTACAAATGGTGTGTTATGCGCCTCGATCATGATTTTATACTTTAAATCAGGGTCGTTAGGAACACAAAGACTGGAGTTCACTCGAAGTATTCCTTCTTCATCGATTTTTGCTTCCGGCATAGCACCTTCTTATACTTTCTTCCTCATACTTATCAGCTCCAGGTTTGTAACTTGAGCAACTTTAACTTTATGGATTAAAATCGGTTCTACTCGTATATTTGCCATCAACACTTGGGTCCCTGTATTCTTTATCTCTATCTCCATCCTTTGCAAGTCATACAAAATGGGCCTTTCCGTTGACAATATCACACCCGTACCGGCATATGATCTTCTACTCAATGCGTCAGCTACCACATTCGATTTTCCAGGATGGTATTGAATGGTATAATCATAATCTTTCAACAGTTCAAGCCAACGTCACTGTCGCATGTTGAGTTCCTTTTGAGTGAAAAAATATTTGAGGCTTTTATGATCCGTAAAGATCTCCACTTTCTCCCCATACAAGTAATGCCTCCAAATTTTGAGTGCGAAGACAACAGCTGCCAACTCTAGATCATGAGTAGGATAATTCCTCTCATATTCTTTGAGTTGTCGAAAGGCATAGGCTATGACTTTCCTATATTGCATGAGAACACATCTTAACCCTTTGCCTGAAGCATCACTGTAGATGACAAATCCCTCCGAGCCAGATGGTATTGTCAAAACCGGTGCTAAAATAAGTCTTCTCTTGAGTCCTTGAAAACTCTTCTCACATTCCTCATTCTAACTGAATTTTGTATCTTTCTGAGTCAGCTGAGTTAATGGAGTAGCGATTCGAGAAAACCCTTCTATGAATCTCCGATAATAACCAGCTAAGCAGAGAAAGCTAGTACTTTGGTCACTCATTTAGGTTGTTCCCAACTTTGAATGGCTTTAATCTTTACCAGGTCAACAGATATTCCATGACTTGATACCACGTGCCCAAGCAATGCTACTTCCTCAAAACAGTACTCGTATTTCTTCAACTTGGCATAAAGCTTATATTCCCGAAGCTTTTGTAATATCAGCCTCAAGTGTTGCTCATGATCTTCACGGCTTTTGGAATAAATAAGGATGTCATCAATAAAGACGACCACAAAGTGATCCAAATATTCCTTGAATACTCGGTTCATCATATCCATGAAGGCAGCAGGAGCATTAGTTAATCCAAAAGACATAACTAGGAATTCATAATGCCCGTACCGAGTTCTGAAAGTCGTCTTTGGAATGTCATCGGTTCTAATCTTTAATTGGTGATACCTGGAACGAAGATCAATCTTTGAAAAAAATTTGGCACCTTGCAACTGGTCAAACAAGTCATCAATACGTGGCAATGGGTACCTATTTTTGATGGTGACATGATTCAACTCCCGATAATCAATATAAAGTCGCATACTCCCATCATTCTTCTTCACGAATAGAACAGGAGCACTCCGAGGAAAAGTATTAGGAAGAATAAAGCCAATGTCTAACAATTCCTGCAGTTGGGCCTTTAACTCTTGAAGTTCAATAGGAGCCATTCGATATGGGGCTTTGGAAATGGGTTTTGTACCGGGTTCAAGGTCAATAAAAAATTCAATTTCACGCTCTGGGGGGTAGACCAGGAAGTTCTTCAGGGAATACGTCAGGAAATTCATTAACAATAGAAATATCATTCAAAACTGACGTATTTTTGTTTAGATCCGTGACATGAGCTAAGAAAGCTTGACATCCGTTTTTCAATAAATGAATGGCTTTATGGCTTGAGATGACAATGATTGATTTTAATGGTTTGGTTGCTTGAATTCGCATAATAGGTTGGTTAGGAATATGGAAGCTAACAACCTTACGAAAATAATTAATTTTTGCATGATGAGTGGTTAACCAATCAATCCCTAAAATTACGTCAACTGCAAGTATTTTCAATGAAATAAGATCGACATGTAATGTGAGGGTACCGATTTGAACCAAACAAGACTTATAAATAGTGGATGTAATGAAGGTTTCTCCCAACGGAGTTTCAACAGATAAGTCAAAGTTTAATTTCTCCGGAGTCAAATTTAAACGTTGAGCGCAAGTAGGAGAAATAAAAGAATGGGTAGAACCGGTATCAAATAAGGTATAAACTTCGCTAGGGTTTATGATAAGCTTACCCGTGATGACCTCGTTCGGCTTCTTTGCTTTCTGGGAGGTCACGACAAACGCCCTCCCTTGTACTACTGGCTTTAACTTTTCTAGGACGTCCTTTGGTGCCTGCATTCTAGCTGAACTTATCTTCAGTGAACTGCAAAATCAAGCTAAGTGACCTTCTCTTCCACAATTATAACATGCTTTGGACGGCATCGCGCAGTTTAGATTGATGTGTCCCTCCCCTCAGCATTTGAAGCATATGATAGGTGGTCGTTCTCCTTCCTTAAGAACGGGTGCTGGTGCTGACATTTTTCCATCATTATTGAATCTCCTCTTCTTGAAATGTCCATTCTTATTATTTTGGCCATGATTACCACCGAAGTGGTTACCATTTCTTGCTTGTTGATTCCCTCCACGCTTATTGTCACCACTTCGATGACTACTATCACTAGTATTATCATTTTGTCGGTTGTTCTCTTTTGGTTGGGTTGACTCATTATCGCGCTCTAATAACGGAGCCCTATTAACAACATCTGAATACAAACACAGTTTATGAGAGATAAGATATTGACGTATCTCGGGTTTCAAACCTCTTAGAAACATTCGCGTCATTCTCTCCTCATTATCAACCAAATGGGACGCAAACCGGGATAACTCAGCAAACTTGGCTTCGTACTACGACACGGTCATGTTGTTTTTCTCCATCTTAATGAACTTTACCTCTTTCATGTGATGAATACTTTCGGGAAAGTACTTATCGTTGAACAATTCTTGGACCTTCTCCCAAGTTATCTTCAGTGCGGCAGGTTGAGTACGCTTTATAGATTCCCACTAGTAATCTGCCTCTGCACGCAACATAAAGGTGGCAAAAGGAACTTTTTGCTCCTCGGAGCATCCCAAGACATCAAATATCTTGCAGATCTACTTTATCCACGTCTCCGCCCTAAGTGATTTTGTCTCTCCAAAAAACTCCAGTGGCCCCAGTTCCTTGAACTGCTTAGCGGTGACCATCCGAGAGTTGCCAGTGTTTTCACCTGCATTTTGGACAGGAGCCGCTCTTGCCTGATGTTGCATAAATTGTATAAAGCCTCTGAACATTCCATCATTCATCATCTAGTCAGTGTTGTTGTTTGCCTGAGGATTGTCGCCATCCTGATGCACATTATCCTGATTATTGATCTATGGAGACTCAACGGTCTCCTGTGCTCCATTGATGTTCTCAACATTCTCGGATGCCATTTTTAAACACTACCACAAAACAAGGGTTAATTAACATATCACATATTATCCATATTCTCTGACCGACCAATTAAATATCAAATAAACTTAGGTAGGTCATACTAGCGAAGGAATTCCCTGTCTCTCCCCTCCTAGTTCTTGTCTCACATCTCAGCCAGGGATCATATCCCTAAGCTTTGATACCAACTGTGACGCCCCCAAAACAGGTATACATCACCCATCTTGAGTCGCCAAATACATGGTACAAAATACAAATAAAAACTTAATTATACAACTGTGGTGTAAAATACGACAAAACATATGCTGTGAGTTTTAATACAATTATTGTCTTCTAGACAATATCCAGTCTCAGAATAAGCCCTCATTACATTTATTGTCACACTATTTAATAGAATAGTGAGGACTACTAATACTATCATCTGGACCGTCACTTCATTCCCTGACTAGTCCCGGCTACGTTCTCATTTCCTGAAGAGAACAGTAAAATAAAGGGTGAGCTCAACTAGCCCAGTAAGAAATATTATGAATAAGATAATGCAGAATAAATTATCATTAGTCTTCAGCAATGTTAAACTGATAAAATACAATAGACATCAAGTTTAATGGCAGCGAAATATGTAATTCATTAAAAGAGTCAAGTAGAGAATAAAATCTACTATCTTTTATGATTTAAAAGGTTTTTCATCACTTTTATCGCTGGGACTCTGCTTAATAAATAATCCACATCATCCCTGCACTACGGCCAAGGATATTCATTAGTATCACAACCACAAATTATCCATGCACTACGGGCCAAGGATATTCGTGTATTCATCAGTGGTCATGATCATGCCAACAACTGTCCATCAATGCACTACGGGCCAATGAGGACTTTTACCACATCATTTGTAACATTACTGTCATGATTACACCGAATAATTTCTGGTCATAATCATACCAAGTTCATCTATGCACTATAGGCCACAAATGACTTTCAAAAAATATAAACATAAGGATGATGACAATGATATACGAATTCAATAAAACAAGTTCAAGAATTAATTTATTAAGGAATTAATAATGTCCAAATTATCAACATGATACTTCTTTGTAGAGTAAAATTCAAGAATACTCAAAAGAATATTTTCATGAAAAGATACTGGATGAAGCACAAATATTAAGGATATTCCACTAATTTCATGGAGTATAGAAGTCAAAACTTTAACCAACTGAGTATAATAAAGAATGGAATAACAAAAGTAATCCCCATGCATATGCATGCGGTACTTCGCATAGATAGGTTATTCTAACAGAATAATAAATAACGGAAGCAGGTCAAGTAAAATTCGCACCGACAGGATGTTCCAACAGAATAATAAAAACGGAACCAGGTCTGGCGTAAAACAAACACACAGACAGGATATTCCAACAGAATAATAAAGACGGAACCAGGTCCGGCGTAAAATGCACAGATAGGATATTCCAACAGAATAATAAAGACGGAAACACGTCTGGCGCAAAACGCACAGACATGATATTCTAACAGAATAATAAAAGATGGAATAACAGAAGAATTTCACCAAGTATAGGGTAGCCCGTGTATACAGGTTTATTCCAACAGAATAATAAATAATGGAATAACAGAAGTTCTCTTCATGAATACAAAAGATATAATATCCCTTACCGTAAAAGAAATTGGACATAGAAGTAGTGAAGTAGCAGAATACTTTTCTTCTTTCTCTCTATAATTTCTCTCTCTAGAGTTTTAGTGAATTCGTAAGAAATAATGAAGGAATGAGCTTCTATTTATAGAAGAATGGATTGAATAGTAACTAATTCCTGAATGGTCAAGATTGATTTACTTTTAAACGGACGGTCCAGATTGGTTTACTATAAAATAAAATCTTTTAAATAAAATTTATAATATATATATATATATATATTATATACATATTATATATATAACATTAGTCACGGGTTATGAACCCCGTGAACTTTGCTTGCCAAACAATCAACTTATTACATAAATATAAATATAATAATAATAATGATTGTACTACTTCCTTGCCAATATCGATTTCTTCTCTTTTTTTCTCCACCAAAGTCCACTATCACCAATGATATATATATAAAAAAGTATTTCCCTTAATTCCACACATGCAAAAATCAATTATATATATACATAATCTATATACTCCCTATTTTACACGTTAACTCATTCCCCCCACCCATATTTCCTAATATTTCATTTCTCCCACCCATCTCATTATTTCATACATGGGCCCCACATGTGGCCCCCACCTTTATAATATATAAACATTTTCTACCGATTATTTTGAAAAATGGGTAAATGAGGGTCTATAAAATAAGCAAAATTTACATCAAAAACTTCTTAAAAAAAATCCCCTCAACATTTTTAACAACATTTTTAACAACATTTATCATCATTATTATAATTCACAATATTAATCGACCAGGTCGTTCCCAAGAAAGAGGGGGCTTTCCAATAAGGATTTCTCCCTATTGGCGCAAGCAATTAGGTGACCAAACCTCTCATTAACAGAACTTCTAGACATCGTTAATATTATAAATAATAATATTAATTACTCTGTCATCACAATTATTGATTTAATAATATAAAAATATCAACAATAATTGAATCAAATAATGTGAGATACTATGCAACAATTACTGTAGCAATAATTGAACAAAACTGAGTGACTTCTCACGTAAGCATCAATAATCAATACCGTGCGCTACTATGAAACCACGCGTATTACTGTACTTTTACTACCGAGTAGTTCAACAGTATTAACGGTAAAACTTCTACCGTTATTTTTAATAAAATATTTTTGTCGTTTTCTCAATCCGATAATAATTCTGTTGTGGGGTCCACCAATGATTACGTCGTCGTATGAATATTCCCTGTTAAAACGAATATTCCTGACCAATCGAATATTATAAAATAACTTGCGTACTTTGCAAAATTTATAAATATTACCCACAACTATAATATTATATCAAATTCATTCCATAATTTTTAAAAATGATATTTATAGAAAAATTATCTTGATTCATAAAAGTTGGGGTCTTACATGTTATGTGTATATTGTCATTTATGTGTTCAGAATGTGGTTAAGGGTCAAGGTTTGACCAGATAAATTTTATTAGTGTTAAACCGTAAGTATATATTAAGAACGACAACGCTCAGTTAGAAAACCCTAGCAATGGATAAGAAACCCTGGAAATTGGTTCTGAAACCCTAATTCAAAAATTTAAAAACCATAATTTGGGAATTTAAATGCTATGTATAAGGTTTAAACATCATTAATTAAAATTTATCAGGAAAAACCCTAATGAATTACTTGAAACCCTAATTGATTATTAGAAAACCCTAATACCAGATCTGGAAACTCTATTTTCAAATTTTAAAAATTTGAAACCATAATCTGGGAACTTAAAGGATAATTATAATGCATAAGTGCTATTAATTATAATATTAATTAGGGTAAATCTTAATTAATTAGCAAACCTAGTTTCAAATTTTTAAACCCTAATTGTTCCGTCAGAAATCCTAATATATAATCGTGGATTCAATTGCTAAATTAGCAATTTTAATTAGGAAATATTAATCCTAATTAGCAAGTCCTAATGTGATTAGGGAATTATAATATAATTAGGAAATCCTAATTATAATTTAAAAATCATATTTTTCTATTTTTAAATCTAATTAGAAAATACTAGAAAATTGATATTTAGAACCCTAGGGTTAAACCCTAAGGGTTGCACATGTTACAATTATGACATTAAATTTAGAATCAAAGGACCATAATGCCCTTTTTTTATTTTTTTTATGAAGTAGGTGTGTATGTTTTGACCTTAGGTGAGTTGTTTACCAAACCTAGCTCTAGCATGTGCTCTATATAAAAAATATCAACCAACTTGTCAATCCAAGTTCATTGCATCAAAGAAATATTATAGATTAAAGTGAGAGGAAGTTCACTTTACTTCCCATATTAGTCAGCTTCATTCTCTCTCTAAAAATTCAAGATTGGAAGTGAAAGAGAATGATAAGATAGTCTATGATCATATTCTAGCTTATCAATGTCAGATCATTAAGTATCAGATTCAAAGATTGGGCATTCAAAGGTATAAAACCCTAAACTTAAAGATCTATGTATTTTGTGTTAGATGTTGTTGTTAGATGTTTAAAATTATGTTAGTGGGTGTCAGTTGATGATCTGGGATGCTAAAACTTAGATCCATGTCATTTTGATGCTCGAAATTAAAGTTTTTAGAAACTATTTTTGAACCTTAATGAGTCGTCTGACAAGCAAATGTCAGGGCCTGTAAATTATTTTGTGTTAGATGTTTCGTGTGTTTTTTGTTTTGGATATGTTCTACGCCATGTGTTCTTTAGTCTAGAACTTGAATCAGGGTTGGATCATGTCTAGATTTCAAGTTATGATTAGTCAAACTGCGTTGACCGATCACAGGAATGGGTTTATGGGCAACCCAGAACCCAGAGTGTTTTCTGACAATGTTTTAGCCATGTTGTTGTCTAACATGTAATCTACATACTAAAGTCATTAGCTCACTCAGATCTTGTTCAGAATCAAAATTATTTTTGGTCAAACCACCATTGTCCAAACTGCTCAAGAATATTTCTAAAAAACCTAGAAATATTCAAGAACAGCTTCTGACCCTTACTTTGGCCGGCTTGAATCGTATGCTTCTGTTGTTGTTATGATGATCTAATGTTATAAAATGGTACACTGACATTAATACTACACGACTGAATCGATAAAACACACTAAGAAAGCTGGGATCATATACATTAAAATGAGCAAAGTAAGAACCTCGAACTGTTCTTCATTTCTGGAAAACCCATAAATGAAGAACATGTCTGATATGAATTTCTGAGGCCTATATCTCACCGATATGTTGTTCGATGGCTATAAAATTGATTTATAAGAATAGTATTACACTTATAATATAATTTTAACGCATAAACTAGTCCAGAAACCTTGTGATCAACGATCTAGCACTAGTCAAAGTGGGCACCCTGGTGTTTGGCATGAAATCTGGGTTTGATGAAGAACATGGTCAAGAACACCTATAGCGACAGTTTATTTTTCAAAATTATTATTTTTAATAAATAATTATTATTAAATGGATTTTAATTATTAAAAATACAAAATAAATTTCTAAAAATTATTTTAAAGTCTGAAAATTAGTTTTTAATTATTTTGAGTATATTTCAAAAATATTTAATATTTTTAGATTATAAAAGGTATTTATTTAATTATAATATTAAATAAATTATTTAAAAATTATTTTTATACTTGAAAAATCATGAAAAATTATTTTATGGTGTTAGAAAATATTTTAAGTTATTTTTAATAACTTTTGATATTTTGTGATGAATTTTATTAATAAATTAATATTAATGGTAATTGATTTATTTAATGAATATATTAAATAAATTATAGAAAATTAGGCATAATGATTTAAAAATCATATAAAAATGATTTAAGGGTTAGAAAAATATTTTAAGTTATAAAATATAACTTTTGTTATTTTGACATGAAAATATTAATATTTTAATATTAACAGAAATTATCGGATAATAGATTTAAGTGTTTAAAAATCATATAATATGATTTTAAGGTATTAAAAATACTTTGATACATTATAAATATATTATAATATTATGTTATGATTTTCATCAATATTTAATATTAAATAAATATTAATGATTAAGAAATTATGTGGTATTTTTATAATATAAATATGATATAGATGATTCAAAAATTATGATAAATGGTAATAATTATTTGAAAACTATTACGAGCCTATTAAAAAATTTGACTAATAATAAATTATCTATGATATCTGTGAACCAGTTTATACCAAGTCGTAATGATATTAGACTCGAGTTTTGTCCGACTAGCCCGTCGAGATGTCAGATTTGTGTCGGGTTTAACTCAGACTGCAATAGTTTGACTTGATACTGAGTTTTATATCTTGAATAGACTGATAGGGTTATGTGTTTAGGTTATTCTATGTATATATATAATTGTATTATATTGTGATGATATTATTCTAATTTGTATATCGATATTATTTATATATTAGGTCGTCAGACAAAGCTTATTAAAATGTGTAATGATAATCAACGAAACAGGCAAGTTTTTCTTAACTCTACTTAGAGTTGATTCATTCATATATGCTTATGGTTAATCATTGCTGATTACCATTGTAGAATTATACTCTGTACATATTGCATGTATAAGTCAGGTATAAAAGGCTGATCACCTTCATTACCGATCGGTCTAGATATATTTGTTAATATTTAATACTTGTTCAGTCAAAAGTTTGTTCGTGCTAGTTCTCAACTATATTGAAGAATTATAGCTAGCTTATTATTAAAATTCTTTCAATCATGATATATTCTTAAATAAATTTAAATTTTCTGGGCAACCTTCATGCTCACCCTTGCTATATCATGATTGAACATTGTAGATTAAAGCGAATGCGTTGGATACAAGGAAAGGTTAAAGATAGTTACAGCTATAAGTTTATTTGTGCGGCTTAATTTTTAACAGCATAGTATGATAATATCTTTGTATGTCAAATAGAATAATGAATTATGTATTAAGTGAAGGTTTTCGACCTTAGGGTAAGGTGTAAAGTGTATTGTATAAAAAATTTATGTTTATATCTTCTGCATTAGTTATAGAATGATTGTACCAGATATATGGTGATTTGGGACCCAGATTTGGGGATATTACAGTTGGTATCAAAGTTGTAGGTTATGAACCTTAGGTAGGAATACCTGAGACCAATAATCGCAGTGATTAGGGTAAGATCTAACTCACATATAGTTAGTTGGTTGGTAAGATTCAAAGACGTATCTCGATGAGTTATAAGATAAAGAGTTCCCTAACTCAGATAATACAAGTGAACAGTAGTGATGAATAGATCGAGTCTAAAAGTCTAAAAGTACAGGGATAGGAGATCATAAAATAAAATGATCATAATATAGAAATGAATCGTAATATATACGATGAGATCACCCCGTGATCGGATAAGGTTAAGGCAGTCAGAAACACTCAATCTAATGATTGAAAAGTTACAGCAAAGATTGTTGTGTGTGTTAGTTGTACTATGAATTGGTACAGATTCAGGGAAGGATTATGAATACGAATTGAATGAAATTCGTATTGAGAAGGGGGGTTAAGATTAGGTGGGGATTTCAATTGAGGACTCATGTTAGCAGCTGAGTTGTATGATTCTTTGTTTTGGGGGGGGGGGAATTGTACCTGGTGTAAAAACCACTTAGTTTCTGATACTGATAATCATTGAAATGTATGTGTCACGCTATTTGCTAGCTATATGCAGGTTAAGAGGGTGATTCCTTTCTCATGTACATACAAGATAGAAAGGTTATAAGTAGAGAATATAAAGTTAAGTACGAGTTCTTAAAACTCATACTTATATGACATTCTTGACTCATAGTGATATGAAATATTTATGAACCCCTCAGCGAATGGACGCCAAAGGTCTGACTAGGGTAAGTTCTTAAACTCATATAATTGTAGCATGTTTATGATCTCATAATTGTGGTTTGACGAACTAGGTATAGTTGTGTGTGAATGGAGAATTGAGGATTATAGGAATAGATAGATTGTTAAGCAAATGATTATTAGTGGAAACATAAGTTTTCCAAAACTCCTAACTATGTTATACTTCAAAATTTTTACATCAAGCTAACTACGCACTATGTGCTTTTGAAAAAAAAATAATGTAGACTCGTAATAATTTTTGGACCGGTTTAAAGTATATTCTATGCTACTTGTTTCAGCCAGACGAAGATGATTTGAAATATCAAAAATTATTTTTATTTATACTCATGTACCATGTAACCTGGTGCAGAGATGATAAAAAGTTGATGGAGTTGTGAATATAGAAATACTTATGTGAATTCGATCTAAAAATCACTATTCCACTATTGTTTAATGTTTTATGACAAAGTCATATAATGAAGGCATCCTCAAACAAACTGTTAATACAGTACGACATCATGACATCAATTTCAAAAATATTTTCAAAAATTTTAATTTGCCAACGGGGTTTTGTTACACCTAAATAATTTGATTGAATTGAAATATTGATATGAGTCTATGCTATTCGATTCAACTAGACTAATGTTTATGAAAACTCTAAGTTTTCATTGAAAGAAATTTTCTGAACCAAATTGTTTTGGTGCGGAATCCAATAAGACTGAGGTAAAATTTTATGCCTATGGCAGTGACGAGAAATATATAAAATTAGTACTTGGCTAATACAAGACATATCTGGCAAATCACCCTTTGTGTCCGTAAGTTATGATGATTTTCAGATGAATTTCCATAAAACCTTTGCGAAAGTGACAGACAAATAGTCTATATGACTCCTCAACACAATTTTAAATTTTTTTACTCTTGTGAGTGGTGTATTGGGTAGCATGTGATGGTGTCTATGAAGAATGTAAGCAGTATGGTGTAAGGTGTAAGATGAATTTCAGGGATGAAATTCTTAGAAGGGGTGAATGATACAACCCGATAAAATTAGATAATTTATTAAAATCTTAAATGATGAATTTAAGGTCAAAAAATAGACCTAGATAGAAAATAAGTGTATGCGTTTGATATTTTTGGCATGGAATTTTGAGGATTTCAAAATTCTGTGAAGTATTTAGGTGAGGTATTCAAGATTAAATGTATATGTGAATATGATATGTGTATATGGTCATTTATATGTTCAGAATGTGGTTAAGGGTCAAGGTTTGACCAGATAAATTTTATCAGTGTCAAACCCTAAGTATATATTAAGAACTTCGACGTTCAGTTAAAAAACCCTAGCAATGGATAAGAAAGCCTATAAACTGGTTCTGAAACCCTAATTTCGGATCCAGGAATCCGAAACACTAATTCAAAAATTTAAAAACCCTAATTTAGGAATTTAAATGCTATGTATAAGGTTTAAACGTCATTAATTATAATTTATTAGGGAAAACCCTAATGAATTACTTGAAACCCTAATTGATTATTAGAAAACCCTAATACCAGATCTGGAAACTCTAATTTCAGATTTCAGAAATTTGAAACCCTAATCTAGATACTTAAAGGATAATTATAATGCTTAAGTGCTATTAATTATAATATTAATTAGGGTAAAGCTTAATTAATTAGCAAACCCTAATTTTAAATTTTTAAACCCTAATTGTTCCTTCAAAAACCCTAATGTACAATTGTGGATCTAATTGTTAAATTAACAATTTTAATTAGGAAATATTAATCCTAATTAGCAAGTCCTAATGTGATTAGGAAATTATAATATAATTAGAAAATCCTAATTATAATTTAAAAATCATATTTTTCTATTTTTAATCTAATTAGAAAATCCTAGAAAATTTATTTTTAGAACCCTAGGGTTAAACCCTAAGGGTTAAACCCTAAGAGTTGCGCATGTTACAGCTATGCCATTAAATTTAGAAATCAAATGACCATAATGCCCTTTATGTATTTTTTATAAAGTTGGTGTGTAGGTTTTGACCTTAGGTGAGTTGTTCACCAAACCTAGCTAGCTCTAGCATGTGCTCTATATCAAAAATATCAGCCATTTTGTCAATCCAAGTTCATTTCATCAAAAATTTTTATAGATTAAAGTGAGAGGAAGTTCATTTTACTTCCTATATTAGTTAACTTCCTTATCTCTCTAAAAATTCAAGACTGGAAGTGAAAGAGAGTGATAAGATAGGTTATGATCATATTCTAGCTTACCAATGTCAGATCATTAACTATCAGATTAAAAGATTGGGCATTCAAAGGTATAAAACCCTAAACTTATAGATCTATGTATTTTGTGTTAGATGTTGTTGTTAGATGTTTAAAGTTATGTTAGAGGGTGTCATTTGATGATTTGGGTTGCAAAAACATAGATCCATGTCATTTTGATGCTCAAAATTAGTGTTTTTAGAAACTGTTTTTGAACCTTCATGAGTCGTCTGACAAGCAAAAGTCAGGGCCTGTAAATTCTTTTGTGTTAGATGTTTTGTGTGTTTTTTGTTTTGGATATTTTATATGCCATGTGTTCTTTAGTCTAGAACATGAATCGGGGTTGGATCGTGTCTAGATTTCGAGTTATGATCAGTCAAACTGCGTTGAC
This sequence comes from Panax japonicus, assembly GCA_020205505.1. Lineage (NCBI taxonomy): Eukaryota > Viridiplantae > Streptophyta > Magnoliopsida > Apiales > Araliaceae > Panax > Panax japonicus. Next base: position 35,728,614 of record CM035099.1, on the reverse strand, counting down.
AGATCACAGGAATGGGTTTATGGGCAACCCAGAACCTAGATTGTTGTTTGACAACGTTTTTGTAAGGCTTTGATCTTGCTGCTCTTAAGTGTTTTAGCTATGTTGTTGTATTAAAGATGTTGTCTGACATGTAATCTACATACTAAAATCATTAGATCGATCAGATCTTGCTCAGAATCAAAATTATTTGTGGTCAAACCACCGTTGTTCAAACTGCTCAAGAACATTTCTGGAAAACCTTGAAATGTTCAAGAACAACTTCTGACCCCTACTCTGACCGGCTTGAATCGTATGCTTCTGTTGTTGTTATCTAATGTTATAAACTGGTACACTGACATTAATACTACATGACTGAATCAATAAAACACACTAAGAAAGCTGGGATCATATACATTAAAAGGAGCAAAGTAAGAACCTCGAACTGTTCTTCATTTCTAGAAAACCCAAAAATGAAGAACAGGTCTGACATGAATTTCTGAGGCCTATATCTCACTAATTTGTTGTTGAATGGCTATAAAATTGATTTATAATAATAGTATTACACTTATAATATAATTATAACACATAAACTAGTCCAGAAACCTTGTGATCAACGATCTAGCACTAGTTAACGAAGGCACCTTGGTGTCTGACATGCAATCTGGGTTTGATGAAGAACATGCTGAAGAACACCTATAGCAACGGTTTTGTCGCTATAGGGCCCTTTAGCGACAGTTTATTTTCCAAAATTATTATTTTTAATAAATAATTAGTATTAAATGGATTTTAATTATTAAAAATACAAAATAAATTTCTAAAAATTATTTTAAAGTCCGAAAACTAATTTTAATTATTTTGAGTAGATTTTAAAAATATTTAATATTTTTGGAATATAAAAGGTATTTATTTATTTAATTATAATATTAAATAAATTAGTTAAAAATGATTTTTATACTTGAAAAATCAAGAAAAATTATTTTATGGTTTTAGAAAATATTTTATGTTATTTTTAATAACTTTTGATATTTTGTGATGAATTTCATTAATAAATTAATATTAATGGTAATTGATTTATTTAATGAATATATTATATAAATTATAGAAAATTAGAAATAATGATTTAAAAATCATATAAAAATGATTTACGGGTTAGAAAAATATTTTAAGTTATAAAATATAACTTTTAATATTTTGACATGAAAATATTAATATTTTAATATTAAAAGCAATTATCGGATAATAGATTTAAGTGTTTTAAAAATATATAAATATTATTTTAAGGTATTAAAAATACTTTGATATATTATAAATATATTATAATATTATGTTATGATTTTCATTAATATTTAATAATAAATAAATATTAATTATTAAGAAATTATGTGGTATTTATATAATATAAATATGATATAGATGATTCAAAAATTATGACAAATGGTAATAATTATTTGAAATTTATTACGAACCTATTAAAAATAATTTGACTGATAATAAATTATCTAAGTTATTTGTGAACCAGTTTAGACCGAGTCGTAATGATTTTAGACTCGAGTTTTGTCCGACTAGCCCTCCGGGAAGTCAGATTTGGTTCGGGTTCAACGCAGACTGTAATAATTTGACTTGATATTGAGTTTTATGTGTTAAATAGACTGATAGGATTATGTGTTATGTGTTTAAGTTATTCTATGTATATATATATATATATATAATAGTATTATATTGTGATGATATTATTCTAATTTGTATATCGATATTATTTATATATTAGGTCTTCAGACAAAGCTTATTAAAATGTGAAATGATAATCAACGAAATAGGCAAGTTTTTCTTAACTCTACTTAGAGTTGATTCATTCATATATGCTTATGGTTAATCATTGCTGATTACCATTGTAGAATTGTACTCTGTACATATTGCATGTATAAGTCAGGTATAAAAGGCTGATCACCTATATTTGTTCATATTTAATACTTGTTCAGTCAAAAGTTTATTCGTGCTAGTTCTCAACTATATTGAAGAATTATAGCGGGCTTATTATTAAAATTCTTTCAATCATGATATATTCTTAAATAAATTTAAATTTTCCGGGCAACCTTCATGCTCACCCTTGCTATATCATGATTGAACATTGTAGATTAAAGCGAATGTGTTGGATACAAGGAAAGGTTAAAGATAGTTCCAGCTATAAGTTTATGTGTGCGGCTTAATTTGTAACAACATAGTATGATAATATCTTTGTATGTCAAATAGAATAATGAATTATGTATTAAGTAAAGGTTTTCGACCTTAGGGTAAGGTGTAAAGTGTATTGTATAAACAATTTATGTTTATATCTTCTACATTAGTTATAGAATGATTGTACCAGATCTATGGTGATTTGGGACCCAGATTTGGGGACATTACAGTTGGTATCAAAGTTGTAGGTTATGAACCTTAGGTAGGAATACCTGAGACCAATAACCACAGTGATTAGGGTAAGATCTAACTCACACAGAGTTAGTTGGTCGGTAAGATTCAAAGACGAATCTCAACGAGTTATAAGATACAGAGGTCTCTAACTCAGATAATACAAGTGAACAGTAGTGATGAATAGATCGAGTCTAAAAGTCTAAAAGTACAGGGATAGGAGATCGTAAAATAAAACGATCATAATATAGAAATGAATCGTAATATATACGATGAGATCACACCGTGATCGGATAAGGTTAAGGCAGTCAGAAACACTCAATCTAATGATTGAAAAGTTACAGCAAAGATTGTTGTGTGTGTTAGTTGTACTATGAATTGGTACAGATTCAGGGAAGGATTATGAATACGAATTGAATGAAATTCGTATTGAGAAGGGGGGTTAAGATTAGGTGGGGATTTCAATTGAGGACTCGTGTTAGCAACTGAATTGTATGATTCTTTGTTTGGGGGGGGGGGAATTGTACCTGGTGTAAAAATCACTTAGTTTCTGATACTGATAATCATTGAAATATCTGTGTCACGCTATTTACTAGCTATATGCAGGTTAAGAGGGTGATTCGTTTCTCATGTATATACAAGATAGAAAATTTATAAGTAGAGAATATAAAGTTAAGTACGAGTTCTTAAAACTCATACTTATGTGACATTCTTGACTCATTGTGATATGAAATGTTTATGAACTCCTCAGCGAATGGACGCCAAAGGTCTGACTAGGGTAAGCTCTTAAACTCATATGATTGTGGCAAGTTTATGATCTCATAATTGTGGTTTGACGAACTAGGTATAGTTATGTGTGAATGGAGAATTGAGGATTATAGGAATAGATAGATTGTTAAGCAAATGATTATTAGTGGAAACATAAGTTTTCCAAAACTCCTAGCTATGCTAGACTTCAAAATTTTGACATCAAGCTAAATATGCACAATGTACTTTTGAAAAAAAAAATTTGTAGACTCGTAATAATTTTTGGACCGGTTTAAAGTATATTCTATGCTACTTGTTTCAGCCAGACGAAGATGATTTGAAATATCAAAAATTATTTTTATTTATACTCATGTACCATGTAACCTGGTGCAGAGATGATAAAAAGTTGATGGAGTTGTGAATATAGAAATACTTATGTGAATTCGATCTAAAAATCACTATTCCACTATTGTTTAATGTTTTATGACAAAGTCATATAATGAAGGCATCCTCAAACAAACTGTTAATACAGTACGACATCATGACATCAATTTCAAAAATATTTTCAAAAATTTTAATTTGCCAACGGGGTTTTGTTACACCTAAATAATTTGATTGAATTGAAATATTGATATGAGTCTATGCTATTCGATTCAACTAGACTAATGTTTATGAAAACTCTAAGTTTTCATTGAAAGAAATTTTCTGAACCAAATTGTTTTGGTGCGGAATCCAATAAGACTGAGGTAAAATTTTATGCCTATGGCAGTGACGAGAAATATATAAAATTAGTACTTGGCTAATACAAGACATATCTGGCAAATCACCCTTTGTGTCCGTAAGTTATGATGATTTGCAGATGAATTTCTATAAAACCTTTGCGAAAATGACAAACAAATAGTCTATATGACTCCTCAGCACAAGTTGAAATTTTTTTACTCTTGTGAGTGGTGTATTGGGTAGCATGTGATGATGTGTATGAAGGGTGTAAGCAGTATGGTGTAAGGTGTAAGATAAATTTCGGGACGAAATTCTTAGAAGGGGTGAATGTGACAACCCGATAAAATTAGATAATTTATTAAAATCTTAAATGATGAATTTAAAGTCAAAAAATAGACCTAGATAGAAAATAAGTGTATGCGTTTGATATTTTTGGCAATGAATTTTGAGGATTTCAAAATTCTGTGAAGGATTTAGGTGAAGTATTCAAGATTAAGTGTATATGTGAATATGATCTGTGTATATGGTCATTTATATGTTCAGAATGTGGTTAAGGGTCAAGGTTTGACCAGATAAATTTTATCAGTGTCAAACCCTAAGTATATATTAAGAACTTCAACGTTCAGTTAAAAAACCCTAGCAATGGATAAGAAAGCCTATAAACTGGTTCTGAAACCCTAATTTCGGATCCAGGAATCCAAAACCCTAATTCGGAAATTTAAAAACACTAATTTAGGAATTTAAATGCTATGTATAAGGTTTAAACGTCATTAATTATAATTTATCAGGGAAAACCCTAATGAATTACTTGAAACCCTAATTGATTATTAGAAAACCGTAATACCAAATCTGGAAACTCTAATTTCAGATTTCAGAAATTTGAAACCCTAATCTAGATACTTAAAGGATAATTATAATGCTTAAGTGCTATTAATTATAATATTAATTAGGGTAAAGCTTAATTAATTAGCAAACCCTAATATTAAATTTTTAAACACTAATTGTTCCTTCAGAAACCCTAATATACAATTGTAGATCTAATTGCTAAATTAGCAATTTTAATTAGGAAATGTTAATCCTAATTAGAAAGTCCTAATGTGATTAGGAAATTATAATATAATTAGGAAATCCTAATTATAATTTAAAAATCATATTTTTATATTTTTAATCTAATTAGAAAATCCTAGAAAATTAATTTTTAGAACCCTAGGGTTAAACCCTAAGAGTTGCACATGTTACAGCTATGCCATTAAATTTAGAAATCAAATGACCATAATGCCCTTTATGTATTTTTTATAAAGTTTGTGTGTAGGTTTTGACCTTAGGTGAGTTGTTCACCAAACCTAGCTAGCTCTAGCATGTGCTCTATATCAAAAATATCAGACATTTTGTCAATCCAAGTTCATTGCATCAAAGAAATATTATAGATTGAAGTGAGAGGATGTTCATTTTACTTCCTATATTAGTCAACTTCCTTCTCTCTCTAAAAATTAAAGATTGGAAGTGAAAGAGAGTGATAAGATAGGCTATGATCATATTCTAGCTGAACAATGTCAGATCATTAAGTATCAGATTCAAAGATTGGGCATTCAAAGGTATAAAACCCTAAACTTATAAATCTATGTATTTTGTGTTAGATGTTGTGGCTAGATGTTTAAAGTTATGTTAAAGGGTGTCATTTGATGCTCGAAATTAATGTTTTTAGAAACTGTTTTTGAACCTTCATGAGTCGTCTGACAAGCAAATGTCAGGGCCTGTAAATTCTTTTGTGTTAGATGTTTAGTGTGTTTTTTGTTTTGGATATGTTCTATGTCATGTGTTCTTTAGTCTAGAACTTGAATCAAGGTTGGATTGTGTCTAGATTTCAAGTTATGATCAGTCAAACTGCGTTGACCGATCATAGGAATGGGTTTCTAGGCAACCCAGAACCTAGATTGTTATTTGACAACATTTTTGCAAGGCTTTGATCTTGCTGCTTATAAGTGTTTTAGCCATGTTGTTGTATTAAAGTTGTTGTTTGACATGTAATCTACATACTAAAATCATTAGATCACTCAAATCTTGCTCAGAATCAAAATTATTTGTGGTCAAACCATCGTTGACCAAACTGCTCAAGAACATTTCTGAAAAGCCCAGAAATGTTCAAGAACAGCTTCTGACCCCTACTTTGACCGGCTTGAATCGTATGCTTCTGTTGTTGTTATCTAATGTTATAAAATGGTACACTGACATTAATACTACTCGACTGAATCGATAAAACACACTAAGAAAGCTGGGATCATATACATTAAAAGGAGCAAAGTAAGAACCTTGAACTGTTCTTCATTTCTGGAAAACCCAGAAATGAAGACCAGGTCTGACATGAATTTCTGAGGCCTATATCTCACTGATTTGTTGTTGGATGGCTATAAAATTGATTTATAATAATAGTATTATACTTATAATATAATTATAACACTTAAACCAGGAAACCTTGTGATCAACGATCTAGCACTGGTCAAAGTGGGCACCTTGGTGTCTGACATGAAATCTGGGTTTGATTAAGAACATGCTCAAGAACACCTATAGCGACAGTTCTGTCGCTATAGGGCCCTTTAGCGACAGTTTATTTTCCAAAATTATTATTTTTAATAAATAATTAGTACTAAATGGAATTTAATTATTAAAAATACAAAATAAATTTCTAAAAATTATTTTAAAATTCAAAAATTAGTTTTTAATTATTTTGAGTATATTTAAAAAATATTTAATATTTTTGGAATATAAAAGTTATTTATTTATATAATTATAATATTAAATAAATTAATTAAAAATGATTTTTATACTTGAAATATCATGAAAAATTATTTTATGGTGTTAGAAAATATTTAAGTTATTTTTAATAACTTTTGATATTTTGCGATGAATTTCATTAATAAATTAATATTAATGGTAATTGATTTATTTAAGGAATATATTAAATAAATTATAGAAAATTAGAAATAATGATTTAAAAATCATATAAAAATGATTTAAGGGTTAGAAAAATATTCTAAGTCATAAAATATAACTTTTGATAGTTTGACATGAAAATATTAATATTTCAATATTAAAAGCAATTATCGGATAATAGATTTAAGTGTTTCAAAATCATATAAATGTGATTTTAAGGTATTAAAATAGGTTGATTCATTATAAATATATTATAATATTATGTTATGATTTTAATTAATATTTAATATTAAATAAATATTACTAATTAAGGAATTATGTGGTATAGATGATTCAAAAATTATGATAAATGGTAATAATTATTTGAAAATTATTACGAGCCTATGAAAAATAATTTGATTGATAATAAATTATTTAAAATATCTGTGAACTAGTTTAGAACGATTCTTAATGATTTTAGACTCGAGTTTTGTCTGACTAGATTTGTGTCGGGTTCAACTCAGGCTGCAATAGTTTGACTTGATACCGAGTTTAATGTGTTGAATAGACTGATAGGGTTATGTGTTATGTGTTTAGGTTATTTTATGTATATATATAATAGTATTATATTGTGATTATATTATTCTAATCTGTATATCGATACTATTTATATATTAGGTCTTCAGACAAAGCTTATTAAAATGCGTAATGGTAACCAACGAAATAGGCAAGTTTTTCTTAACTCTACTTAGAGTTGCTTCATTCAAATATGCTTATGGTTAATCATTGTTGATTGCCATTATAGAATTGTACCCTGTACATATTGTATGTATAAGTCAGGTATAAAAGGCTGATCACCTTCATTACCGTTCGGTCCATATATATTTCTTCATGTTTAATACTTATTCAGTCAATAGTTTGCTCGTTATAGTTCTCAACTATATTAAAGAATTATAGCCAACTTATTATTCAAATTCTTTCAATCATGATATATGTCGACGTCGAGATTTTTATTTATCCCTTTTCATTACTTGTTCTTTGGTGTTCTCATGTTAATGTGAGATTTGTTTGAAAAAACAAGTGAAAAGGTCTGACATGTATAATGTCGACGATTGGACTTTAAGAGTCGCCAGTTGGTGTATTTAACTGGTTGCACCAACGCAACCGAAAAAGTTTGCACATTGACCCAGTGATGTGACACTGCTAAACGGGTCTGTGAAACCGAAATTCATTTAGGGTTCGGGGGCTTGGTTATGCGAAAGAAAGGTGTTAGACACCCCCCCGACATCCGTGTTACCAGGGTGACCGCCACTTTTCAAAGAAACTATTATATGAATGTGTGTGTGTGTGTGTGGATCAATGTATAATTATTTGGAAGTAGTGTTATGCCTCATTCGTACCTATATTCATAGGTTTTGAATTTTTGTAGAAAATTCAGTTTTAAGCAAGATATAGCAATGAAGTTTTATAAAAAAAATGGTTTTTCAAACCCTGTGCTCAATAGTAATTGAGGTCTTTAATACTTCCATTTTATTATTAAATGTTCGGCTTGTTTGCTTTTATTTTCGAGATGTGAGGCATCTGCCAGAAAATAATATACACCAGTGCCGAACTCCTTATGGGCATGACAGCCATCCAAGGGAATTCAGACACTGTAAATAATGTACAAGCTGCTTACAGCTGGAAAAAGTCTATCACGGGAACCGAATCTAGATTCAGTAGACTAAATAGTTGATCACATGATTCCTAGGCTCACATGATACTTCAATTTGTATGGAAAATAGTAAGCAGTTATGTATATAAAAGCTATATATATATATATATATATATATATATATATATATATGTGTGTGTGTGTGTGTGTGTGCGCGCATGATTAGCCGCCACGAAGCAACTCCATGGGGGATCAGAAATGTAGATGAAGCAATAAATGCTATCAACCGCCACGGAGTAAACTCCAAATGGGACTTGATTGTAAATAAAGCTGTAAAAGTTATCAACTGCCAAATGCACCGGATATAAAATCCAGGCTTATCGAATATGTCTGACAACAATTATATATATGAGTATATATATAGGGTCCGATTCCTGTAAGGGCTCCTTTACTTTGTTAAAATGCAGACTTTTTTTTTTTGGTTTTTTTTGGTTATTTTTTTTAAACAACTAAAAAAAAGTTTAATATTTTATGGAACTGAATTTTTTTCATAATACAGTGTTTTTGATGTGATTTGGATACGTATAACAAAATAGGTCTGTACAGTCTATGCAGACTGTACATACATTTTTTTGGTATAGGTATCCAAATCACGCCCAAAATATTGTATTATGGAAAAATTCCAGTTCCATAAAATATTAAAAAAAATTAGTTGTTTTAAAAAAAGCAAAAAAAAAAAAAAGTTCGCATTTTAACAAAGTAAGGGAGCCCTCACCTGATCGGTTCAGTATATATATATAAGCAAATAAACGCTCCAGACATAAGTATAGGCTCAATCTAGGCATAACTCGATAATGTTAGTCCGTATAAAAATATATACATATATAGATAAGTATATATATATATATATATATATATATATATATATATATATATATATATATATATATATATATATACAGACAGAGATGAAAACCACAGACCGAAGTCTGGGCAAACACACACACACGACTCTCAATGTGTATAATAGTGTGCTATTATGAGAAGAAAGGCTTTATAGAATTTAAGAAGGCTTACAGTGGGCTGCTAATGTAGACTTCTATGACTCTATGTGGATAAACACTTAGCTCCCGCCGGATGAAAGTATAGCTATATTTGAGCTAACAGATGTTTAAAATGAGGAAGACACTCAATATAGGTGTGTACAGAGTAAAGTGGACAGGGCTTCCTCGCCTTTTCTCTATCTTCTCTCTCTCTAAATGGCTGACCCAAGGTTTATATTTATAGACTGATGGCCGCAGGTGTACCTACAGCAGCCGTAGTTACACCTACAGCTGGTCGTGGTGGGCCCTGGCTTCGCGGGTCCCGTCATCTCAAAGTACATGCACTCGCACTTGTAGAACTTCAATCCGAGCATCCGAACTAGGTATATGAGACCTTCTTCAGACCTCTTGTGTCGAGGATGAAACTCAGGTTTATCTCTGAGGTTGGAAATGATCCTTTCGGTTTGTATTTCGGGGTTGAGAATAAGACTCTTGGTGTGTGTTCCGGGTTAGAAATGATGTTCCCGGTGTGTGGTCTGGGTTGGAAATGATCTTCTGGTAGTATCCGGAATGGATGTGAACTATCTTCCAGGGTTATCTCCGAAAGATGATTTTGCTCTCTTGTAATGTTAGTAACAGTTGTGCGGAAACATTTTGAGTGTCTACAGATGCCCCTCTTTATCATATTCACACAATGCAAGGCATGGATAGGATAAAGAATCCTAGACATTTGAAATGCAAGTGATATAAACATGATGCTATGTGCAGCAACATGATGCAAATGCATGATGCATGATTATCAGGTAATCCTGCTGGGATGACAATCAGTGATGGCTTGGACATGCGATCCAAGTCTTCAAGGATGTTGACATTGGGGCTATCACCAAAGTCTCGAATCCTAGACACTAGCTTATATTCCATAGAGGTGCCTCTTGTGTGTAAGAAATCTGTGGGGATAAAGCTTTGTTTGTTTAAGGATGTGTATAACATATTTCCTCATCTTGTCGGAGTTACTGCCAACAGCTTGTTGTTATCAAGGTTGCCTGACCTAACAGCCTGTTATTTTCAGGGTTGCCTGACCTTCGTTGATGTGTGTATCACCGAATAGATCGCTGATGGGTACATTGTCAAGGATATTTGACCTTCATTGATGTATGTGTCAATGGTCGCATTGCGTTGTAACCCCCCGTCAGGGAAAAGTTGATGAGTTTCTTCTATGGGTTTACTTACCATCGGGTGTCATGACGTTAAGGCAGCTTGACCTTCATTGATGTGTGTATCAATGGTTGAATGCACTGTAACCCCCGCGGGGATACGTGGATGCTTGAAAGATGTGCGTTGTGACCCCCGCCAGGGATACGTAGATGTTTGAAACTTTGGCGTTGTAACCCCCACCGGGGATACGTTGTTTTTTGAAACTTTGGCGTTGTAACCCCCGTCGGGGATGTTTAGCATTTCATGGTTTTTTACGTTGTAACCCCCGCTGGAGATGTTTAGGGTTGTAACCATGCAATGGTGGTATCGGACCTTTGTGGGGTATTGCCAAGTAAGATTTGTGAAAGCTAAGCTCATTGAAATAGTATACCCTGCATTCAGGCGAATACTAATGAGATGACAGGAGTTCAATTCTGACCCGTGTAAAACCAGGATTCCAGGCTATTTAGCTCAATCGCGTATCATTTTAATTCCTGATTTGGCCTTTTCAGCTTGTGAGACCTCCTTTGTAACTCTAACTGGATCGAGCTGGAGGTGTGGGACCCATGTAGGAATGTTGCAGGTACACCTACAGCAGTTGCAGGTGGGCCTGCGGCCAATTGTGGCTATGTAAAGCCCAAAGGTTGCTTTCATAAGTCATTTTCAAGCTGCACGACGAAGGAAATCTGAGAGCTTCTTTGAGACCCCAAATTTTATGAATAAAGATTTAAATTTTTTGAATTATTTTTTTAATATTATGTTGTGGATTTGATATAATGTTATAGTTGAGGGTGATATTTACAAATTTTGCAAAGTATGGAAGTTGTTATAAATTATTCACTTGGTCGGGGAATATTCTTTTTATCGAGAATATCGGTACGACGACACAATCATTGGTTGACCCCACAACAGAATTATTGTCGGATTGAGAAAACGACAAAAATATTTTATAAAACTAACGGCGAAGGGTTACCGTTAAAATTATTGAACTACCCAGTAGTAAAAGTACAGTAATACGCGTGGTTGCATAGTAGCACACAGTATTGATTATTGATGCTTACGTGAGAAGTCACTCAGTTATACTCAATTATTGCTACAGTAATTGTTGCATCATATCTCTCATTCTTGATTCGATTATTGTCACAGTATCATCTGCATAATATGATATATTATTAAATCAATAATTGAGAAGACAAAGTTATTCAGATTATTAAATTGCAATATTTACACTGTCTAGAAGTTCTGTTAAGGAGAGGTTTGGTCACCTAATTGCGCGCCAATAAGGAGAAATCCTTATCAGAAAGCCCCCTCTTTCTTGGGAACGACCTAGTTGTTAAATATTGTGAGTTATAATATTAATGATGAATAAGTTCATGTTGATTAAAGATGAAATTAATAGTTCCATTATGTTGGAATTATTAGTGTTAGTGGAAATCGACATTTATTTTGATAATAATTGATGTCTGGAGGTTATATTGTTCAATAGGGTATTCGAGGCCCTTTTTATGTCAGAGTACTATTCACATATTACTATTCACTCTAGTATTCATTACTCAGGTATTTGGGACACTTTTCGTGTCGGAGTATTATTCATGGGTTACTATTCATGGGATACTATTCACCCAGTTACTATTCACTCTAGTATTATTCTCTAGGGTATTTGGGACACTTTTTGTGTCGGGGTAGTATTTACGGGGTACCATTCCTGAAGTACTATTCACGAGATACTATTCACCCGAAAAATATATTTCTTTTCAGTCCAAATCATTTTTGGGTACAATATTATTCCATGAGGAGATGTGCTAATTTTTCAGAATGTTGGTTGAAATTATAATAGTAAATCAATATAGATCATTGGTTTAAAGTTTTAATAGTAAATCAATATGATCACTGGTTTAAAGTTTTAATAGTGAATCAGTATGGACCGTTGCTTTAAGTTTTAATAGTAAATTAATATGGACCTTCCGTTTAAAAGTAAATAAATATGGACCGTTCATGATTTAGTTACTATTAAGTCCATTCTTCTATAAATAGAAGCTCATTCCTTCATTATTTCTTACAAATTCACTGAAACTCAAAAGAGAGAAATTATAGAGAAAAAGAAGAAGAGAAGTCTACTACCTCACTTTTCCAATATCCACTTTTCTTCAAAGGTAAGGGGTATTATTTCGTTCGTATTCCTGAAGAGAGCTTCTGTTATTCCATTCCTTATTATTCTATTCTAATAACCTGTCTATGCGAAGTACCGCAAATTTGGTAAAATTCTTCTATTATTCCATTTATTATTATTCTGTTGTAATATCTTGTTTGAGCGTTTACGCATGACCTGATTCTATTATTTAGTATTCTATTGGAATAACATGTCTGTGCGGTCTATCGTATGCATGGTGAATTCTGTTGTTATTCCATTCTTTATTATTATGTCGGAATATCCTGTCTGTGCGTTTACGTATGACTTGGTTCCATTATTTATTATTCTGTTGGAATAACCTGTCTGTGCGGATTAAGTATGCATGGTGAATTATGTTATTATTCCATTCTTTATTATTCTGTTGGAACATCCTGTCGGTCCGAATTTTGCCTGACCTGGTTCCGTTATTTATTATTCTGTTGGATTATCCTGTTTGTGCATTTACGCATTACCTGGTTCCGTTATTTATTATTCTGTTGGAATAACATGTCTGTGTGGTCTATCGTATGCCTGATGATTTTTTTTGTTATTCCATTCTTATTATACTCAGTTGGTTAAAGTTTTGGCTTTTATACTCTATGAAATTAGTGGAATATCCTTGATATTTGCGCATCTTCCAGTATCTTTTCATGGAAATATTCTTATGAGCATTCTTGAGTTTACCTCCACAAAGAAATATCATGTTGACAATTTGGACGTTATTGGTTCCTGGATAAATTAATTCTTGAACTTGTTTTATTGAATTCTTATATCATTGTCATAATCCTCATATTTATATTATGTTGAAAGTCATCTGTGGCCTGTAGTGCATAGATAGACTTGGTATGATTATAACCATAGATTATTCGGTATAATCATGACTGTAATGTTACAAATGATGTGGTAAAAGTCCTCATTGGCCCGTAGTGCATTGATGGACAGTTGTTGGCATGATCATGACCATTGATGAATAAACGAATATCCTTCGCCCGTAGTGCATGGATAATTTGTGGTCGTGATACTAATGAATATCCTTGGTCGTAGTGCAAGGATGATGTGAATTATTTATTAAGGTGAGTCTCAACAATAAAAGTGATGAAAAACCTTTTAAATCACAGAAGATGGTATATTTTATTCTCTACTTAACTCTTTTAAGGGATTTCTTGTGCCGCTGCTGTTAAACTTGATGTTTGTTATTTTGTATCAGTTTAACACTGTTAAAGGCTAATGATAATTTATTCTTCATTATCTTAGTCATAATATTTCTTACTGGCTAGTTGAGCTCACCCATTTGCTTTCATTGTTCTCTTTAGGAAATGAGAACGTTTTAGGGACTTGTCGGGGAACGGAGTGACGGTCCAGATGATAGCATTAGTAGTCCTCACTATTCTATGAAATAGTGTATGAATAAATGTATTGAGGACTTATTTTGAGTTTAAATACTTTCTAGAAGACAATAATTGTAATGAAACTCACAGCTCATGTTGTATATTTAAGATTGTATTTGTATTCTGTACCATATATTTGGCGACTCAGAATAGGTGATGTATAACTATTTTAGGGGCGTCACAGTTGGTATCAAAGCTTAGGGATATGATCCCTGGTTGAGATGTGAGATAAGAATTAGGAGGGGAGAGACAGGAAATTCCTTCGCTAGTATGACCCACCTAAGTTTATTTGGTATTTAATTGATCGGTCAGAGTATAGGGATAATATGTGATATGTCAATTAACCTTTGTTTTGTGACAGTGTTTGAGAATGGCATCTGAAAATGTTGAGATAAGCAATGGAGCAAAATAATATGATCATGTCGCAGTATGAGGCTAAGTTTGCCGAGTTATCCCAGTTTGCATCACATTTGGTTGATAATGAGTAGTGACGCGATTGTTTCTAAGAGGATTGAAACCCGAAATACGTCAATACCTCATTTCTCATAAACTTTTTTTATATTCAGATGTTGTGAATTGGGCTCAGTTATTGGAGCGCGATAATTAGTTAGCACAACCAAAAGGTAACAACCAACAACATGATAATAATCGTACCGGTGGCAACGGCCATCGGAACAATGATGACCATCATGGGGGAAATTATCATGCCAAGAATGGTAACCACTTCGGTGGTAATCATGGCTAAGATAATAGAAGTGGAAATTTCAAGAAGAGAAAGTCATTTAGCTCGATTTTGTCGTATAGTGAAGTCAAGTCCAGCTGAGACGGAGGCACCAAAGGCGGATACGGACAAAACAAAGTCGGTGGTTTCAGGAAGAGCGTTTTTCGTGACTTCTCAAAAAGCGAGTAACCCGAATGAAGTTAGCACGAGTTAGTTAATTATAATTTTTTGTGAAGTCTATACCTTATTAAATACCGGTTTTACCCATTCTTTTATCTCTCTTGCTTGTGTTCAATGTTTAAATTTGACTCCGGAGAAGTTAGACTTTGACTTATCTGTTGAAACTCCGTTAGGAGAAACCTTCATTACATGTGCTATCCAAGTCTTGGATGAGGGTCACAGTTTTGAATGATATTTCTATTGTTAATAAATTTCCTGACGTATTTTTGAAGAACTTCATGGCCTACCCCCAGAGCGTGAAATCGAATTTTGTATTGACCCCAGTACAAAACTCATTTCTAAAAATATTTCTTTACTTAAAACGAACGTATCATGCGCCAAAGACATTGGCTCGAGCTATTGAAGATTACTATCATACCATTCAATATCATCGTGGAAGAGAGAACATGGTAGCTAACGTGTTGAGTAGAAGATCATATGCGTTTATGAGTGCGATGTTGTTAACACAAAATCCTATTTCGTATAACTTACAAATGATAAAGATAGAGTTAAAGACTCTAGGGACCCACGTGAAGATAATGAATATAAGAGTAGAATCGACTTTAATCGATAAAGTTAAAGCCGCTTAAACTACACACCTGGAGCGGATGAATGTGAAGAAAAAGGTTCAAGAAGGCGTTATCTCAACCCGCGATTTTATTGGCCCATTTGAAATCCTTGATCGAGTAGAAACTGTGGCCTATAGACTCGTTTTATCACGAAATATGTTGCATGTTCATAACGTTTTTGCCGTATCGATGTTACGTAAATATGTGGATGACCCTAACCACGTTATTAAATTAGAACTAGACGAGATAGTGGAAGATTTAAGTATAAGGAAATACGTTTTAAAATCTTGAATAAGAAGGATCGTATTCAACACTCAAAGGTTATACCTCAAGAGTTAGAATTTGAAATGAAGTCAAGGTATCCTCATCTGTTTGACATACCAGGTACGTACGTAAATTTCGAGGGCGAATTTCATAAGGAGGGGAGATTGTGAGACCCCAGATTATATGAATAAAGATTTAAATTTTTTGAAATATTTTTTTTAATATTATGGTGTGGATTTGATATAATGTTATAGTTGAGGGTGATATTTACAAATTTTGCAAAGTATGCAAGTTGTTCTAAAATATTCGTTTGGTCGGGGAATTTTCTTTTTGTTGGGAATATCCGTACGACAGCACAATCATTGGTGGACCCCGCAGCGGAATTATTATCGGATTGAGAAAACACAAAAATATTTTATGAAAATAACGATGGAGGTGTTACCATTAAAACTGTTGAATTACCCAATAGTAAAAGTACAGTAATACGCGTGGTTGCATAGTAGCACACGATATTGATTATTGATGCTTACGTGAGAAGTCACTCAGTTATACTCAATTATTGCTACAGTAATTGTTGCATCATATCTCTCATATTATTGATTCGATTATTGTCACAGTATCATCTGCATAATATGATATATTATTAAATCAATAATTGAGACGACAAAGTTTTTCATATTATTAAATTACAATATTTACAATGTCTAGAAGTTCTGTCAAGGAGAGATTTGGTTACCTAATGGCGCGCCAATAAGGAGAAATCCTTATTGGAAATTCCCATCTTTCCTGGGAACGACCTAGTTGTTAAATATTATGAGTTATAATACTAATGATGAATAAGTTCGTGTTGATTAGAGATGAAATTAATAATTCCATTGTGTTGGAATTATTAGTGTTAGTGGAAATCGACATTTATTTTGATAATAATTGATGTCTGGAGGTTATATTGTTAAATCGGGTATTCGGGGCACTTTTTGTGTCAGAGTACTATTCACAGATTACTATTCACTCTAGTATTATTCACTCGGGTATTTGGAACACTTTTTGTGTCGGAGTACTATTCACGGGTTACTATTTATGGGTTACTATTCACCCAGTTACTATTCACTCTAGTATTGTTCACTCGGGTATTTGGGACACTTTTCGTTCCAGGGATACTATTTATGGGGTACTATTCCTGAAGTACTATTTATGGGGGCTACTATTCACCCGAAAAATATATTTCTTTTCGGTCCAAATCATTTTTGGGTATAATATTATTCCATGAGGAGATGTGTTAATTTTTCAGACCGTTGGTTGAAATTATAATAGTAAATCAATATGGATCGTTGGTTTAAATTTTTAATAGTAAATCAATATGGATCGCTAGTTTAAAGTTTTAATAGTAAATCAATATGGACCGTCCATTTAAAAGTAAATCAATCTGGACTGTTCATGAATTAGTTACTATTCAGTCCATTCTTCTATAAATAGAAGCTCATTCCTTCATTATTTCTTATGAATTCACTGAAACTGTAGAGAGAGAAATTATAGATAAAAAGAAGAAGAGAAGTCTGCTACCTCACTTTTCCAATATCCAGTTTTCTTCTAAGGTAAGGGGTATTAATTCTTTCGTATTCATGAAGAGAGCTTCTGTTATTCAATTCCTTATTCTTCTGTTGGAATAACATGTCTATGCAAAGTACCGCATACATGGTGAAATTCTTCTGTTATTTCATTCTTTATTATTATGTTGGAATAATCTGTCTATGCGAAGTACCGTATACATGGTGAAATTCTTCTATTATTCCATTCTTTATTATTCTGTCGAAATATCCTGTCTAAGCGTTTACGCATGACTTGGTTCCATAATTTATTATTCTGATGAAATAACCTGTCTGTGCGGTCTATCGCAAGCATGGTGAATTTTGTTGTTATTCCATTCTTTATTATTCTGTCGGAGTATCCTGTTTGTGCGTTTACGCATGACCTGGTTCCATTATTTATTATTATGTTGGAATAACCTGTCTGTGCGGATTACGCATGCATGGTGAATTCTATTGTTATTCTATTCTTTATTATTCTATTGGAACATCCTGTCGGTGCAAATTTCGCCTGGCCTAGTTGCGTTATTTATTATTCTGTTGGAATATCCTATCTGTGTGTTTACGCATGACCTGGCTTCGTTATTTATTATTCTATTGGACTAACCTGTCTGTGCGGTCTATCGTATGCCTGGTGATTTCTTTTGTTATTCCATTCCTTATTATACTCAGTTGGTTAAAGTTTTGGCTTTTATACTCCATGAAATTAGTGGAATATCCTTGACATTTGCGCTTCATCCAGTATCTTTCCATGGAAATATTCTTCTGAGCATTCTTGAGTTTTACCCCCACAAAGTAGTATCATGTTGACAATTTGGACGTTATTGGTTCCTGGTTAAATTAATTATTGAACTTGTTTTATTGAATTCTTATATCATTGTCATTATCCTCATGTTTATATTATGTGAAAGTCATCCGTGACCTGTAGTGCATAGATGGACTTGGTATAATTATGACCAGGGATTATTTAGTATAATCATGACCATAATGTTATAAATGATGTGGTAAAAGTCCTCATTGTCCCGTAGTGCATTAATAGACAGTTGTTGGTATGATCATGACCATTGATGAATACACGAATATCCTTGGCTGTAGTGCACGGATGATGTGGATTATTTATTAAGCTGAGTCGCAGCAATAAAAATGATGAAAAATCTTTTAAATCATAGAAGATAGTAGATTTTATTCTCTACTTTAATGGATTGCTTGTTTCGCTATAGTTAAACTTGATGTTTGTTATTTTGTATCAGTTTAACACTGTTAAAGGCTAATGATAATTTATTCTGCATTATCTTAGTCATAATATTTCTTACTGGGCTAGTTGAGCTCACCCTTTTCCTTTCATTGTTCTCTTCTGGAAATGAGAACGTAGCAGGGACTAGTCGGGAAATGGAGTGATGGTCCAGATGATAGCATTAGTAGTCCTCACTATTCTATGAAATAGTGTGTTAATAAATGTATTGAGGACTTATTTTGAGTTTGAATACTGTCTTGAAGACAATAATTGTATTGAAACTCACAACTCATGTTGTATATTTAAAATTGTATTTATATTCCATACCATGTATTTGGCGACTCGGAATAGGTGATGTATACCTATTTTGGGGGTGTCACAGCTTCTCTTCAGACTTATTGAGTTCGGGCAACTTTCTGCATATTTTGCTATCGTACAAGCGTTCTTCACTGTCCTGGTAACGTATGTATGTATTCTTTTCCAGTTTCTATCCGTTGCAAAATGATTTATCACATGAAATGCATTTAGACACATAGTAGTGAATATGCATACTGATATGACTTGATAAAAAATATTCAACATAGAAAATATTAGTATTAAATCATGCTAAACATAATGATATGAATAAATTTGACTTTTGAAATAGTCAAATTGGCATCTTTTACTGTCATTTCTTATCATATCTGAGGAAAAATGAGTAAAGGTAGACAAGCAAAATAATCCTGGTAATTAGACTACACTTACAGATTTTTTACTGCAATGTATTAAATGCATATAGGATGTATATGACTGTGTATAGGTGAGCTACCGAATGGCCACCTAGTCATGCCTATGTGCATGTGGATAATCCAATTTACAAAGTAACTATGGCAAAATTTTTCCAAAATGTTGGAATGAGTAGTCATGCATTTTTAACTCTACTGTAGATGTATGTTAAAACAATGCATGTATGCATGTATTGCATAAGATGCATTTTAAAAAGCTCCAGGTAAGAATTTACCACACCCTTTCTGAGGTGATTTGGAGACTTGTCCAGATATTATGGATCCGAATCAACCGAGTAGTTCCTGTAGGACCACTTCAGGTGTACGGAGGAGGGCTTCTGAAGATACTCAACGCTGGTTTGTCAGACAGCCTCTTAATTTGGTGGAGGTAGTGATTTGTCCTATCCGGGTTGAAGTACTGAATGTCGAGGACGAGGACGAGGATGTACCAATCGAGGTTCCTGCTCCTTCTGTATGTGTTCCCCATAGGGAGTTGCCAGGTATTCAAGTGGTCAACCCAGATCTTCTAGGTGACTTGAGTCGGCATCCTTCAGTATACCTGCTGTAACGCCCAAGAAAATCGTATTTTTATGACAATTAAATTTTTACTTGATTATGTGAATTAAATGAATTTAAGTCCTCGGAAGGGGAAGATACGTTTTGGGAAGAAAGGGAAGTTAAGACCATGGTTTGTAGGACCTTTTGAGATTTTAAGAAGAGTAGGAGAGGTTGGCTTATGAAGTGGCTTTACCTCCTGAGATGGAACGTATTCATAATGTGTTTCAAGTGTCAGTGTTGCGTCCTTATAAACCAGATTATAAACACGTAATAGAGTATGAATCTATTCAGATAGAGAAAGACTTGTCCTATGAGGAACTTCCAATTCAAATTATTGATAGAAAAGAACAAGTTTTAAGAAATAAGGTAATACCTTTAGTGAAGGTGTTATGGAGAAACCACAATGCTGAAGAAGTAACGTGGGAGCTTGAGAGTAAAATGAAGGAAGATTTTCTTCATTTGTTTATATAATTATAAGCTAAGATTCTGGGGACAGAATCCTTATAAGGGGGAGAGAATGTAATGCCCGAGAAAATCATATTTTTATGACAATTAAATTTTTACTTGATTATGTGAATTAAATGAATTTAATTAATTTATTATGTGAGTAAGCTATGTGAAGGTCGTTCTATGACCTAGAATGTGCTAACGTGGTTAGTAATCTAGCTATGTGCTAGAATAATTTGTTTGGAATTTCCAAGACAAAAATAATTATTTTCTGAGAAATTTTCGTAAAAACACTATTCATCCGTTTCTGTTCGGGGAATTATTTTGAAATTTCGAGAAACGCGTAATGTTATAATATTGAGATTAGCTGGAATATCTGATAATATTTTATTTATGGCAAACGCAGTTTTCGCCCGCAGACTTAAACCCTAAGGGTTGAGTATATTGATTTCCGAGAAGGAAATAATATGCGTAGAAGTAATTGTGTTAAGATTAATGCGAGTGTTATACAAGTATGATACTATTTAGTATCTATGTATAATACGTTGAGTAAATACGAAGTACAATACGATTATTATATGTGTAGTATACGGAAAGAATACGTGAATTGTACGTGTAGA
Source organism: Panax japonicus (assembly GCA_020205505.1). Classification (NCBI taxonomy): domain Eukaryota; kingdom Viridiplantae; phylum Streptophyta; class Magnoliopsida; order Apiales; family Araliaceae; genus Panax; species Panax japonicus. Next base: position 35,707,424 of record CM035099.1, on the reverse strand, counting down.
ATACGATTCGTATTATAGGATTAAGATTAAGTCTTAATGAATAAGTCATTTGAGTTGGATTTCTATTAGTCCAATTATTAAATGACAAAGCCCAAGGAGATTAGTGAGTTAAGCTCAAGTCAAGGCCCAATGTTTATTTAGTTAAGCCCAATTCATTTAAACCGAACCGTGGATCGAATCGGTGGGCCACCGAATGGGTAAAACCCATGGGGAAACCCATGGGATGACCCAAGGCAAGTGGTGGGCTGGCCACCTTGGAGTGGAAGCCAAGTATAAGGCTTGGTCACCAAGTATTTTACTTGGTTACCACACATGAATAGTAAGGAGGTTGAGTGTGTTAAGTCTAAATTACCCTCCATTCTAGTTTCCTATAAATATGAGGCTAGATTGTTTCAATTGAGAGTTTTACAAATTCCAACCTAGATTATTTGAGAGAGAAAAAAAGCTATACTTATAAATCCTACACTTTGGGAGCTTGATCTTATAGTTTTCCAAGGAAGATCATAAGAGTTATTGAGGTAATAATCCTTACCTTTCATCTCCATCTCTTTTAGATTTTCTTTTATCTTAGAGAATCATAGAATGGGTGGTATATGTCTTATATGAGAGATTAAAGATGACTTATCATAGATTCAATCTCTACAAGTCATGAGATTATAAGAATCATAAGGTTTAATATAGTTTCGAACCAAGAAAATATTGTTTATTGAGATTGATCGTTTATAAACGATTGAATTCCATCAATACGTTAATATATGCATCTTGTTTGGTTAGGATGTAGATATGAAATCCATGGAGTATTCCATGTGATTTGGCTTAGAGAACACTAGTAACGAAGTTATGTCGAATTTTACGTAATTAGATGTTAAACGTCAAAAACGTTGAATTCCGGATTAGAGATTAAAAGTTACCGTGAGACTTGAAAACATTGGTTTTCAATGTCAACACGTGAGATAGGGTGATTAAGAGTTGTGGGTTCGAGAATCGTCGGATTCTGACTTAAAACGAAGAAAATGAGCATTGAACGCTTTTTAACGTTTACGAACGTCTAAAAATGAACTCAATACTTAATTTAGAGTTATCGGATTCGAAAGTGTCGAATTATTATATGAACGCGTAGATTATGTTATTTATGACGTGTAGGCTTTTGAACGGATTAAATCGGGCTTATAACGAAGAAGTTATGGCCCCGGGAATTTCATAAAGTTTTTCAAAATTTGTTGGAATCTGGTATTGAGGTCTGGCGCCGCGGCGCCAGACATAGTGTTAAATGACACTCCACAGTGCCAACACAGTAAATTTGAGTACTGCTAAATGGCGCCGCAGCGCCACTGTTCTGCGTCGTAGTGCCGCGATCGAGGCCCAGACACTGCTAACTGGCGCCGCAGCCCCAGTCTAGTACTGCATAGGCCGCGCCGCAGCGCGAGTTCAAGAATGTTGTTAGTGACTTATGTTTTGAACTTCATTTTTTCAGGAACCTAAAGGGGTAATGTTTGTACACTTCATAAGTGTATTAAAGCTATTCATATACTACCTATACTCAGGTATATGGTTTTGAACTTAGGAGCTGAATGCATGTTAATAAGTTATGAACAATGAACAAAGTTGATACTTTAACAACTATGTCCGACTCTGGTTAATAACGTTAGTTAATTAACAAACCAAGACGAAGGGTAATAAGTCATGTTGACTTTAATAAAGTTATTAAGTTAACTAAGACTTAGAAGAGAAAGAAGCTTGTAGAAGCAATGTGAACATTTGTTTGATAGCTAATTACAGTGTGCTATGTGAATATATCATGTAGATTCTGTAAAGGTTGTGTTCAGTTGATTAAATTATTTGAAGACGCTGAAAGACATTTTTTCTTAACGCGTGTCTAACTTCCATGTTAGCCAAGTTTTATGTGATTCGTTGAACTGAATTGCAAGATTTGTTTTAAAGAAAAGGTCGATGCCAGATTTTAATTCGGCTAGACTATTCGTAATATATAGATTGATTATGATTCATATCTTTCTATATAGAAATGTTAACGCTATCTTATGCCAAGTGATTGGTACGGATGTGAAGGTAAGGTTTGTCTATGAACAAACAAAAGTATTTTTCATCGATTATTCGATGGGCACGCGAGTTTGCCAAAAATATTAAATGTAAATACGTTTAATGAATGAGTGTTGATCAACATAGAGTACTACAGGCTGATCACCTAGAAGTGCTCGTAGGATGAACGATCTTAGTATTGTGGACTCCTTTTCAAGTATGAAAACTGAAAGTTACTATTCATGGTCTATCGACCGGTTCAAAATTCCTAATTTATTTTATACTTTGGGAATTGATGTTATGAGATGTTAAAGTATTATTGATTCATAATACTTCATAACTATTGTTCTGTTATGTCAGAATTATTATATAATTCACGAATGTGGTATTACTGTTATCCTTTGTTAAAACTTCTTAAGCTGTCATGCTCAATTCTTGCGTGAATTATATAATGGTAGTTAAGGATGAACGTACTGTGAATGCCAAGAGAGATAAGGGCAATGCTAAGATGGATGTTTAGGCATTATGTAATAGTTTAGTAAGTTTGTATGTATTATACATTATGAACAATGAACGATGTAACCGGTTTATGAACCTGGGAAGGATTTTTACTTTGATTGTAATAAGAAGATAGGAATTACATTCATTTTGTTGTATTTCAATGGAATGATTATATGGATGTTAGTACAGTGGAGCACCATATGTCGGGTTAGAAGATACCCGAATTTGGGGGCGTCACACCTGCACACAAACGAGGTATGAAGTTAGATCTTAATCTTCCTTATTTCCTATTGATGAGGATTAAAGGGTTTAGATGTTGATCTACATTTGATGTAGGTTCCCGGATTCACACAGCCTCGAGGGAACTGGTTTAACATCCACTCTATGTATCGGGCCTTGCATGATGACTACAGAGAGATTGTACATGGCTGGGGATTTGGAGCGTTTTTTCCATTCTTCCTCGTCGGTGTCCTTGGGGTTACCTCAGGGCATTGTTTGAGCGGTGGTTTCACCAGACTCAGTCAATCTATTTACTGGACTGTGATGTGATGATGACGCCGATGGATTAACGGTTTATCACATGTATGGAGTTTGGAGAGGATCCAGTGCCTTGCATAGCAGATATTATCCCTACTGCAATCAGATCCTTGTCGGGAGTTCCGGCGGAGGCGCTCAAGGGCAGGACTATTCGTACGGGGCCTCTGAGTGTAGATGTTATGAACGGGCTGTTGAGTGAGCCCATACCTGATGATGTGAGATTTAGGGATCGCTTTCTTCAGTGATTGTTCCTGATGATCATTAGGGGCTACTTCATAGCAGATAATTCCTCTATGGTGTCCTTCGCTTTGATCGGTGCCACTCGACACGTGGATGGTATAGGAGACTGATTGGGGTTCCTATACCTTTGCTTACTTCCTCAGGGGAATGCGCATGCAATCACAGGGCTTGACCGAGTCGTGGTTAGGATTCTACCCGTTTCTGCTGGTGAGTATTTCTCTTGTCTTTTCCCCTATACGTGTTAAGAGTGTTGACTGACAGCAGATGTTTGCCTTTGTGTTGCAAGTTTTGGGCCTATGAGAGGATTCCATGTTTGCGTCCTGTGAGCATGTTAGGTTTAGATACCTATCCACGAGGACGGAGATGTCATCATTCCATACCGGCGGAGGTCCCTGTTGCTAAGGGTTTCACTCATTGTCGCCTACAGCTGGAGTTGTTGACAGCGGGTGTCATCACATGGGTTCCCTACTCTGGGGAATATTTGGGAGTTGGATTTGAGGATGGGTACCCAAATGGAGTTGAATACGTCATTTCCACACGCAGGATTCCTCTCTTCACAGATGGAGGATGGGAGCTCTACTTAGGAGAGCGAGCTATCAAGAGCACTACAAGAGAAATTCGTATGCCGATCTTGCCTCCTGTCAGGCGTTATTGGCCTAATTCGTAGTCACCCGTACTGACATCCCGTTGTTGGGGATTGACGGTTTTACTTTATCAGAGGGCCCCTGCACTCAGGAGATATTCCAGCATTGGTGGACCCCTCATACCATTGCAGCTCAGACCCGTGCCACACAGTTTATGGGGGATATGGTTCCAGGATCCGTGATGATGATGGATTGGCTAGCCTATCTTAGAGATCCGACTTATGTCACACGGATTGATAGATTGACCAGGCAGTTGGACCAGGCACATTTCTTCATCCGGCATTTGGGCAGAGATCCTTCAGAGGTAGATATTTCTGATACTTCCAGCTCCGGCACTGGCCCCTCAGGTGACCTATATGGCTTTACCGGTGCAGATTCTCCCTTGTATAGGCCTGACATCCCTGTAGATAGAGATCCAGTGACTCGGGAGGAGTTACATCAGGTGGATTGTATCGATGATGTAGACATTGACACCATTAACTTTTTCTGATGTATTTCTCATTATCTCTTTTGATAGGCCTCTGTTAGCTACTGGGTAGCTTTGCCCCATTCTCGCTATATCTTTTAATAGGCCTCTGTTGAGATGTTAGGTGGCTTCACCCCATTTCCCTATATTTTAGCTGTACAGAGATTTGTATTAGATGATGATATACTTAGGAATGTATGTACATTTTTTATTCCCTATATCATATTGCTATCTATTGTATCATGCATGCTATTATGTTATGCATATGTATGTATGTCCAGAGATATTCAGCATTGACCCCTAGATGGTCTTATGACACGGCCCGTATAGATGTCTTCTTCGACAATTAGTCGTATTGATCATACCCAACCATTTTTAATGGTATCTGGTATGCGCTCATGCTATGATAGTATATCACCATCAGACATGGTGATCGTAGATGATTTGCTGCAACATACATGACCCTATTGATGTTTCAGGTTCCCATAGGATTTGTAGAGGGTATGCTAGAGCACTGGGTATCAGAGATGCAGGTTTTTCGATTTGGGACCTAGGAGTTAACTCCTACTTTGGAGGACTGTGCACAGTTGATGATGCTGTCGCTGGATAAACCTTGCGTACATATGGCTATCGAAGACATGAGTAGACAGTTCATTACCCTCACCGGATTGAGACGTAGAGTGGTACAGGACGAGATTGCATCCGGCCACGTGATATCCCAGCATTTTCTATTTGACAGATTTTGCTCTGAGGATAGTTATGCATGATATTCCGGGGATTTCACCACAAGAGGACCATTGGCGTTTAGCCAAAGTGGATGTAATGTTATTGTGCGTATTGTCATACGTCTTCATGACACGATATATGGATGAGCAGGATATTGGCGTCATTACGGCAGTGAGCTGGTCGTACCATTATACCGATGATTATTGCAGAGTTTCTGTGGTCAGCTACATACTGCTGCACTTATCCGGCAGGAGTGTTCACAAATAGCTCGGTCATGTTATATGTGTGGTTTATGTCACACTTGAGACCGATTGATACGCTTAGACAGCAGGGGTTTAATTTCACCCATGATATAGCCATGTCATACTTCTTTCAGCCTGCGGAGTGTATAGATGCTGCATCGTGGTCAGCTTTCCTGGTAGGGATTAGGGACCCATTTTCTATATTACCGTGTTCAGGGCTTAGCTCACCGTACAGCTTCATAACTCATGCTCCGGGCATGGATTACCTCCCTCTGGCTGGATTGAGGGGCAAGATTACTTACCACCCACTGGCCGTGATGTGTCAGTTTGACCAGTTTTAGGATTTTCATCCTTATGAGGGGGGCAGTGAGTCAGCGCTTCACTTCACACCGTTTATCAGCAGAGGACAGATCCAGGTTGTATGCCAGTTGGGATCAGTGAGAGCTGGCTGTGTTTTCTGCCAGTCATCCAGGTTGTTCTGCAGAGTATTTTGCATGGATGGAGACAAAAACTGCATTAGCTGCGATAGTATCCACAGTACAAGATGTTGATTATGATGATGAGGAGCCTATAGAGGAGGCTGACATTCCCATCGATGATTTGACTGTTGGGCAGCCAGCATTTGTGATGGATTCTCCCACCCCAAGTGCCACTGTTCTCAGTATTCGGCACAACATCTGGAGTAGAGCTTACATCTGATGACCTATGAGAGAGATCAGGCTAGGGCTGCGATGTTAACTTCTCTTGATGGGAGAGACGTCGCTCATTTAGAGAGGGATGAGGCTAGATCAGTTAGGGATGCATTAATAGTGGAACGGGATGCCACCTTATCTGCTAGGGATGTAGCCATCGCAGACAGTACTTCAGTAAGATCCCAGATGACTGTCAATCTTGCCGACATGAGTGCTTACATTGATGAGCATTATGCCACCATGTAGCTAGCCTTTGATCTGCTAGCTCGTGTAGATATCCTTGGGCAGGAGTTCGCAGTGTTACCTCATTCTTCAGAGAGGGATGCCATGTTAGATCTTATAGTCCGCATGTATACAGATCTGTAGATAGCTTTGTATTTTCCTGCACAGACTAGCTTAGCCATTTTGTCATGTACAACACATATGTATATATCAAACAGTATTATGTATGGCAGGGAAATATATTTTGATTCACTTCCCTTTTAGTTATGCCTTGATACTTGCTTGATATTTTCCTGTTTCTTCAGGGCCTTGGGATCTTGATGCATTCTGAACTTATCCTTGATAGGTGGACATTAAGACGTCACAAGATCTCTCAGAACGGATCATTGATTTATGTATATCCCTACCATCTTTGGTGTCTTAGTACTGGTATCTGTATAGAATGTGGAGAGGAGGGTGGTTTCTTCCTCTCTGAGATTGACCGCACCACAGATGGTCGCTAGTACTTTTATTTGTGAGAAGCCTAATTAATTCCATCTCTTATGTGTTGGTATTGCTCTTCGAGGCACAATCACAGCTTAGATGGTCACCGAATCTTCTATTTGTGAGAAGAGGTTGGATAATTCCATCCCTTTGATCTGAAACCGATGAAATGTGGTGAATTGAAGGTTGATCCCAGTACCGTGTGACAAATATTTTTATTCTGGTAGGGGTTAGACTGAACCATGAATGGCTGCCTACGTACTCCTATTGAAGAGGAGATCAAGTCTGCGTAGTTCGAACCTGGTGTAAGAGGTTTAATGTTGAATGTGAAAGGTAGATGAGGTGTAGAAATGCTTTTGTTATTTTTGTTTTTGTAGAGAAAGGGCAGAAATGTTTTTGTTGTTTTTTTTTATTACAACCGTGCCATATAGAATATGGTTGCCTATGTACTCTCGGGTATCAGGGAGATCAGGTCGACGTAGTTCGCCCCTCAGGACGAATTGCAACCAAAGAGAAATGTGAATCCAATGTGTAGGCTATACTGCGGGGAGAAGAAAGTTTGATCCCATAATGGGGATAAACTGCAAGTGTGGAAAAAGTTTGATCTCGTCTTCAGGATAAACTGCAAGCGTAGAAAAGTTTAATCCTGTCTTCAGGATAAACTGTAGGCATAGAAAAGTTTAATCCCATCTTCAGGATAAACTGCAAGTGTGAAAGGTTCATTCCCATCTTCAGGATAACCAAAATTGTATGCAAGATTTGAAATGAGGTAAAACCAGGCTGCTGGTTTGAAGTGTATATTTCCCTGAGGGGTAGAAGAGTATGTAAAAAGGAAGGGTTCAAAATCGAAATGACTGGTGATTTAATTATCAAAACCAGGTTATTTATTTGATGGTAACTTCAGACATAGTACCGTTTTACGGTGTTCGAGTTGATAAGCTATGCAAATTCATCGCCATCTATTTCCTGCAATCTGAGAGCACCTCCTGTCAATACCACCTTGAAAACAAATGGGCCTTCCCAGTTAGGAGCGAATTTTCCCTTAGATTGATCTTGGTTGTCAATGATCTTGTTCAAAACCAAGTCATGTTGTTTGAACTGTCGTAGTCATACTTTTCTATTGTAGGATCGTGCAATCCTTTGTTGATATAATTGACCATGGAATATTGTCGCGGTTCTCCTTTCGTCTATTAGAGATAATTGGTGATACTTGTCTTGTATCCATTGGTCCTCATCCAACTAAGCATCCATCAATACTCTGAGGGATTCCATTTCCACCTCTATGGGGAGCACTGCTTCCATCCCATAGGCTAATGCGTAGGGGGTTACCTCAGTGTAAGTACGTATAGAAGTTCTATAGGGTAATAAAGTCAGAGGCAAGAGGTATGGCCATCCTTTGTGATTGGTGGACATTTTCTGCATGATCTTCTTGATATTTTTATTACACGCTTCGACAGAACCATTCATCTTTGGACATTAGATGACAGAGTTAAGGTGTTTGATGTGGAATTTACTTAATAACTCCTCCATCATTTTGTTGTTAAGGTTATTAGCATTTTCTAACACAATGACCTCTGTTTGTCCATATCGACATACTACATTATTTCTGATAAAAATAATGATAACTTCTTTGGTAACCCTGAGGAAGGAAGCTGCTTCTACCCATTTGGTGAAGTACTCGATCATGGTGAATATGAATCGATGACCATTACTGGCTTTGGGCTCGATGGGCCCGATCATGTCTATTCCCCCACATTGACAAGGGCCAAGGTGAACTTATATTGTGGAGCTCCCTTGGAGGGGGCATGGATAACATTCCCATGGATCTAGCATTGATAGCATCTCTTGACGTGATCATCATAGTCAGCTGTGAGTGTAAGCCAATAATGTCCTGTTCTGAGAATTTTCTTTACAAGTAAGGGGCCGCTCATGTGTGGGTCGCATACTCCATCATAGATCTCATCCATGAGCCTCTGAGCTTGGTCTTTGTCTAGACATCTGAGGAGACCTAGTCATGCATGTCTTTTGTAGAGTGCATTTTCGCTCAGGTATAATTTCATAGCAAGTAGATGGATCCGTCTCTTCTCAGTTAGGCTCGCCTCAGCAGGTGTAGATCCATCTCGCAGATACTCCTTGATATGCTGATACCAAGGGTGGCAAATGGGAGGTAGCTCATCTGATACTTCTCCAACATAGTTCCCATAGACTGGGGCTTTTTGCATTGCAATTGTAATGCTTGGCATGTTTTCCTTGTCAGGTATGTAAACCAAGGAGGCCAATGTTGCTAATGCATCCAAAAAATTATTCCTATTGTGAGGAATATGTAGAAAGGAGATTTCTTCGAACTCCAAAGCCATCTGTAGAACTTACCGATGGTAAGGCAACAAATGTAATTCTTTGGTTTGATAGATTCCCGTGGATTGTCTGATCACCAATTTGGAATCCCCAAAGACAGTTAACCGCCTGATGCCTAATGAACTGGCAAGTTTTAGCCCCATGATACAACCTTCATACTCAGCTGTGTTGTTGGTGCTGACAAACTGCAATTTGACGGCGACGGGATACTGCTCCCCCGTACCGTATATTACAACTGCTCCAGCTCCAGAGCCTTCTGTGTTAACAGCTCCATCAAAATACATTTTCCACGTACGACATGTATCGTACTGATGTTCTTGCTGTACTGTCATTACCCCTTCATCGGGGAAGTATGTTTCCAAGGGTTTGTAGTCCCCTGCAGGTGCGGCGGCCAGTTGATCCGCAATTCCTTGACCTCTGATAGACTTCTGCGTCACGTAGACGATGTCAAATTATTTTAGGATAAATTGCCATCTAGACAGCTGACAATTCAGTATGGGCTTACTGAACACATATTTGAGAGGATCCACGCGGGATATGAGATGGGTTATGTGACCATGGAGATAATGTTGTAATCTCATGGAAGCCCATGCTAAAGCACAACAAGTCTTCTCAATCAGAGTGTACTTGTGTTCACTGGTGCTGAATCTTTTGTTGAGGTAATAGATAGCTCGTTCTTGGCCTCTATCGTCTTTTTGCCCCAGCATGCAGCCCATGGCATTGTCATTAATGGACAGGTATATAAACAGGGGAACATTGTTGGTTAAAATCTATATACGCACAACACGCAAGTATACGTGGTCAACAAGTAATAAAGTGATAAGTTGAGTATCGTTCCCACGGAGAATTATTTAATAAAAATCACCAAGTACTAACCCGTAACCAACTCAATCTTATTTAAACAAATGAATTTAATGTTATAAATTAAAATATTTAACTAAACTAATTCTAATTACCACTAATTAAAAATCAGATTATGGAGAATTAAGATCACAACTTCACTTATTGCTTCATTTAAGTTAACACACTTCTCATCAATTATTCTCTATCCTGAATTGTTAATCAAGAACACTAAAGTAGTATTAACCACCTCTCGATGCACTAATACCGTATTAACGTCAATCCACAATTAAGATAGAAATTCATTAAACACCTTAATCAACTAACCCACTATGTCTCTATGTGAATTACAATTGAAGAAGGTTGAAGAATAAGTTCTCTACCCGATTACATGCGATGTCAAGCATATCTCTACCTTAACACACATCAAGTTTAAGCTATTAAAAAAATCCTGAACACATGCTATCATGATTAGATCTAAATCTATACTTCATCTCTCGAGTTCATATAGATTATCACGGTAATTGATGGCCAATCAATTAAACAATTAAGTCCAAATCACAATATACAATCCTCTCAATAGAACATAATAATTTATAACGAAGCATATTAAAATAAACTACACAATAAGATCCATTGTAATCTCAAACAAAGAATTAGTTCATGATTATTGAATTTAAACTAAGAATCCACAATTGAATAATCATTAAAAGATAAAGATAGAAGAAGATGAGAATAAATAATCTATTGTCAGTAGACTTGACGCTCCCTCCTTGCTCCTCCTTTGAATCTTCAATGATCTCCAAGTTGTATCAATCTCCAAATCTCATTAGAATTAGTGTTTTTCTCTAATTTACTCAAATCTAATTTAATAGAATGCTCTCTAATCTCCTAATATTCTCCTCTAATCTGTGTTATTCCCCTCCTTTTATAAGCCTTTGTACATGTCTTTTAATCCTCTTGGAAGTCCTTGAATCAAACAACTCGAAAATAATCCTTTTCGGACTCAAATTCGGACAAAATCTCTTCCTTTTCGCATAGGCCAGCCCCGGCTGGACTTTTCCCTTGCAAAAACCCAGCCCCAGCTGGGTAGTGGACTGCTAAAACGCCCAGGACCCCAGCCCCGGCAACGTCCAGCCCCGGCTGGGTACTAATCTGCGAATTACTTTTTCTGCTAGAACCTCCTCTGCTAAAACTATCATAACTTTTACACCGAGAGGAGTTACGGGGACCCAAACCTATCAAATCGAAGCTATCGACGAGATCTACAACTTTTATTCTTTGATCTTTCAGAAATAACAAACGCATGATGGTCGAAATTGGACTGGAAGTGACTGCTATGCAAATGACCACTCAAAACGGTGAAGTTCAACGTCCGTTGGTAGAAATGTCATAACTCTTTCATCCGAACTCCGATTTGAATGATTCAAGATGTTCCGGAAAGCTAAGAAAACGTTCTACAAAATAGTCTAAGCTCAAAGCCAAGAACATGAATTGAACATGAAAGCATAAACTACATCCGGCTTGCTTTTGTTTGCATTTTTCGTGCTTTTCCTTACCAATAATCGCTCACATCGCTTCCAAACGTATAACCTATAAAACAAACACAAAATGCATGAAAAGTAACTAGGACACATGAATATAAGCAACTAATTCAAGTAAAAGATACAGGATAAGTAGGTATAAAACCTACTTATAAAATACCCCCAAACTTAAACCGTTGCTTGTCCTCAAGCAAAAACAAAACAAAAATGCAATGCAATGCAATGCAATGGAATTGAACTAATCTACATGCCTACGAATCCAGTAGTATTGATAAACACAAATCTATCCAACCGACCTTAGAGCAATCAAGTAAACATGATAATACTTCATATCAAAACCAATCAACAATTTCCTAGTCAATCATCAAATCTTAAACTGTTATTACTGGTATAGTGCGTGTGTGCTCCACAACAATGTTAACTGATATAAAATCAAATTTAACACATAACAAGTCTCTTCAAAGGCATCATACAGTGTAAACTCAAAAAATTCACGAACAAGTTAGATCCAGCTAAAGTCAAACATCCACCAAGTTCAAGAGTCCAATCCGGGATACTTATGCTTTACTTTTCATTACGGGAACTTTTTGCTTTTTTCCCGTTTTATTATTTTTTTTTCTTTATTTTTTTTTTTACTTTTTAGCCATGACTGTGCAATGTCTCATTCCATTAGGCTAACAGTGCTACCTCTTAGCGAGCTTTCGACCAACGACTCCCAGACCATATAAGACCTTAGGGCGCTAGGTTTTAAGATACCCCTTCGGGCGTACTTGCTCAAGTAACAAAGGCCCTGAAACAAAACTAGCCACGGTATATTTTTTTTTCATTTTTTTTTTCTTTTTTTTTTGAAGCTTATATAAACCAAATTTTTTTCCCGAACTTAAGTTTTTATCGAACTTTAGTCATCACTACTTATTCTTCTCATTCTTTCATTCAAACTAGCATTATCCTTTAGAGTCCCATTATGTATCAATTTAAACTCAATCAATCAACCAACAAGTTGTTTTTATTGTGCTATCCTTATTATACCAGTTTCAAACAGAAAAAAAAAATCAATTCATAACAAGAAATCACATCAAAGCTCTAATAGTCAGTACACTACTTGTCTACTCGATCCCAATCTCATCATTGGCCAAAACAAATTGTAAATATCAAACAGCTGGACTCATGCAAGATAAACATAGTAACTAACTATTATTTTTGAAATTTTTGATTTTTTTTTTGATTTTTTTTTTAATAATGAACCTTAACTAAATTAACAACATATGCAAAATAACATAACATAACATAAACTAAACATGCGATAATGAATTAAACAAAACTCCCCCAAACTTAGCAATTACAATGTCCTCATTGTAAGAATATAACGATAAATAGAAGAGAACTTCCCTGTAATCAGCTAAGCGTGAGTTGATGGTGGCGATGGCGGCGACGATCATTTTGTTATCCATTGGACCTCCAATACCTACAATGAAGAGAGACAACATGGATTAGATTATAAGAGAACTTAATAAGCAACTTAATTCTTATCTACTAAATAAACTAGTAAAATATATAAATATAAAAAATTCCTGGGTTGCCTCCCAGTCAGCACTTGATTTATAGTCTTTCAGCCTGACTTTGTCTGGTCAATGCTATCCAATTCCTCTTCGAAATTTGAGGAACCCTCCATCCATCGGAAATAATATAGCTTTTGGTAGGTTCCCATTTGTGATAGCCATCGAGTTAAAGTCACCTAGCATACTTTGTTTAAATATATGCCCAATTGAGAATGTTGAATAACTAGGTGCTTTTCCGTCCGTTGAGCCTATGATTCGATTGGGACTTTGAGGCTTGGCAAGAACAACGGGCTCTTCTTCTATCTTATCCTCCTCATCCCACCATGGCTTCACATTTGTAGTAGCTCTCATGTCATAAAGAGCCTTGCCGATGACATGACTACCAAGCGGGCACAGTTTTGCAAATCTAACTGGACTCTTGATCTTTGGCGGAGAAGGAACTTGGGGCACTAATAACATCGGCTCATCCTCGTTGGTACTCATAGTTAGTTCTTCACCGACCTTATTTTCATTATCCCCACTTGTCTCCTCTTTTTCAATATCTCGTGTCTCATCCAGTTGTAGATTTGGCTCGGGCACTTCATCAATCTCGGAATCCTCATCATAACACCGATTGTTTTGAGGACAGTTGTTCAAGGCTTTGAGTATTTGATCCACATGGTTCTACAAATTTTTCATTGATATCTCTTGATCAATCCTCCTCTCCTCATTTGATGCTATGAACTTGGACAACAATTCCTCCAACTTTGACTTTTCTTCTTTTAATGGAGGTTGATATGAGAATTCCTGTGTGTATGTTGGATTTGGAGTAGAGTATTAGTCTTGATAGTTGTAACTCCATGAAGAATCCGGGTGATACCCCCAAACTTGATGATAATTATCATATACATACTGATTGAGGTAGTTACCACCATACTGTACCGGCCCAAGATTGATGGTGCATTGATTACTCGGGTGATTGCCAGCACAATAGCCACAGGTAACTGCCATCCTTCGACTCTGTTGGGCTGCGATAACGTCCAACTTCCTCGAAAGTTCTTCAATTTGTGCTGACATTGCGGAGAGTGTCGCGAGTCTGTCAATCTCCGCTTCCTTTGATTGATTCATGTTCGTGTATGGCCATTGATACGCAAAGTCATCCATGGTACCTGAAAAGAGAGAAATATAGGAAGAGAATTAAAAATAAAAATAAAAATGTTTAAATTAAGACTAATTTGATTGAAGCTAATATTGGAAAAACTATATTAAACTAATTCCCCGGCAACGGCGCCAAAAACTTGTTGGTTAAAATCTATATACGCACAACACGCAAGTATACGTGGTCAACAAGTAATAAAGTGATAAGTTGAGTATCGTTCCCATGGAGAATTATTTAATAAAAATCACCAAGTACTAACCCGTAACCAACTCAATCTTATTTAAACAAATGAATTTAATGTTATAAATTAAAATATTTAACTAAACTAATTCTAATTACCACTAATTAAAAATCAGATTATGGAGAATTAAGATCACAACTTCACTTATTGCTTCATTTAAGTTAACACACTTCTCATCAATTATTCTCTATCCTGAATTGTTAATCAAGAAAACTAAAGTAGTATTAACCACCTCTCGATGCACTAATACCGTATTAACGTCAATCCACAATTAAGATAGAAATTCATTAAACACCTTAATCAACTAACCCACTATATCTCTATGTGAATTACAATTGAAGAAGGTTGAAGAATAAGTTCTCTACCCGATTACATGCGATGTCAAGCATATCTCTACCTTAACACACATCAAGTTTAAGCTATTAACAAAATCCTAAACACATGCTATCATGATTAGATCTAAATCTATACTTCATCTCTCGAGTTCATATAGATTATCACGGTAATTGATGGCCAAGCAATTAAACAATTAAGTCCAAATCACAATAGACAATCCTCTCAATAGAACATAATAATTTATAACGAAGCATATTAAAATAAACTACACAATAAGATCCATTGTAATCTCAAACAAAGAATTAGTTCATGATTATTGAATTTAAACTAAGAATCCACAATTGAATAATCATTAAAAGATAAAGATAGAAGAAGATGAGAAGAAATAATCTATTGTCAGTAGACTTGACGCTCCCTCCTTGCTCCTCCTTTGAATCTTCAATGATCTCCAAGTTGCATCAATCTCCAAATCTCATTAGAATTAGTGTTTTTCTCTAATTTACTCAAATCTAATTTAATAGAATGCTCTCTAATCTCCTAATATTCTCCTCTAATCTGTGTTATTTTCCTCCTTTTATAAGCCTTTGTACATGTCTTTTAATCCTCTTGGAAGTCCTTGAATCAAACAACTCAAAAACAATCCTTTTCGGACTCAAATTCGGACAAAATCTCCTCCTTTTCGCATAGGCCAGCCCCGGCTGGACTTTTCCCTTGCAAAAACCTAGCCCCGGCTGGGTAGTGGACTGCTAAAACGCCCAGGACCCCAGCCCCGGCTGGGTCCTAAGGCTAAAAAATGTCCAGCCCCGGCTGGGTACTAATCTGCGAATTACTTTTTCTGTTGGAACCTCCTCTGCTAAAACTGTCATAACTTTTACACCGAGAGGAGTTACGAGGCCCACAACCTATCAAATCGAAGCTATCGACGATATCTACAACTGTTATTCTTTGAGCTTTCAGAAATAACAAACGCATGATGGTCGAAATTGGACTGGAAGTGACTGTTATGCAAATGACCACCCAAAACGGTGAAGTTCAACGTCCGTTGGTAGAAATGTCATAACACTTTCATCCGAACTCCGATTTGAATGATTCAAGATGTTTCGGAAAGCTAAGAAAACGCTCTACAATATAGTCTAAGCTCCAAGCCAAGAACATGAATTGAACATGAAAGCATAAACTATATCCGACTTGCTTTTGTTTGCATTTTTCGTGCTTTTCCTTACCAATAATCGCTCACATCGCTTCCAAACGTATAACCTATAAAACGAACACAAAATGCATTAAAAGTAACTAGGACAAATGAATATAAGCAACTAATTCAAGTAAAAGATACCGGATAAGTAGGTATAAAACCTACTTATCAAACATTATCCCTGGGTGGCACCAAAATAGGAGCGTTAACAATTGTTCTTTAATTGTAAGGAAGGCTTTCTGGCACTCATTATTCCATTTCATGGAGGAGTTCTTCCTTAATAACTTGAAGATGGGCTCACAGGTTGCTGTGAGTTGAGAAATGAACCTGCTAATGAAGTTGATTCTTCCCAAAAATCACTGTATTTCCTTCTCTATTTGAGGAATGGGCATTTCCTTAATAGCCTGGATTTTGGTAGGATCTAGTTCAATCCCTTTGTGGCTGACTAGGAAACCTACCAACTTGCCTGATTTAACACCAAAGTCGCACTTGGATGGATTCAACTTCAAGTTGTACTTATGCAGCCCGTTGAATAACTTCTTGAGATGGTCTAGGTGGTCCTCCTCCCTTTAGGATTTGAAAATGATGTCATCCACATAGATATCTATCTCCTTATGCATTAAATCGTGGCAAAGAGCCATCATAGCTCGCTGATAGGTTGCCCCGGCATTGATGAGGCCAAATAACAACCGTTTGTAGCAAAAGGTTCCCCAAGGCATAATGAAAACAGCTTTCTCACGATCTTCCTTAGCGGCCATAATTTGATGGTACCCCGTAAAGAAATCAGCAAAGGAGTACATGCCGTATTGAGCAGTGTTGTCAATGAGAAGGTGGATAAAAGGTAAGGAAAAGCTATCTTTAAGGAAAGCTTTGTTCAAATCCCAGTAATCCACACAGACTCACACCTTTCCTCCTGGTTTAGGCACAAAAACAATGTTGGATATCCACTCCGGATATGTAGACACCATGATAATGCCAGTTTGAAATTGTTTTACAATTTCTTCTTTGACCTTTAAACTCCACTCAGGTTTTAATCGCCTTAGTTTTTACCTAACTGGCTTGAATCCTTCATTAATAGGAAGGCGATGAAGAACAATGTCAGTGGACAAACCCACCATGTCTTCATGAGACCATGCAAACACATCCTGGAATTTGGTTAATAGTGCAACCATGTCATTTCGCTGATTTGTGGAAAGTCTAAACCAATTTGGATTAGCTTAGAGTTTTTTAAGGTTCCAAGTTTGAAAGGAATGGATTGGTCAAGGTTGGGTTTAGGCTTGTCTATGACCCATTCCTTAATCTCCTGAGGTGTCTCAATGTCCTCTTGAATGTCCATCAAGTCTGAGTCCAACTTTGCATCAAAGTTACAGCCCTTGTGGAGAGAAGGAACCTCATCAGCAAGTACAGGCACATCTAAATTTAGAATCCTGAAACAAAGTATGCTTTCACTTAATATATGTAACTGTTTGATCATACAAAAGTGTTAGCATGTACTTGATAAAATAACTGCTAGTACTGTAAAAAAAGTAAGCAATTAAAGTTATCTACAGGGCAGAGGGATTTTCTGCCCATTTTACCCTCGTTGACCAATGCATGGAATGTTGTTCCAATTGTTGAGGGCAAAGTCCTGATGGACTACAATGATGGTAGGATCGTCATTGTCTTCCTTCTCCCGAATGATAACCATGACATCAAGGCAATCATCGTTTAGGGTGTATCTGTTTGTATGTTCATCATGAACAATGACGTGTATGCCTGCCATCATCAAGGAAATATCATGTTTACATTTCTGTTCCTTTTCTTCCACTTCGGGATCAGGAATCAGCACCTCTTTTTCTTTGAATGGTACTGGCTTGGGAAATAGCATAGTCATAACATGTGCTGGCACCTTAACTGGAGATTGTATCGGATCATGAGGTGCAGATTGAATACAACGCAGTGTAGCGGAAGCTTGAGGAACCGGTCTATGTTTATGCGGATTCCTATGACTGGACCTGGCAGAATAGCCTAGCCCAACTGTCCCAATTTGACTGGACATTTGAATAGGTTGCTTAATACCCTACTTATCTTTACCAAGCCCTTGTCCAGGCTGATAACCCAATGACATCATTTCTTGAGTAGCCGACATAACCTCAGCAGAAATCTTGGGTACGGGAAGTGGTGATTCAATATGTTGATATTGAGTGTCACTCACTTCCAAGGTATGAAAACTAGCCGGCTCAACCTCAGAGTTGAAACCGATGACTGGTAAAGTTCCTTGTTCAAGAAATTCCGGCTCAGTATTGACAGTGACTAGACTGTTGTTGATAATGTTTTTGAGTTGTTGATGTAGTGTGGAGGGAACGGCTCTAGCCATATGTATCCATGGTCTCCCAAATAGCAGGTTGTATCCTAAATCTATCTTTAGGACGTGGAAGGATACATTGAATGTATTTGGACCAATCTCAATTGGCAATTCAATCTTTCTGACGATATTTCGTCGGGATCCATCAAAAGCTCTAATAACCGTATGGTTGCTTTGGATCCGCTTGAGATTGACATTCATTTTCACCAAGGTGGCATAAGGAAAGATATTCAGAGATGAGCCTCCATCTATCAAAACTCCAGCTAGCATATACTCGGAAGACAAAACTGCAATGTTCAATGGCTTGCAATGACCGGTCCCTTCGGGCGGTATATCATCGTCAGTGAAGGATATCACATTATTGTTAAAAATGTGATCAACCAGATGTTGAAATTTTTCCACATCCTCTGATTTTGGAAGATAGGCTTCTTCCAAAACCTGCAATAAGATCTTCTAATGATCTTCGGAAGAGAAAACCAAATCCAGTATAGATATCTAGTGTGGAGCTTATCGTAAGCTTAAAACCACATTGGCTTCATTGTGGCCCATAGTGCGGAGGAATTTTTCAATCTTCTCCATGGGAATCTTCCCCTTTGGTTTGTAAATAGGCATCATAACACGTTGAGGAAGATATACAGTGGATTATCCTTCGACACTGTAGCAGTAGTATGAGACGTAGATCCTTCAGCTTCTCCATAATTACTTAGAACTTTATGCAACCTGACAACAGGATGTTGTGGTCTGAAGGGTAAAGGAATTGGCTCAGGTGCGGCCACTTTCAAAGGATTATCAGCTCCTTTGAGTTGAATTTGTTGTATGGGAAATACTTTGACAGTCTCATCATCCACTTCGGATATAACTATTATTGATTCCTTCCATTTGGTAGGACATGCATTCCCACTCTTGAGTTGCACAGTGTAATCATCTGCGATTTACAAGACACCACTATCAATAACATTCTGAATGAGATGGCAGAGTGCCCATCATTCTTCTGTGTTATGACCGCAAGAGTGTGAATGATATTGACACACTTCATCATAATTGAACCGTCCAGAGCGGAGATTGATTGGAGGTAGAAGGAAGTTAATTCTTCCTTCATTGATCAACATTTGCAATATCTCCTCCATAGATTGGCTGAGATAGGTAAATTCCCTTTGATTGGCAAAATCCCGACGGGCTTTAGCATTTACTCTCTTTGCAACCTCATCCTCTATAGCTTCACTTTCTGAAGGTGATTATGGAGCATTCATAACAAATGGAAGGAGATAGGCATGCTCCTGTTTGATTAATTGGTGTGTGACTTGATGCTGATGGGTCACTTGTTCAGCCAATTGCTCAATTTGTTTGCAAAGAGCTTTCATCTTTCGTTCCATAGTAAACAGGAAATTTTCATAATCCCATCTGTCAACACCATCTTTGATGGTCTGAGATGGCTCGCCATTAAAACTGGAAGTTTGCCCAGTGCTCCAACTGATCATGTTGACCTCTTCTTCTTTGTGTTGAGGAAGAGGGTTGTCTTGCACATGAGGTTGATCTAGTTTGGTGACTACAATCTCACCATTATCTATTAAATTTTGAATCTTGCGTTTCAAGGCCCAACAATCTTGAGTATCATGTCCAGGTGCTCCGGCATGATAAGCACACTTTCGAGTAGCATTAAAACCCCTCCCATTAGGGTTGGCTGGTGGAAGAAAATGTGTAATTTTCTTCTGATTAGTCAAAAGAGCGAGAATATTCTTGAACAAGTCCCCTAAGGGTGTGAACGTCCGAGGTCGCTTTGCATCTCCACCTTTAGGCAATGGAGGGTTTGAAGATTGCGCTTGAAAAGGGGAGTAGTTTCTCCTTTGTATAGGCATGCTTTGATTTCCTTTCTGTCCTTGTAGTATCAAGGAAACATCCTCCTCTTTCTTTTTATGGACCCTCTGGGGGTTGTTTCCATAAGATCCGGACTGGATGTGTTCAGCAATAGCTTTAAGAGCGGCTAGGTCTTGAATTTTTTCTGACTTCAATCCCATCTCAGCCATCTCTCCGTACTTGATCATTTCAGAGAATGGTTTGCCAACGCCAGCTAGAACTCTTTCATAGAAAGGAGCTTCTTGTATATCTATGAAAATCATGACCATTTCTGATTCTGTCATGAAAGGAATAACTTGAACAGCAAGGCACCTCCACCTTTGAGCATACTCTATAAATGACTCATTAGACTGTTTCTTAACCTTAATAATTTTGTACCGATCAGGAGCCATCTGAGATTGAAAATTGTATTGAGTGAAGAAGACGAGAGCCAGCTCTTCTCAACTATGGATCTTTGAGTTGTCTAATCTGGTATACCATGAACGGGCTTCTCTAGTCAGACTCTTCTGGAATAGCTGCATTATGAGCTTTTCATTTTCTGCATAAGATCTAAATTCTCCAATGAATACCTTTAAATGGGTATAAGGATCCTCTAATCCGTCATATTTTTCAAAATCAGGGGTTTTGAATTTCTCTGGATAATGAACACTAGGAAATATGCAAAGGTCTGCATATGAAACACTACCATATGTTCCAATCCCTTTGAGATCACAGATAGTTTCCTCCAATTGAAGGATCTTCTTCCTGATATCACCGGTGTCTGGATCTCCTTTGAGATGGGTGTTTTCAGGGTCTTTGTTGGTCGTATCCAATTGAGGCTCTGGAATTGTTTTTTCCAGACCTTGAACTCCTCCTTGTGTAGAGGATTTTGTATGTATAGGTATCTTTGTACCCTGAGTGGACTGGTGCAATTCTTTTAGTAGAACAGCCAAGTCCATGATTTGTTTACTCAATCCGTGAAATTCTTCTCGAGAAATAGGATTAGATTGGTCAGAAGAAGACATGATTGGTTGTAGGCTTGTGGCCTTCTTGGATTTTGAGTGGGTAACAGGACCAATTGCTTCCCTACAAAAGACTTGTGTAGTTTAGTCTTAGGGTAATGTAAATGTTATCATAACATATTTGTTTTAGGAATTTTGTCCTGCAAAACTGGTTGTTAATTGATAACATGTCATGCATGCACAAATATTCTTCATATTTTCCATTACATATGGATGAACAAGGAATAAAATTACAAGTAAATGCTTTTACAAGTAATTGAA
Organism: Panax japonicus; assembly: GCA_020205505.1. Taxonomy (NCBI): domain Eukaryota; kingdom Viridiplantae; phylum Streptophyta; class Magnoliopsida; order Apiales; family Araliaceae; genus Panax; species Panax japonicus. The sequence continues at coordinate 35,685,969 of CM035099.1, read as the reverse complement.
AATGGAAAGCATGAAGAGACTTTCCTCCGCATTTAGATTATCAGAGGTTGACCTATCTTAGGGTTACACTCGTAGCTTTTTGGCATGAAGGTTCCTAGATCATCGCAATTTACTTGACGGGAAGTTAATCCGGTCTTTCAACTGGAGCGAATCTGGGTGGTGCTTTTCCTGAGCCCCGTTGGAATTATTCTTCCTACGAGTCCAGTAATCAAACACCGGTAGGATAGCCTCCTGATGGAGGAACCACACAACATAAATTCACATATAACATGTCTCACCGTTTATGCAAAATTATGACATGTGCGAAGCACTAATATCACAGATAGATATTTAGCAGTGCAGTTAGTAAGATGCATTCGTACACATTCATCATAAATGTAAATGTAACATTCACACACAAGCATATAACAGTTTTGAAAAGCTTGTAATAGCGGCTTAATCCCTCTTACTGGAGTCCCCAGCAGAGTCGCCACATGTCGACATCGGGATTTTTATTTGTCCCTTTTCGTTACTTGTTCTTTGGTGTTCTCATGTTAATGTGAGATTTGTTTGAAAAAACAAGTGAAAAAGGTCTGACATGTATAATGTCGACGATTGGACTTTAAGAGTCGCCAGTTGGTGTATTTAACTGGTTGCACCAACGCAACCGAAAAGGTTTGCACATTGACCCAGTGATGTGACACTGCTAAACGGGTCTGTAAAACCGAGATTCATTTAGGGTTCGGGGGCTTGGTTATGCAGAGGGAAGGTGTTAGGCACCCCCAAACATCCGTGTTACCATGGTGACTGCCACTTTTCAAAGAAATTGTTATATGAATGTGTGTGTGTGTGTGTGTGGATCAATGTGCAATTATTTGGAAGTAGTGTTATGCCTCGTTCGCACCTATATACATACGGTTTGAATTTTGTTAGAAAATTCAGTTTTAAGCAAGATATAGCAATGAAGTTTTATAAAAAAAATGTTTTTCAAACCCTGTGCTCAATAGTAATTGAGGCCTTTGATACTTCTATTTTATTATAAAATGTTCGGCTTGTTTACTTTTATTTTCGAGATGTGAGGCATCTACGAGAAAATAATATACAGCAGTGCCAAACTCCTTATGGGCATTACAACCATCCAATGGAACTCAGACACTGTAAATAATGTACAAGCTGCTTACAGTTGGAAAAAGTCCATCACGGGAACCAAATCTAGATTCAATAGACTGAATTTGTGATCACATGATTCCTAGGCTCACATGATACTACAATTTGTATGGAAAGAAGTAGCAGTTATATATATATATATATATATATATATATATATATATATATGTACAAGATCAGCCACCACGAAGCAACTCTATGGGGGATAAAAAATGTAGATAAAGTAATAAATGCTATCAACCGCCACGGAGTAAACTCCAGGCGGGACTTGAATATAAGGAAAGCTGTAAAAGCTATCAACTGCCACGAAGTAAACTCCAGTCAGGACGAAATGTAAGGAAAGCTGTAAAAGCTATCAACTGCCACGAAGTAAACTCCAGGCAGGACGAAATTTAAATATATATTTATATATATAAGCAATTAAACGCACCGGATGTAAAATCCAGGCTCATCAGACAGAGTCTGACAACAGTTTATATATATAAGTATGTATATATATATAAGCAAATAAATGCTCCAAACATAAGTCTAGGCTCAATCGAGGCATAACTCGATAATGTTAGTCCATATAAAAATATATACATATATAGATAAGTATATATATACAAACAAAAATGAAAACCACGGACCGAAGTCCGGGAAAACACACACACACGACTCTCAATGTGTATAATAGTGTGTGCTATTATGAGAAAAAAGGCTTTATAGAATGTAAGAAGGCTTACAGTGGGCTACGAATGTAGACTTCTATGACTCTATGTGGATAAACACTTAGCTCCTGGCAGATGAAAGTATAGCTATATTTGAGCTAACAGATGTTTAAAATGAGGAAAACACTCAATATGGGTGTGTACATAGTAAAGTAGACAGGGCTTCCTCGCCTTTTCTCACTCTTCTCTCTCTCAAAATGGCTGACCCAAGGTCTATATTTATAGACTGATGGCCGCAGGTGTACCTGAGGCAGCCGCAGTTACATATGCGGCTGGTCATCGTGGGCCCGGGCTTCGCGGGTCTTGTCATCTCGAAGTACGTGCACTCGCACTTGTAGAACTTCAATCTGAGCATCCGAATGAGTTATATGTGACCTTCTTCGGACCGCTTGTGTCGAGATTTACGCAATGACATGGATTAGAGGTTATACGAAGTCAGGAAGAGGGGACCATGCCCATAGTTTTCAAGCTTCAAAATCTATCCAGTATATTGCCACGCGTAATAGTCACTCAGGATTGTAACTCCTCGGTTCTTGTGGGACATTGTTGTATATATGTATGTATGAAGTGTTCAGACGACACGCAAGTTTTGATGTGGCAAGATGACGTTTGACTCTTCGCCAGGGTTATCGCCGGTTTAAGTTGAAAGCAGACGTTGCTCAGGGTTACATCTGAAATTGGACTGCTATAAGTGTTTGAATTTCGCAAGGTCATCTTGTGAGTGCCTGTCTTCCTGGTATTAGCTACGGGTTTGAGAGATGAGTGCCTCGATAGGAGGTCTAAGATTGAAGCTGATAAAATGTGTTTGAAACAAGCATTTCTGGAGTTATCGCCAGAACTGCAACAGCATTCCTTGGGGTTATCGCCAAGGAAGAAACTCGGGGTTTTCTCTGAGGTTGGAAATGATCCTTCCGATGTGTGTTCTGGGGTTGAGAATGAGACTCCCAATGTGTGGTCCGGGTTGGAAATGATGTTCCTGGTGTGTGGTCTGGGTTAGGAATGATTTTCTGGTAGTATCCGGAACGGATGTGAACTATCTTCCAGGGTTATCTCCGAAAGCCGATTCTGCCCTCCTGTAATGTTAGTAACAGTTGTGCAAAAAAATTTCAAGTGTCTACAATATATCCTTATATAAATTTAAATTTTCTTGGCAACCTTCATGCTCACCCTTGCTATATCATGATCGAACATTTTAGATTAAAGCGAATGCGTTGGATACAATGAAAGGTTAAAGATAGTTCCAGCTTTAAGTTTATGTGTGCAGCTTAATTTGTAACAGTATAGTATGATAATATCTTTGTATGCCAGATAGAATAATGAATTGTGTATTAAGTGAAGTTTTTCGACCTTGGGATAAGGTGTAAAGTATATTGTATAAACAATTTATGTTTATATCTTCCGCATTAGTTATAAAATGATTGTACCAGATCCGTAGTGATTTGGGACCCAGATTTGGGGATGTTACACAATTCCCAAACCTGGAGATAACCTCGGGAGGACAGGCACACCTCAGAGATAACCCTGAGGGCATTCAACACTTGCAGCAGCCCAATCTCAAAGATAACCTTGAGCAACGTCTGCTTTATCAGCCAAAACTGGAGATAACCCCGGTGAAGGGCAAAGTTGTCAAAATTGCCACCTCAACCTCACATGGCGCGGTCTAAACTAACAACAATCAACATACATTCTACAAAATAATGTCCCACAAGAACCAATGAATTGCAATCCCGAGTGACTACTATGCAAGACAGCACACCGGATAGAAGTTGAAGCTTGAAGAGATAGGACATGGTTCCATCTTCCTGACTTTGTACAACCTCTAATACCATGTCATTACGTAGCTCTCGACAACAGTAGTCCAAAATAGGTCTTATACACCTCAATTGGATGCTCGGATTGAAGTTCTGCAAGTTCAAACAGACATCGCATTGCACGCATGCACGTACTTCGAGATGGTAGGACCCGCGGAGCTCGGGGCACCCCGGGTAGTCGCAGGTGCATCTGCGGCTACCGCAGGTACACCTGCGGCTCCCAGCTCTATAAATATAGAGCTTAGGGTGGCCATATTCAAGAGAAGAAAGGCGAGGAAGCCCTGTCCAATTTGCTCTGTAAACACCCTATATTGAGTGCTTTCTCATTTTAAACACTTGTTAGCTCACATATAGCTATATTTTTTATTGGCGGGAGCCAAGTGTTCATCCACTTAAAGTCATAGAAGTCTTCTTTGGCAGCCCACTGTAAGCCTTCTTACACATTATAAAGCCTTTCTCTTCATCTTAGCACACACTCTTCTTCACATTGAGAGTCGTGTTGTGTGTGTATGCCCGGACTTCAGTCCATGGTTTTCATTTCTTTCTGTATATATATATAGACTACCATTATCGAGTTATGCCTCGATTGAGCCTGGAATCATGTCCGGAGCGTTTACTTGCTTATATATATATATATATATATATATATATATATATATATATATATATATATATATATATATATATATACACACTTATATATATGAACTGTTGTCGAACTTTGTTCGATGAGCCTAGATTTTACATTCGGAGTGTTTATTGCTTATATATATATATATTTATATTTCTGTCAGGCCTAGAGTTTACTTCATGGCCTTTTACTGCTTTATTTACATTCAGTCCCGTCTAGAGTTTACTTCATGTCAGTTGATCATTTTTAATGCTTTATTTACATTCCGTCCCACCTGGAGTTTACTTCATGCATGGCCGTTAATCGTATTTACTGCTTTATTTACATTTTTGATCCCCCATGGAGGTTCTTCGTGGTGGTTGATCATGTCTTGATATATATATATTTACCGCTTTTATATATTTACATTCCCGATCCCCCATGGAGGTGCTTCGTGGTGGTTGATCATGTATGTATATATATTTATTGCTTTTATATATATATTTGCTTACTACTTTTCATATAAATTGCGGCATCATGTGAGCCTAAGAATCATGTGATCACAGATTCAGTCCACTGAATCTATATTCGGTTCATATGATGGACATTTCAGCTGTAAGCAGCTTGTAAATTATCCATGGTGTTTGAATTTCCTTAGATGGCTTTCATGCCAATGAGGAGTTCGACACTACTATATATTATTTTCTCAAAGATGCTTCGCATATCAAAAATAAAAGCAATCAAGCTGAACATTTAATAATAAAATGGAAGTATGAAAAGGTCTCAATTACTATTAAGCACAGTGTTTGAAAAACCTCTTTTACAAAACCTCACTGCTATATCATGTTTAAAACTGGATTTTCATATAAATTCAAACCTTTTGTATATAGGTGTGAACGAGGCCTCGTACTACTTCCAAATAACAACACATTGACCCACACACACACACACACATATTCATATAACAATTTCATGAAAAGTGGCAGTCATCGTGGTAACACGGATGTCGGGGGGTGCCTAACACCTTCCCTCTGCATAATCAAGCCCCCAAACCCAAATGAATCTCGGTTTCATAGACCCGTTTAGTAGTGTCACATCACTGGGTAAATGTGCAAACATTTTCTCAGTTGCATTGGTGCAACTAGTTAAAAACACCAATTGGCGACTCTTACAGTCAAATCGTCCCTTTTTCACTTGTTTTTTCAAACAAATCTCACATAACATGAGAACACCAAAGAACAAGAATAGAAAAGGGACAAATAAAAATCATGACATTGACAAGTGGCGACTCTGCTGGGGATTCCAGTAAGAGGGCTTAAGCCGCTACTATAAGCTTTTCAAAACTGTTATATGCTTGTGTGTGAATGTTGCATTTACATTTTTTGATGAATGTATACAAATGCATTTTACTTACTGCACTGCAATATATCTATCTGTGATATTAGTGCTTCACACATGACCTTATTTTCATAAACATTGAGACACATTGTATGTGAATGTATGTTATGTGGTTCCTCCACCAGGAGGCTATCCTGTCGGTGTTTGATTATTAGACTCGTAGGAAGACTAATTCCAACGAGGCTTAGGAAAGGCACCTCCCAGATTCGCTCCAGTTGAGAGACCAGATTAACTTCCTGTCAAGTAGATTGCGATGATCTGGGAACCTTCATGCCAAAATGCTGCGAGAGTAACCTAAGATAGGTCAACCTCTGATAAACCAAACGCGGAGGAAATTCGCTTCATGCTTTCCATTTTTCAATTACTGGTAAAGACAATTACTTGTAATTTTATTCCATGTTCATCTCTATGTAACAAAAAATATGAAGAATATTTGCACATGCATATTAATACATGACATGCTATCAAATGACACCCGTTTTACAGGATAATATTCTTAAAATGGACACGTTATGATAGCATGTAAACAATTATACATTCCCTAATACTAAACTACATAAGTTTTTATAGGGAAGTAATTGGGCTTATCACCCGCTCAAAATCTAAAAAGGCCATAAGCCTATAGCCAACTATGTCGTCGTCTGGCCAGTCTAATCATGCTCCTGTCTCACGAGAAGAGTTTGATGGATTAAGCAAGAAAATCCCAGATTTGGCTGTTCTGCTTAATGAACTACACCAATCTACTCAAGGTTCACAAATACCCATACATACAGAATCCTCTGCACAAGGAGGAGCACAAGGTTCAGATAAAATAAATCTTGAACTATAGTTGGAAACGTCCAACAAAATTCCTTAAAACACCCATCTCAAAGGAGATCCAGACACCGGTGATATCAGGAAGAAAGTCCTTCAAATGGAGGAAATCATCTATTCTATCAAATGGATTAGAACACACGGGAGTGTTTCATATGCTGACCTTTGTATATTCCCTGGTGTGCATTATCCGTAGAAGTTCAAAACTCCTAACTTTGAAAAGTATGATGGGTTAGGAGATCCTTACACACATTTGAAGATATTTATAGGAGAACTTGGGTCTTATGCAGAGGACGAGAAGCTCAGAATGCAACTATTCCAGAAAAGTCTGACTGGAAAAACCCGATCGTGGTATACCTGATTAGACAACTCAAAGATTCATAGCTAGGAGGAATTAGCTCATGCCTTCCTCACTCAGTACAGCTTCCAATCTCAGATGGCTCCTGACCGATACCAGATTACCAAGGTCAAGAAATAATCTACTGAGTCTTTTAGAGAGTATGCTCAAAGGTGGAGGTGCCTTGCTGCTCAAGTCATTCCTTCTCTGACGGGATCAGAAATGGTCATAACCTTTATAGACATACAAGAAGCTCTTTTCTATGAAAGAGTCTTAGCTGGCATTGGAAAGCCATTTTCTAAAATGATCAAGCATGGAGAGATGACTGAGATGGGATTGAAATCAGGAATGATTCAAGACCTAGCCGCTCTTAAAGCAGTTGCTGAGCACATCCAGTCTGGAACTTATGGAAACAACCCCCAGAGGGTCCATAAAAAGAAAGAGGAAGATGTTTCCTTGATACTACAAGGTCAAAAAGGCAGTCAAAACATGCCTATCCAGAGGAGAAACTACTCCCCTTTGGAAGCACAATCTTCAAACCCTCTAATGTCTAAAGGTGGAGAAGTCAAACGCCCCCGAGTGTTCACACCCTTAGGGGACTCTCTCGAGAATATCCTTACTCTTTTAACTACTCAGAAGAAAATTACACATCTTCTTCCACCACCCTACCCAAATTGGAAGGGTTTCAATGCTACTTGGAAGTGTGCTTATCATGCCGGGGGATAGGAACATGACACTCAGGATTGTTGGGCATTGAAACATAAGATCCGGGACTTAATTGATAATGGGGGGATTGTCGTGACTAAACCCGACCAACCTCATGTGCAAGACAATCCTTTTCCTCAACACAAAGAAGGAGAGGTCAATATGATTAATTGAAGCAGTGGATAGACTTCCAATTACATGTTTTATTCTTCCCAGACCAGCAAGGAAGGTGCTAACAGATGGGATTATTCACAGTTCCAATTTATGATGGAGCGAAAGATTAAGGCTCTTTGCAAATAAGTAGATCAGTTAGCAGAACTGGTGATTCATCAACACCAAGTCACACGTTAATTAATCAGTAAGGAGCATGCTAGTCTCCTTCCTTTTGTCATGAATATTCCATCCTCTCCTTCAGAAAGTGAAACACTAGAGGATAAATTACAAAAAGAGCAAGTACCAAAGCCCGTCAGGATTTTGCCAACTAATGAGAATTTACATATCTTGGCTAACCTATGGAGGAGATATTTCAAATGTTGATCAATGAAGGAAGAATTACATCCCTTCTACCTCCAATCAATCCCTGTTCCAGACGGTTTAATTTTGAGGGAGTATGCCAATTTCACTCCCAATCTCGCGATCACAACACAGAAGAATGTTGGGCACTCCGCCACCTCATTCAAAATTTAATTAACAGCGGTGTCCTATAAATGTTAGACGATAACACTTTATTACTCGAGAATGGGAACACATGTCCTACAAAATGGAATGATGACGTAGCAGTTATCTCTGCTAAGGATGATTTCGCTGCCAAACCACTCACAATACATGAAATTCAACTCAAAAGAGCAGATAATCCTTTGAAAGTGGTTGCACCAGAGCCAATTAACTTACCATTCAGACCAAAGTATCTTGTTGTTAGCCTACACAAAGTCCCATGGAATTATGGACAGACTAAAAGATCTACTTCACATACTACTGCTGCAGTGTCGAAGGAGAATCCACTATATCTTCCCATCGGGTGATGAAGCCCGCCATCAAATTAAATGGGAAAGTTCCCATTGAGAAAATTGAGGAGTTCCTCCGTACCATGGGCCATAACAAAGCCAAGGTAGTTTTAAGCTTGAGAGAAGCTCCACAACAAATTTCAATATTGGACTTGGTTTTCGCTTCAGAAGATATCAGGAAAATATTCCTAAGGGTCTTGGAAGATGCCTATTTACCGAAATCAGTGGATGTGGAAAAATTCTAACATCTGGTCGATCATATTTTCAACAACAATATGATATCTTTCATTGATGACGACATACCCAATGAAGGGACCGGTCATTACAAGCCGTTGCACATAGCAGTTTTGTCCTCCACATACATGGTTGGAGGAGTCTTGATAGATGGAGGTTTATCTCTGAATATTTATCCTTATGCTACCTTGGAGAAGATGAATATCAACCCCAAAAGGATCACAAGTAGCCATACAATTATCAAAGCTTTTGATGGGTCCCGACGAAATGTCGTTGGAATAATTAAATTACCAGTGGATATTGGTCCACATACATTCAGTGTATCTTTTCATGTACTCAAAATAGCCACAGGATGCAACCTGCTATTGGGAAGACCATGGATTCATATGGCTGGAGATGTCCCTTCCACCCTTCATCAGCAACTCAAGTACATTATCAATAATAGCCTAGTCATTGTTAATGTTGAGCCGGAATGTCTGGAACAAAGTGGCATGCCATTACTCAGCTTCAATTCAGAAGTTGAGCCGGTCAGTTTCCACGCCTCGGAGGTGAGCAACACTCATTACTATCCCATTGGGGCACCACCTCTCACACCCAAGATTTCTACCGAAGTAATGTCGGCTACTCAAAAAATGATGTAGTTGGGTCATCATTCTTGACAAGGGTTGGGCAAAGAGCATCAGGGTTTTAAGCACCCTATTCAAGTGCCTAGTCAAACAGGAATAGCTGGATTAGGCTATTCTGCTATCTCCAGTCATAGGAATCCTCATAAGCACAAATAGATTCCTTCAACTTCAGCCACATGACAATTTTCTCCACCTACAACTCCTGAGCTGATGCAATCTCCGATAAAGGTGCCAGCCCATATTATGGCTATGTTATTTCCCAAACCAGTACCGGTTAAAGCAAAAGAGGTCTTGATCCCTGATCCCAAAGTGGAAGAGAGGGAACGGAAACGTAAACAAGACATCGCCCTTATGATGTTAGGCATACGCATCATTGTCCATGATGAATATACAAACAGATACACCCCAAACGATAATTGTCCAGATATCATGGTCATTATTAGGGAAAAAGAGGATGATGATAGCCCTTCCATCTCTACAGTCCATCAAGACTTTACCCTCGACAATTGGAACAACACTTCATGCATTGGTAAAATGGGCAGAAATTTCATCTACCCTGTAGATAATTTTAACTGCTTACTTTTTTGTATAGTATTAGCAGTTATTTTATCAGTACATGCTAACACTTTGTATGATTGAATAGTTTCATATATTAAGTGAAAGCATATTTTATTTTAGGACTCTGAATTTAGATGTGCCTTTACTTGCTGATGAGGTGCCTTTTCTGCACAAGGACTGTAACTTTGATGAAAAGTTGGACACAGACTTGATGGTAATACAAGAGGACATTGAGATACCTCAGGAGATCAAGGAATGGGTCGAAGACAAACCTAAACCTAATATTAATCAAACCACTTCTTTCAATCTCGGAACCTTAGAAAATCCTAAGTAAATCCAGATTGGTTCAGACCTTACTCCAAACCAACAGAATGACATAGTTGTGCTACTAACCCAATTCTAGGATGTGTTTGCATGGTCTCATAAAGATATGGTGGGTTTATCCACTGACATTGTCCTTCATCGCCTTCCCATTAAAGAGGGATTCAAGCCAGTCACGCAGAAGCTCAGGCGATTGAAACTTGAGTGGAGTTTAAAGGTTAAAGAAGAAATTATTAAACAATTTCAAGCAGGCATCGTCATGGTGTCTACATACCCTAAGTGGTTATCAAACATAGTCCCCATGCCTAAACTAGGAGGAAAGGTTGGAGTTTGCGTGGATTACCGGGATCTGAACAAAGTTGTCCTTAAGGATAGCTTTTCCTGTGCCATTTATCCATATTCTCATTGACAATACTACTCAATACGACATGTACTCCTTTTCGGATTGCTTCATGGGGTATCATCAGATTATGGTTGCCGAAGAGGATCGTAAGAAAACTGCTTTCATCATGCCTTGGGGAACCTTTTGTTATAGACGGTTGTCATTCTGCCTCATCAATGCCGGAGCAACCTATCAGCGAGCTATGATGGATCTTTTTCATGACTTAATGCATAAAGAGATAGAGATCTATGTGGATGATGTAAGACCCTAACTTTTATGAATAAAGATGAATTTTCTATAATTAACATTTTTGAATATTATGTAATGAATTTGATATAATGATATAGTTGTGGGTAATATTTATAAATTTTGAAAAGTACGCAAGTTGTTATATAATATTCGATTGGTCGGGGAATATTCGTTTTAACAGGGAATATTCGTACGACGGCATAATCATTGGTGGACCCCACAAGGAAATTATTGTCGGATTGAGAAAATGACAAAAATATTTTATGAAAATAATGGCGGAAGTTTTACCGTTAACTGTTGAAACACCCGGTGTTAAAAGTACAGGAATACACGTGGTTGCATAGTAGCACACAATATTAATTTTTGATACTTATGTGAGAAGTCACTCAGTTTTGTTCAATTATTACTTCAGTAATTGTTGCATAGTATCTCACGTTATTTGATTCAATTATTGTCGATATTTTTTTTATATTATTAAATCAATAATTGAGATGACAGAGTTATAAATATTATTATTTGCAATATTAACGATATCTAGAAGTTCTGTCAAGGTGAGGTTTGGTCACCTAATTGCGCGCCAATAGGGAGAAATTCTTATTGAAAAGCCCCCTCTTTCTTGGGAAGGACCTGATCGATTAATAGTGTGAATTATAATAATGATGATGAAGTTTTGTTTTATTAGTATTATTAATGTAATAAAATAGAAAAACTTTTATATAAAACAGAATACTTTTATAAAATTTTTATTTTATTAGACTATAAATAGAATATATTATATTCTATTATGCATAGTGTTTGTATAGTGTCTGCATAGTGTTTGTATAGTAAAAAAAATTTATATAAAACATAATAATTTTATAAAGTTATTCATTTTATTAGATTATAAATAGAATATATTATATTTTATTTAAAAAATTTTGTTTTATTAGAATATTTTATAGTAAACCAATCTGGATCGTCCGTTTAAAAGTAAATTAATCTGGACCGTTCAGGAATTAGTTACTATTTAGTCCATTCTCCTTTAAATAGAAGTTCATTCCTTCATTATTTTTTACGAATTCACTGAAACTCTAGAGAGAAAGAAGAAAAGTATTCTGCTACTTCACTACTCCTATATCCAGTTAGTTCTAAGGTAGGGGGTATTATTTCTTTCATATTCATGAAGAGAACTTCTATTATTCAATTCTTTATTATTCTGTTGGAATAATTTGTATACGCGGTCTACCCTATACTTGGTGAAATTCTTCTGTTATTCTATTCCTTATTATTCTGTTGGAATAACCTGTATATGCGAAATACCGCATACATGGTGAAATTCTTTTGTTATTCCATTCCTTATTATTCTGTTGGAATAACATGTATATGCGAAATACCGCATACATAGTGAAATTCTTCTGTTATTCCATTATTTATTATTATGTTGGAACATCCTGTCGGTGCGAATTTCGCCTAACCTGGTTCCGTTATTTATTATTCTGTTGGAATATCATGTCTGTGCGTTTACGCCTGACCTGGTTCGATTAATTATTATTCTGTTGGAATATCATGTCTCTGCGTTTATGCATGACCTGGTTCCGTTATTTATTATTGTGTTGGAATAACCTGTCTGTGCGGTCTATCGCATGCCTGGTGATTACTTTTGTTATTCCATTCTTTATTATACTCAGTTGGTTAAAGTTTTGACTTCTATACTCCACGAAATTAGTGGAATATCCTTGATATTTGCGCTTCATCTAGTATCTTTTCATGGAAATATTCTTCTAATAATTCTTTAATTTTACTCTACAAAGAAGTATCATGTTGACAATTTGGACATTATTAGTTCCTGGATAAATTAATTCTTGAACTTGTTTTATTGAATTCTTATATCATTGTCATCATCCCCATGTTTATATTATGTTAAAAGTCATCTGTGGCCTGTAATGCATAGATGGACTTGGTATGATTATAACCAGGGATTAATCGGTATAATCATGACCGTAGTGTTACAAATGATGTGGTAAAAGTCCTCATTGGCCCGTAGTGCATTGATGGACAGTTGTTGGCATGATCATGACCATTGATGAATACATAAATATCCTTGGCCCGTAGTGCATGGATAATTTGTGGTTGTGATACTAATGAATATCTTTGGTCGTAGTGCAGGGATTATGTGGATTATTTATTAAGTTGAGTCCCAGTGATACAAGTGATGAAAAAACTTTTAAATCATAAAAGATAGTAGATTTTATTCTCTACTTGACTCTTTTAATGGATTGCTTATTCCGCTGTAGTTAAACTTGATGTTTGTTATATTTTATTAGTTTAACACTGTTGAAGACTAATGATAATTTATTCTGCATTATCTTAGTCATAATATTTCTTACTGGGTTAGTTGAGCTCACCCTTTTACTTTCATTATTCTCTTCAGGAAATGAGAATGTAGCAGGGACTAGTCGGGGAACAAAGTGACGGTCCAGATAATAGCATTAGTAGTCCTCACTATTCTGTTAAATAGTGTGATAATAAATGTAATGAGGTCTCAGTTGAGTGTGGATATTGTCTAGATGACAATATTTGTATTAAAACTCACAGCATATGTTTTGTCGTATTTTACACGACTGTTGTATAATTAATTTGTATTTGAATTTTGTACCATGTATTTAGTGACTCAAGATGGGTGATGTATAAATATTTTAGGGGCGTCACAGTTGGTATCAAAGCTTATGGATATGATCCTTGGCTGAAATGTGAGATAAGAACTAGGAGGGGAGAGACGGGGAATTCTTTCGCTAGTATGACCTAACTAAGTTTATTTGGTATTTAATTGGTCAGTCAGAGTATAGAGATAATATGTGATATATTAATTAACCCTTTTTTGAGGCAGTATTTGAAAATGACATCCGAGAATATTGAGAACATCAATGGAGCATAGGAGACCGTTGAGTCTCCATATATCAATAATCAGGACAATGTGCATCAGGAAGGCGACAATCCTCAGGCAAACAACAACACTGACCAGATGATGAGTGATGGAATGTTCAGAGGCTTTATGCAATTCATGCAACATCAGGCAAGAGCGACTCCTATACAAAATGTTGGTGGAAACACTGGCAACTCTCAGACGGTCATCGCTAAATATTTCAAGGAACTGGGACCACCAGAGTTTTTTGGAGAGCCAAAACCACTTAAGGCGAAGACATGGATCAAGCAGATCTGCAAGCTATTTGATGTCTTGGGATGCTCCAAGGAGTAAAAGGTTTCCTTTGCCACCTTCATGTTGCGAGCAGAGGCAGATTACTGGTGGGAATCTGTAAAGCGTACTCAACCTGTCGCACTGAAGATGACTTGAGAGAAGTTCCAAGAATTGTTCAATAACAAGTACTTTCCCGAAAGTATTCGTCACATGAAAGAGGTAGAGTTCATTAAGCTGGAGCAAAACAATATGACCGTGTCGCAGTACGAAGCCAAGTTTGCCGAGTTGTCCCAATTTGCGTCCCATTTGGTTGATAATGTAGAGAGAATGACGCGAATGTTTCTAAGAGGTTTGAAACTCGAGATACGTCAATATCTTATCTCTCATAAACTGTGTTTGTATTCAGATGTTGTTAATAGAGCTTAGTTATTGGAGCGCGGTAATGAGTCAACCCAACCAAAAGAGATTAGCCAGAAAATGATAATACTAGTGATAGCAGTCATCGAAGCGGTGACAATAAGCGTAGAGGGAATCAACATGCCAGAAATGGTAACCACTTCGGTGGTAATCATGGCCAAAACAATAAGAATGGACATTTCAAGAAGAGGAGATTCAACAATGATGGAAAGACGTCAGCACCAGCACCCGTTGTTAAGGAAGGAGAACAACCACCTATCATATGCTTTAAATGCAGAGGGGAGGGACACATCAGTCCAAACTGCATGATGTAGTCTAAATCATGTTATAATTGTGGAAGAGAAGGTCACCTAGCCCGATTTTGTCGTTCACCAAAGACAAGTTCAGCTAGGATGGAGGCACCAAAGGACGTCCCAGAAAAGTCAAAGCCAGTAGTGCAAGGGAGAGCATTTATCGTGATCTCCCAAAAAGCAAGGAACCCAAACGAGGTCATCACGGGTAAACTTATCATAAACTCTAGCAAAGTTTATACCTTATTTGATACCGGTTCTACCCATTCTTTTATTTCTCCTACTTGCACTCAACGTTTAAATTTGACTCTGGAGAAATTAGACTTTAACTTATCTGTTGAAACTCCGTTGGGAGAAACCTTCATTACATCCACTATTTATAAGTCTTGTTTGGTTCAAATCGGTACCCTCACATTACCTGTCGATCTTGTTTCATTGAAAATACTTCTATTTGACGTAATTCTAGGGATTGATTGGTAAATTACTTATCATGCAAAAATTGATTATTTTCGTAAGGCTGTTAGCTTTCATATTCCTAACCAACCTATTATGCGAATTCAAGCAACCAGACCATTAAAATCAATCACTGTCATCTCAAGCCATAAAGCTATTCATTTATTGAAAAATGGATGTCAAGCTTTCTTAGCTCATGTCACGGATCTAAACAAAAATACGTCAGTTTTGAATGATATTTCTATTGTTAATAAATTTCCTGACGTATTCCCTGAAGAACTTCTTGGCCTGCCCTCAGAACGTGAAATTGAATTTTGTATCGACCTTAAACCCGGTACAAAACCCATTTCCAAAGACCCATATCGAATGGCTCCTATTGAACTTCAGGAGTTAAGGACCCAACTACAGGAATTGTTAGAAATAGGTTTCATTCGCCCTAGTACGTCTCCTTGGGGTGCTCATGTTCTATTCGTGAAGAAGAAAGATGGGAGTATGCGACTTTGTATTGATTATCGTGAGTTAAATCATGTCACCATCAAAAATAGGTACCCGTTGCCACGTATTGATGACATGTTTGACCAATTACAAGGCGCCAAATTCTTTTCAAAGATTGATCTTCGTTCCAGATATCACCAATTGAAGATTAGAACAGATGACATTCCAAAGACGACTTTTAAAACTCGGTACGGGCATTATGAATTCCTATTCATGTCTTTTGGATTGACTAATGCTCATACTGCCTTCATGGATTTGATGAACCAAGTATTCAAGGAATATTTGGATCACTTTGTGGTCGTCTTTATTGATGACATCCTTATTTATTCCAAAAGCCATGAAGATCATGAGCAACACTTGAGGCTGATACTCCAAAAGCTTCGTGAATATAAGTTTTATGCCAAGTTGAAGCATTCCTTGGGCACGTGGTATCAAGTCATGGAATATCTGTTGACCTGGCAAAGATTGAAGCTATTCAAAGCTGAGAACAACCTAAATCAGTGACCGAAGTACGTAGCTTTCATGGCTTAGCTGGTTATTATCAAAGATTCGTAGAAGGGTTTTCTCGAATCGCTACTCCATTAACTCAGCTGACTCGAAAATATATAAAATTCTGTTGGAACGAGGAATGTGAGAAGATTTTTCAAGAACTCAAGAGAAGATTCATTTCAGCACCTTTTCTGAGAATACCTTCTGGCTCGGAGGGATTTGTCATCTGCAGTGATGCTTCAGGCAAAGGGTTAGAATGTGTTCTCATGCAACATGGGAAAGTCATAGCGTATACCTCTCAACAACTCAAAGAATATGAGAGGAATTATCCTACTCATGATCTAGAGCTGGCAGCTATTGTCTTCGCACTTAAAATTTGGAGGTATTACTTGTATGGGGAGAAAGTGGAGATCTTTATGGATCATAAAAGCCTCAAATATTTTTAACTCAAAAGGAACTCAACATGCGACAACGATGTTGGCTTGAACTGTTAAAAGATTATGATCATACCATCCAATACCATCCTAGAAAAGTGAACGTGGTAGCTGACGCATTGAGTAAAAGATCATATGCATGTACGAGTGCGATATTGTCAATGTAAAGGCTCATTTTGTATGACTTCCAAAGGATGGAGATAGAGATAAAGACTCCAGGGACCCACGTGATGATGGTGAATATACGAGTAGAATCAACTTTAATCGATAAAGTTAAAGCTGCTCAAGCTACAGACCTGGAGCTGATACGAATGAGGAAGAAAGTACAAGAAGGGGCTATGCCGGAAGCAAGAATCGATGAAGAAGGAATACTTCGAGTCAACTCCAGACTTTATGTTCCTAATGACCCTGAGTTAAAGTATAAAATCATGATGGAGGCGCATAACACACCGTTTGCAATCCATCCTGGGAGTACCAAAATGTATCATGATCTTCGACATACATTTTGGTGGGGAAATATGAAGAGGGAGATAGCGATATTTATCTCAAGGTGTTTAACTTATCAACGAGTTAAGGCATAGCATCAAGTACCAAAAGGTCCATTGCAACCACTTGAAATTCTAGAATGGAAGTGGGAGCACATTACCATGGATTTCGCTATTGGTCTTCCCATGGTTTCTCAAGGCATAGATGCAATTTGGGTCATTGTTGATAGATTGACGAAGTATGCTCATTTCTTACCTATACGAGAAACTTATACACTTGAACGTCTTGCTTGTATGTACATAAATGAGGTTGTAAGATTGCATGGTAAGCCAGAATCCATAGTTTCCAATCGACACCCAAGATTCACTTCACGATTTTGGGTTAGTTTGCAAAAAGTTATGGCCACGGATTTACGATTTAGTTCGGCATATCATCCTCAAACGGACGGACAATCAGAGAGGACTATTCAAACTCTTAAAGATTTATTAAGACTTTGTGTCCTTGACTTCAAGGGAAGTTGGGACAAGTTCTTACAATTGGTGGAGTTTTCCTACAACAACAGTTATCAAGCAAGTATTGGCATGGCTCCATTCGAAGCATTGTATGGAAGAAAGTGTCATTCTCCAGTATGTTGGGATGAGGTGGGTGAAGCAACGTTGTTGGGACCGGAGTTAGTACGTATGACTACGGAAAAGATACAAACGATCCGGCAACGTATAAAAAATTCACAAGATCGACAAAAGAGTTATGTTGATCTTCATCGAAAGGACGTGGAATTCGATATTGGAGATCGTGTGTTGTTACGTGTTGTTCCATGGAAAGGAGTTATGAGATTTGGAAAGAGAGGAAAGCTCAATTGTAGTAACCCCGAATCCGGGCCCCGAATCGCCGCGGACTCGGTTCACTATTTCTATCACTATTTGCGGAAGATATAAACATAAGTTGTTTATACAATACATTACACACTATTACCCAAAATCGAGTAACCTTAACTTATTACACATTTCCTAAAATATCTATTACACAACAATATTGATCAAATACACAATTACAAACTAACTGCACTTTATATCCCAAGTTGTACTTAGCTTTAATCGTTTCCTGTATACGACGCATTTGCTTTACCTGCAATGTTTTATCATGATATAGCAAGGGTGAGCATGAAAGTTGCCCAACAAGTTTAAATACAACAATTTAACGATATATCATGATTGAAGAGTATGAATAATTGGTTGGCTATAATTCAACAATATGATTGTGAACTAGCAGGAACAAAATTTTGACTGAACAAGTATTTTACATGAACAAACATTTCTGAACCAACTGGTAATGAAGGTGATCAGCCTTTCATACCTGACTTATACATGCAAGATGTACAGATTACAAATTTTCATGGCAATCAGCAATGATTAACCATAAGCTTGAATAAACTACTCTTATTAGAGTTAAGTACAAGAAAAACTTGCCTGAACCGTTGATTACTGCACGCAATTTAATAACGCTTTACCCCGAAGACCTAATATTAACAATATAGATCTCCAATATTAGAATAATATCATCACAGTAATATACTGTTATATTTATACACAGAATAACCTAAACACATTACCACATAACCCTATCAGTCTTTACAACACATAAAACTTAGCATCAAGTCAAACTATTGCAGTCTGACTTGAAACCGACACAATTCTATCATCCCAACGGTCTAGTCGGACAAAAATCGAGTTTAAGTTCAATTAAACTCTGACTTAATACTTAACAATATCACAGATAATTTCTAACCAGACAAAACATTTTTCCTAGGCTCGTAATAATATTCGGATAATTATTACCATTTATCAACATTTTCCAATCATTAAAACCGTATTTAAATGAATTAAATACCACTTAATTCCTTAATCATTAATATTTATTTAATATGAAATATTAATGAAAGTCTCTACATAATATTATAATATAATTATAATATCATAAAGTATTTTTAATACTTTAAAAATCATTTTTATATAATTTTCTAACACTTTAATCCATTATCCGATAATTGCTATTAATATTAAAATATTAATATTTTCATGACTAAATATCAAAAGTTATATTTTATAACTTAAAATATTTTTATAACACTTAAATCATTTTTATATGATTTATAAAGCATTAATATTTTTTTTCCTTAATTTATTTAATATATCTATTAAATAAACTAATTATCATTAATATTGATTAATTAATGAAATTCATCCCAAAATATTAAAAGTCATCAAAAATAACTTAAAATATTTTCTTTTACCATAATATTATTTTTCATGATTTTTCATGAATTAAAAACTATTTTTAAATAATTTATTTAATTTTATAATTAAATAAATAAATACCATTTACATTCCAAAAATATATATTAAATATTTTTGAAATATACTCAAAATAGTTAAAAACTATTTTTCAGACTTTAAAATAATTTTTCATAATTTATTTGGTATTTTTAATAATTAAAAATCATTTTTTTCTAATTTTAAATTAATTTTCGGAAAAATAATAAATAAACCGTCGCTAAAGGGTCTTTAGGCGACAGAAGTGTCGCTAAATGTGTTCTTCAGGTATTCTTGAGCATTCATGTCAGACGCGAGGGTAGGTGGTTTGACCGGATTTTAATCTATGTTCTGATCGATTTCTGGGCCTGTGATTGATTTCATGTTGTAGTATTTATGTAATACTACAATCACCAATTTTTTTCATGGCCAAACAATATCATATCCGAGAGATCTAAGTCTCTAAAGTTACTGACAACGTTGTTCTTTATTTTCTGGGTTTTCCAGAAAATGAAGAACAGATAAGGGTGCTACTTTAGATCCTTGTATCTTTCATTCTAGGCTTTGTTTCTGTGATCTAAAGGTTTAGTATTGTAGGTAAGATGTAAGCCTACAATTATATCATATAAAATCAACTTAAAAACATTACATACACCAGATCTGGGTCGGTCAAAGTAGAGGCCAGAACACGTTCTTAAAAATCTGGGTTTTCCCAGAAACATTCATCAGCGTGATGGTCAACGCATGTTTGACCGATAATTACTAAGATCCTGATACCGATCTGGGTGATCTAAAACTTTTATAGTGTAGATCTCATGTCAAACTACAACTTTAAAGCAACAACATGACCAAACCAACAAACAACAGCAATATTCATGACC
This sequence comes from Panax japonicus, assembly GCA_020205505.1. NCBI lineage: Eukaryota > Viridiplantae > Streptophyta > Magnoliopsida > Apiales > Araliaceae > Panax > Panax japonicus. Next base: position 35,665,636 of record CM035099.1, on the reverse strand, counting down.
TTAAAAATCTTGTCAGGCCAATCTGAAAATTCTGGGTTACCCAGATTTTCAGTTTCTGTGATCGGTCAACGACTTTTGACCGCTTATATCTTAAAATATACACATGATCTAGCTCTGTTTTCAGTTCCAGATCATAGACAAAATGACATACTACAAATCTATAACATCAAACACAAGATATCATTAACACACACAGATCTATGGACCCTGACATTTGACTGTCAGGCCATATTTTTCCATTTTTCCAGATTTCATAAATTGCTAAATTCGAGCATCTAGATGTTATGGATCCATGATCCATCAACCCAGATCTCTAATTGACACCCTATTACACATATTTGCACAATCAATTGCAACAATTAACAAGGAATCGAGGGATTTCAAAATTTTGAGATTTTATACCTTTTATGCTTGATTTTCGATTTCTAACTTTAGATTTTGATTTTTGTTTTGCTAATTCTTGATCATGGCTTAAATTCTCACTCCCTCTTACTCTAAAATTTCGAAAATGGAGAGAGAGGATGGCTTGGTTGATTTGAAAAATAATGTAGTATTTTCTCTCTCTCCAATCTTTTATATCAACTAATTCCATGCATGTGGCTGTTGATTTGCTGGATTTGCTAGACAATTTGTCAAAGGCTAATGCTAGGTTATAGCTAGGGTTGCTCAACAACCCAAGATCTTGCTAAGATTGCAAGAAACCTAAACTAATACTAAAAAGGGCATTTATGTCCTTTCCATTTATTTCTAGATTTTGCATGAGTTGCACACCCTTAGGGTTAGGGTTTGGATCATTGAGAGTTTTAGGGTTTGACCCTAAAAATTTAGCAACTTAGTTTCTAACATTTTTCAAATTTCGGTTATAAAAATTAGAATATTAACATTTCAAAATTATAATTAGGATTTACTAATTATATTAAAATTCCTTATTCATACTTTCATTCTTGCTAATTAGGATTAGCATTTCATAATTACAATCGCTAATTACGCAATTAGGGTCAAAATTATAGATTAGGGTTCAAAACCACATATTAGGGTTTTAAATAGAAAAACTAAATTTTTCTCATTTATAAATTAAATCTCGTAATTAGATTAGGGTTTTCTAATTACTCATAAATTAAAATAATTAGGATTAGGGTTTCCTAATTAACATTGCTAATTTTAGCAATTAAATCCAATTGAACTTTAGGGGTTCTGACGGAACAATTAGGGTTCCAAAATTGGGAATTAGGGTTTGTAAATTAATCAACCTTTACCCTAATTAGTACTTAACTAATACCACATAAGTATTATAATTCTCCGTTATATTCCCAGATTAGGGCTTCATTTTATCAGAATCTGAAATTAGGGTTTTCAGATCTGACATTAGGGTTTCAAATTTGGAATTAGGGTTTTGTAATCAATTGTCAAGATTAACCCTAATTAATCTTTTAATTATTTACACTTATGCTATTAAGTTCCCAATTTAGGGTTTCATGCACCGAATTAGAGTTTCGGATTTCCCGGAACTGAAACTAGGGTTTCCAGAACCGATTTCTAGGGTTTCTTGCTAAACGCTAAGATTTTCTAACCGAACATTGTCGTTCTTAATATATAATTAGGGTTTATCACAGATGTAATTTATCTGGTCAACCCTTGACCCTTAACCACATTCTGTACACAGAACATAACCATATACACAGATCATAATCACATAAACACTTAATCCTGAATAATTCACCTATTTCCTTCACAGAATTTTGAAATTCTCAAAATTCAATCCCAATAACATCATACGCATACACTTATTTTCTGTCTAGGTCTATTATTTGACCTTAAATCAATCATTTAAGATTTTCACTAAATTGCCCAAATTTTCGGGTTGTCACATTCACCCCTCCTTATAAGAATTTCGTCCTCGAAATTCACCTTACACCTTACACCGTGCACCTTACACCATTCACACATAAACCTTACACCTTTCGCACATATACCATTCACACACATCATCACATGCTACCCAATATACCACTCACAAGGGTAAAAGGTTTAAAATTGTGCTGAGGGGTCATATAGACCATGAACACATAGATTTGACGGTATTTATACCGCAAAACAAAACATTACTTGGTATGTTTACAATCACAAAGAAGGTAAACTACCGTTACTAGAACTTTAGGTGATCAGCCTATCGTACGATTACGTTATAAATAATGTATTTATTTTTTAGCGAATATTTACGCTACTAGATTGGATTTATTTATCCAAACAACATAGTTCACCTCAGTCTTATCATAGGATTCAGCACCAAAATAATTTGGTTCAGGAAATTTCTATCAATAAACACTTGGGGTTTTTGAAAACATTTTCGAGAATGACATCGTGATGCCGTACTGTATTTACAGTCCGTTGAGGATTCCGTCATTTGATGATTTTATCATGCTACATCATACCATAGTGGAATAGTGACTTTAAGTCAAATTCACACGAAGTAATACTGCATTGATGACTCCATCATTTTTATCATCTCTGCACCAGGTTACATGGTACATAAGTGATAAATAAAAACAATTTTTTTTTAAAGGCACATAGTGCGTATTTAGCTTGAAGTCAAAAAATTTGAAATCTGGCATAGATAGGGGTTTAGGAAAACCTAAATCTCCACTAATGATCATTTGCTTAAACATTCTATCTGTTCCTATTATCCTCAATACTCCATTCACACACAACTATACCCATTTCCTAAAACCACACTTAGGAGTTCATAACCGGACCACAATTATATGAATTTACGAACTTACCCTAGTCTGACCTTTGGCATCCGTTCGCTGAGGGGATCATAAACATTTCATATAACTATGCGTCAAGAATGTCACATAAGTATGAGTTCTAAGAACTCGTACTTAATCCTATATTCTCTACCTATGACCTATTATCTATATATAATAACTAGCGTGACACAACATTTCAACTATTACCAATGCCACCAACCAAGTAGTTTTTACACCAAGTAAAATTCCCCTCCCATACAAGGAATCATACAACTCTGTTGCTGGCACGAGTCCTCATTGAAATCCCCACCTAATACTAACTCCACACTTACTCCATACGAATTTTATTTAATCCGTATTTACAATTCATAACTCTTTCATGAGTTTTCATAGTACAATTTCATAGTACAACTGATACATAGCATCTTGCTGTAAACTTTTCAATCATTAGATTGATTCTTTTCCCATATCATAACCTTATCAGATCACGGGGTGATCTTATCGTATATATTACGATTCAATTCCATTCACTATGATCGTTTTGTTTTACGATCTCCTATTCCTGTACTTTCAGTCTTTTAGACTCGATCTATTCACCGTTACTGTTCAACTTTATTATCAGAGTTAGGGAACTCTGTGTCTTTACATTCACCGAGATTCATCTTTGAATCTTACCGACCAACTAACTCTATGTGAGTTAGTCTTATCCTAATCACTGCGGTTATTAGTCTCAGGTATTCCTACCTAAGCTTCATAACCAACAGCTCTGATACCAACTGTAGTAACCCCGAATCCGGGCCCCGAATCGCCGCGGACTCGGTTCACTATTTCTATCACTATTTGCGGAAGATATAAACATAAGTTGTTTATACAATACATTACACACTATTACCCAAAATCGAGTAACCTTAACTTATTACACATTTCCTAAAATATCTATTACACAACAATATTGATCAAATACACAATTACAAACTAACTGCACTTTATATCCCAAGTTGTACTTAGCTTTAATCGTTTCCTGTATACGACGCATTTGCTTTACCTGCAGTGTTTTATCATGATATAGCAAGGGTGAGCATGAAAGTTGCCCAGCAAGTTTAAATACAACAATTTAACGATATATCATGATTGAAGAGTATGAATAATTGGTTAGCTATAATTCAACAATATGATTGTGAACTAGCATGAACAAAATTTTGACTGAACAAGTATTTTACATGAACAAACATTTCTGAACCAACTGGTAATGAAGGTGATCAGCCTTTCATACCTGACTTATACATGCAAGATGTACAGATTACAAATTTTCATGGCAATCAGTAATGATTAACCATAAGCTTGAATAAACTACTCTTATTAGAGTTAAGTACAAGAAAAACTTGCCTGAACCGTTGATTACCGCACGCAATTTAATAACGCTTTACCCCGAAGACCTAATATTAATAATATAGATCTCTAATATTAGAATAATATCATCACAGTAATATACTGTTATATTTATACACATAATAACCTAAACACATTACCACATAACCCTATCAGTCTTTACAACACATAAAACTTAGCATCAAGTCAAACTATTGCTGTCTGACTTGAAACCGACACAATTCTATCATCCCAACGGTCTAGTCGGAAAAAAATCGAGTTTAAGTTCAATTAAACTCTGACTTAATACTTAACAATATCAAAGATAATTTCTAACCAGACAAAACATTTTTCCTAGGCTCGTAATAATATTCGGATAATTATTACCATTTATCAACATTTTCCAATCATTAAAACCGTATTTAAATGAATTAAATACCACTTAATTCCTTAATCATTAATATTTATTTAATATGAAATATTAATTAAAATCATTACATAATATTATAATATAATTATAATATCACAAAGTATTTTTAATACTTTAAAAACATTTTTATATAATTTTCCAACACTTTAATCCATTATCCGATAATTGCTATTAATATTAAAATATTAATATTTTCATGACTAAATATCAAAAGTTATATTTTATAACTTAAAATATTTTTATAACATTTAAATCATTTTTATATGATTTATAAAGCATTAATTCTTTTTTTCCTTAATTTATTTAATATATCTATTAAATAAACTAATTATCATTAATATTGATTAATTAATGAAATTCATCCCAAAATATTAAAAGTCATCAAAAATAACTTAAAATATTTTCTTTTACCATAATATTATTTTTCATGATTTTTCATGAATTAAAAAATATTTTTAAATAATTTATTTAATATTATAATTAAATAAATAAATACCATTTATTTTCCAAAAATATTAAATATTTTTGAAATATACTCAAAATAGTTAAAAACTATTTTTCAGACTTTAAAATAATTTTTCATAATTTATTTGGTATTTTTAATAATTAAAAACCATTTTTTTCAAATTTTAAATTAATTTTCGGAAAAATAATAAATAAACCGTCGCTAAAGGGTCTTTAGGCGACAGAAGTGTCTCTAAATGTGTTCTTCAGGTGTTCTTGAGCATTCATGTCAGACGCGAGGGTAGGTGGTTTGACCGGATTTTAATCTATGTTTTGATCGATTTCTGGGCCTGTGATTGATTTCATGTTGTAGTATTTATGTAATACTACAATCACCAATTTTTTTCATGGCCAAACAATATCATATCCGAGAGATCTAAGTCTCTAAAGTTACTGACAACGCTGTTCTTCATTTTCTGGGTTTTCCAGAAAATGATGAACAGATAAGGGTGCTACTTTAGATCCTTGTATCTTTCATTCTAGTCTTTGTTTCTGTGATCTAAAGGTTTAGTATTGTAGGTAAGATGTAAGGCTACAATTATATCATATAAAATCAACTTAAAAACATTACATACACCAGATCTGGGTCGATCAAAGTAGAGGCCAAAACACGTTCTTAAAAATCTGGGTTTTCCCAGAAACATTCATCAGCGTGATGGTCAACGCATGTTTGACCGATAATTACTAAGATCCTGATACCGATCTGGGTGATCTAAAACTTTTATAGTGTAGATCTCATGTCAAACTACAACTTTAAAGCAACAACATGACCAAACCAACAAACAACAGCAATATTCATGACCTTAAAAATCTTGTCAGACCAATCTGAAAATTCTGGGTTACCCAGATTTTTAGTTTCTGTGATCGGTCAACGACTTTTGACCGCTTATATCTTGAAATATACACATGATCTAGATCTATTTTCAGTTCCAGATCATAGACAAAATGACATACTACAAATCTATAACATCAAACACAAGATATCATTAACGCACACAGATCTATGGACCCTGACATTTGACTGTCAGGCCATATTTTTTCACTTTTCCAGATTTCATAAATTGCTAAATTCGAGCATCTAGATGTTATGGATCCATGATCCATCAACCCAGATCTCTAATTGACACCCTATTACACATATTTGCACAATCAATTGCAACAATTAACAAGGAATCGAGGGATTTCAAAATTTTGAGATTTTATACCTTTTATGCTTGATTTTCGATTTCTGACTTTTGATTCTGATTTTTGGTTTGCTAATTCTTGATCATGGCTTAAATTCTCACTCCCTCTTACTCTAAAATTTCGAAAATAGAGAGAGAGGATGGCTTGGTTGATTTGAAAAATAATGTAGTATTTTCTCTCTCTCCAATCTTTTATATCAACTAATTCCATGCATGTGGCTGTTGATTTGCTGGATTTGCTGGACAATTTGTCAAAGGCTAATGCTAGGTTATAGCTAGGGTTGCTCAACAACCCAAGATCTTGCCAAGATTGCAAGAAACCTAAACTAATACTAAAAAGGGCATTTATGTCCTTTCCATTTATTTCTAGATTTTGCATGAGTTGCACACCCTTAGAGTTAGGGTTTGGATCATTGAGAGTTTTAGGGTTTGACCCTAAAAATTTAACAACTTAGTTTCTAACATTTTCCAAATTTCGGTTATAAAAATTAGAATATTAACATTTCAAAATTATAATTAGGATTTACTAATTATATTAAAATTCCTTATTCATACTTTCATTCTTGCTAATTAGGATTAGCATTTCATAATTACAATCGCTAATTACGCAATTAGGGTCAAAATTATAGATTAGGGTTCAAAACCACATATTATGGTTTTAAATAGAAAAACTAAATTTTTCTCATTTATAAATTAAATCTCGTAATTAGATTAGGGTTTTCTAATTACTCATAAATTAAAATAATTAGGATTAGGGTTTCCTAATTAACATTGCTAATTTTAGCAATTAAATCCAATTGAACTTTAGGGGTTCTGACGGAACAATTAGGGTTCCAAAATTGGGAATTAGGGTTTGTAAATTAATCAACCTTTACCCTAATTAGTACTTAACTAATACCACATAAGTATTATAATTCTCCGTTATATTCCCAAATTAGGGCTTTATTTTATCAGAATCTAAAATTAGGGTTTTCAGATCTGACATTAGGGTTTCAAATTTGGAATTAGGGTTTTGTAATCAATTGTCAAGATTAACCCTAATTAATCTTTTAATTATTTACACTTATGCTATTAAGTTCCCAATTTAGGGTTTCATGCACCGAATTAGAGTTTCGAATTTCCCGGAACTGAAACTAGGGTTTCCAGAACCGATTTCTAGGGTTTCTTGCTAAACGCTAAGATTTTTTAACCGAACATTGTCGTTCTTAATATATAATTAGGGTTTATCACAGATGTAATTTATCTGGTCAACCCTTGACCCTTAACCACATTCTGTACACAGAACATAACCATATACACAGATCATAATCACATAAACACTTAATCCTGAATAATTCACCTATTTCCTTCACAGAATTTTGAAATTCTCAAAATTCAATCCCAATAACATCATACGCATACACTTATTTTCTGTCTAGGTCTATTATTTGACCTTAAATCAATCATTTAAGATTTTCACTAAATTGCCCAAATTTTCGGGTTGTCACATCAATCCTCAATTCATTGGCCCATTTTTAATCCTCGATCGAGTAGGAATTGTGGCGTATAGACTCGCTTTACCGCCAAGTATGTCTCGTGTTCATAACGTTTTTTATATATCCATATTACGTAAATATGTGAAAGACCCGAAACACATTACTGAGTTAGAACTAGACGAAATAGTGGAAGATTTAATGTATGAAGATGTTCCTATTCAAATCTTGGATAAGAAAAAACATATTCTACGCTCCAAGGTTATACCTCAAGTCAAAGTTTTATGGTGGAACCACGATGTTAAGGAAATGACCTGGGAGTTAGAATCTAAAATGAAATCAACGATCCTTATCTCTTTGACATACCAGGTACGTACCCTAATTTCAAGGGCAAAATTTCATAAGAAGGGGAGATTGTAAGACCCCAACTTTTATGAATAAAGATGAATTTTCTATAATTATCATTTTTGAAAATTATGGAATGAATTTGATATAATGTTATAGTTGTGGGTAGTATTTAAAAAGTTTTCAAAGTACACAAGTTGTTATATAATATTCGATTGGCCGGGGAATATTCGTTTTAACAAGAAATATTCGTACGAAGGCACAATCATTGGTGGACCCCACAATGGAATTATTGTCGGATTGAGAAAACGATAAAAATATTTTATGAAAATAACAGCAGAAGTTTTATCGTTAACTATTGAAACACATGGTGTTAAAAGTGCAAGAATACGCGTGGTTGCATAGTAGCACACGGTATTGATTATTGATGCTTACGTGAGAATTCACTCAGTTTTGTTCAATTATTGCTTTAGTAATTGTTGCATAGTATCTCACGTTATTTGATTCAATCATTGTCGATATTTTTTTATATTATTAAATCAATAATTGAGATGACAGAGTTATTAATATTATTATTTTCAATATTAACGATGTCTAGAAGTTCTGCTAAGGAGATGTTTCGTCACCTAATTGCGCGCCAATAGGGGATAATCCTTATTGGAAAGCCCCCTCTTTCCTGGAAACGACCTGGTCGATTAATAGTGTGAATTATAATAATGATGATGAAGTTTTGTTTTATTAGTATTATTAATGTAATAAAACAGAAATACTTTTTATATAAAACAGAATACTTTTATAAAGTTATTTGTTTTATTAAACTATAAATATAATATAATATATTATATTCTATTATGCATAGTATTTGCATAGTGCATGCATAGTGTTTACATAGTAAAATCTTTTTATATAAAACACAATACTTTTATAAAGTTATTCGTTTTATTAGATTATAAATAGAATATATTATATTTTATTTAAAAGATTTTGTTATATTAGAATATTTTATAGTAAACCAATCTGGAACGTCTGTTTAAAAGTAAATCAATCTGAACCGTTCAGGAATTAGTTACTATTCAGTCCATTCTCCTATAAATAGAAGCTCATTCCTTCATTATTTCTTACGAATTCACTGAAACTCTAGAGAGAGAAACTATAGAGAGAAAGAAGAAAAGTATTCTTCTACTTCACTACTCCTATATCCAGTTTGTTCTAAGGTAAGTGGTATTATTTTTTTCATATTCATGAAGAGAACTTCTGTTATTCTATTGTTTATTATTCTATTGGAATAACCTGTATACGCGATCTACCTTATACTTGGTGAAATTATTCTATAATTCCATTCCTTATTATTCTGTTGGAATAACCTGTATATGCGAAGTACCGCATACATGGCGAAATTATTATATTATTCCATTCCTTATTATTTTGTTGGAATAACATGTATAAGTGAAATACCGCATACATGGTGAAATTCTTCTGTTATTCCATTATTTATTATTCTGTTGGAACATCCTGTCGGTGCGAATTTCGCCTAACCTGGTTCCTTTATTTATTATTCTGTTGGAATATCATATCTGTGCGTTTACACCTGACCTGGTTCCATTATTTATTATTCTGTCGGAATATCATGTCTGTGCGTTTACGCATGACCTGGTTCTGTTATTTATTATGCTGTTGGAATAACCTGTCTGTGCGGTCTATCGCATGCCTGGTGATTTCTTTTGTTATTCCATTCTTTATTATACTCAGTTGGTTAAAGTTTTGACTTCTATACTCCGCGAAATTAGTGGAATATCCATGATATTTGCGCTTCATCCAGTATCTTTTCATAGAAATATTCTTCTGAGAATTATTGAATTTTACTCTACAAAGAAGTATCATGTTGACAATTTGGACGTTATTAGTTCTTGGATAAATTAATTCTTGAACTTGTTTTATTGAATTCTTATATCATTGTCATCATCCCCATGTTTATATTATGTTGAAAGTCATTTGTGGCATGTAGTGCATAGATGGACTTAGAATAATTATGACCAGGGATTTATCATTATAATCATGACCGTAATGTTACAAATGATGTGGTAAAAGTCCTCATTGGCTCGTAGTGCATTGATGGACAGTTGTTGGCATGATCATAACCATTGATGAATACATGAATATCCTTGGCCCGTAGTGTATGCATAATTTGTGGTTGTGATACTAATGAATATCCTTGGCCGTAGTGCAGGGATGATGTCGATTATTTATTATGCTGAGTTCCAGCGATAAAAGTGATGAAAAACCTTTTAAATTATTAAAGATAGCAGATTTTATTCTCTACTTAACTCTTTTAATGGATTGCTTATTCCGCTGCAGTTAAACTTGATGTTTATTATATTGTATCAGTTTAACACTGTTGAAGACTAATGATAATTTATTCTGCATTATCTTAGTAATAATATTTTTTACTGGGCTAGTTGAGCTCACCCTTTTACTTTCATTGTTCTCTTTAGAAAATGAGAACGTAGCAGGGACTAGTCGGGAAACGGAGTGACGGTCCAGATAATAGCATTAGTAATCCTCACTATTCTGTTAAATAGTGTGATAATAAATGTAATGAGGACTCAGTTGAGTGTGGATATTGTCTAGATGACAGTATTTGTATAAAAACCAACAGCATGTGTTTTGTCGTATTTTACACGACTGTTGTATAATTAAGTTGTATTTGAATTTTGTACCATGTATTTGGCGACTCAAGATGGGTGATGTATACCTATTTTGGGGGCGTCACAGATGACATCATTGTCAAGTCCCGAAGGGAGGAAGACCACTTAGACCATCTCAGAAAGCTTTTCAACAAGTTGGGTAAGTACAACTTGAAGTTAAATCCAGCCAAGTGCGCCTTTGGCATTAAATCAGGCAAGTTGCTAGGTTTTCTAGTCAGCCACAAAGGGATTGAGCTAGTCCCACCAAAATCCAGGCCATCAAGGAAATGCCCGTTCCTCAGATAGAAAAGGAAATACAGGGATTTTTGGGAATAATCAACTTTATTAGCAGGTTTATTTCTCAACTCCCAGCAACTTGTGAGCCCATCTTCAAGCTGTTAAGGAAGAACTCATCCATGAAATGGAATGATGAGCGTCAGAAAGCCTTCCTTACAATCAAAGAGTAGTTAGTTAACGCTCCTGTTTTGGTACCTGTCCATTAATGATAATGTCATGGGCTTCATGCTGGAACAGAAAGATGATAGAGGGTAAGAGCGAGCTATCTATTATCTTAGCAAAAGATTCAGCAGCACTGAACACAAGTACATTCTGATTGAGAAGACTTGTTGTGCTTTAGCATGAGCTTCCATAAGGTTAAAACTTTACATCTATGGTCACACAACCCTTCTCATATCCCCCGTGGATCCTCTCAAATACGTGTTCAGTAAGCCCATACTAAATTGTCGACTATCCAGATGGCAGTTGATTCTACAACAATTTGACATCGTCTACGTGACACAAAAGTCTATTAAAGGGCAAGGAATTGTGGATCAACTGGTCGCCGCACCCGCAGGGGATTACAAACCCTTAGAAAAATACTATGTATGTCATACGTGGAAAATGTATTTTGATGGAGCTATTAACACAGAAGGTTATGGAGTTGGAGCAGTTCTAGTATTCGGTACGGGGGAGCAGTATCCCGTCACTGTTAACTTGCAGTTTGTCAGTACCAACAAAACAGATGAGTATGAAGGTTGTACCATGGGTCTCAAACTTGCCCAATCAATGGGTATCAGACGGTTAACTATCTTTGGGGATTCAGAGTTGGTAATCAAACAAACCACAGGAATCTATCAAACCAAAGAGCTAAATTTGCTGCCTTACCATCAACAAGTTTTGACAGATGGCTTCAAAGTTCGAAGAAGTAAACTTCCTTCATATTCCTCGGAGTAGGAATGATTTTACGGATGCGCTATCAACTTTGTCATCCTTGATCAACATACATGACAAGGAAAACATGTCAAGCATCCCATTTGCCCTATAAAAGGCTCCAACTTATGGGAATTACATTGGAGAAGTATCGGATGAGCTACCTCCCATCCAACACCCTTGGTATCAGCATATCAAGGAGTATCTGCGAGATGGATCTACACCCGCGGAAGCGAGCCCGATTGAAAAAAGGCGGATCCATCGAATGGCTATGAAATTCTACTTTAGCGGAGATGCACTCTACAAAAGAGGTGCAGGATTAGGACTCCTTAGATGTCTGGACAAAGACCAAGCTCAGAGGCTCATGGATGAAATCCATTGTGGAGGTGTTATTAATGCAAAATGCATGAAATCTATGGTGGAGGTCTGGACAAAGACCAAGCTCAGACCAAATGCATTAGCGGACCCCTACTTGTTAAGAAAATCCTTAAAACAGGGCATTACTGGCTTACGCTCAAAGCTGACTATGATGATCACGTCAAGAGGTGTTATCAATACCAAATGCATAGAAATGTTATCCACGCCCCTCCAAGGGAATTCCACAATATGAGTTCACTATGGCCCTTCTCAATGTGGGGAATGGACGTGATCGGTCCCATCGAGCCCAAAGCCAGTAATGGGCATTGGTTTATCTTCACCATGATCGACTACTTCACCAGGGTTACTAAAGAAGTCATCATTGCTTTCATCAGAAACAATGTCATTTGTCGATATGGACAACTAGAGGTAATTGTGTCAGACAATGCTAAGAACCTAAACAACAAAATGACAGAGGAGTTATGTAGTAAATTCCATATCAAACACTTTAATTCCATCATCTACCGTCCAAAGATGAATGGTGATGTTGAAGCGGCTAATAAAAATATCAAGAAGATCATGCAGAAGATGTCCGCCAATCACAAAGGATGGCCTGACCTCTTGCTCTGACTTTATTAGCCTAAAGAACTTTAATGTGTACTTCCACTGGGGCAACCCCCTACTCATTAGCATATGGGATGGAAGCAGTGCTCCCCATAGAGGTGGAAATAGAATCCCTCAAAGCGTTGATGGACGCTCAGCTGGATAAAAACCAATAGGTACAAGACAGATATCACCAATTGTCTTTAATAGACAAAAGGCGAATCACGGCTATCTTCCATGGTCAGTTATATCAACAAAGGATCGCCAGATCCTACAACAGAAAAGTCTGGCTACGGTAGTTTAAATAACATGACTTGGTTTTGAAGAAGATCATTGACAACCAAGATCAATCTAAGGGAAAATTTGCTCCAAATTGAGAAGGCCCATTTATTGTCAAGGTGGTATTGACAAGAGGCTCTCTCAGACTACAGGAAATAACCGGCGATGAATTTTCATAACTCATCAACTCGAACACCGTAAAACGGTACTATGTCTGAGGTTACTATCAAGAAAACATCATGGTTTTGGATCATTAGATCACCAGTCATTTTGGTTTTATAACCCTTTTTACATACTCTTCTGCCCCTCAGGGAAACATACTCTTCAAGCCAGCAGCCTTGTTTCACCTCATTTCAAACCTTTCATACAATTTTGGTTATCCCACCAGGGATTGAACCATTCGCACCTCCAGTATATCCTGAACTTAGGATCAAACTTTTTCACGCTTACAGTTTGTCCTAAACTTAGGATCAAACTTTTTCACACCTGCAGTTTATCCCTAAACATGGGATCAAACTTTTTTTCCTTGTAGTTTAACCTGCATATGGGATTCAAACTTTTCTTCAGCTGTAAATCGTCCTAAGGGGCAAACTACGTCGACCTGATCTCCCTGATACCCAGGAGTACGTAGGCAACCATATTCTATATGGCCCGGTTGCAATAAAAAAAACAAAAAATATTTCTACCCCTTCTCTACTAAAACAAAAACACTTCTACCCTTTCTCTACATAAACAAAAAAAAACAAAAACATTCTTACACCCTTTTACATTCAGCGTTGAACCTCTTACACCAGGTTCGAACTACGTAGACCTGATCTCCTCTTCAATAGGAGTACGTAGGCAGCCATTTATAATTCGATCTAAACCCCTACCAAAACATAAATACTTGTCAATAGGTATTGGGATCAATTTCAATCCACCACATTTCATTGGCTTCAGACCAAAGGGATGGAACTAACTGACCTCTCCTCACAAATAGGAGATCTGGCGACCATCTAAGCTGCGGTTGTGCCTCAAAGAGAAACACCAATCCATAAGAGATGGAATTAACTAGGCTCCTCTTAAATAGGAGTACTGGCGACCATCTGTGGTGCGGTCAATCTCAAAGAGGAATAGCCATAATCCTCTTAAATAGGAGTATCTAGTGATGATCTGGGTTGCTAGATGTTAGATCCATAACATCTAGAAGCTCAGAATTGAAGATCTACAAAATTCAGGAAAAGCTTGGTTCTGTGGCCTGACAATGAATGTCAGTGGCCACAGATCCTTGTTCGATGATGTTTTGTGTTGTTTTTAAGTTGTTACTAGTAGCCTAAAATGTTGTCTTTAATCTGCAAAAAGAAGCAAAGTTATATCTGTTATAAATCAAAAGTTATTTAAGGTCAAAGTGCGTTGACCGAGCTTGACCGGCTGAGATCTGGGTTTTCCAGAAAACCGAGAACATGTGCTTCTCTACTACTTTGACCAGCCACCAATTCCAGTATATGAAATGTTTTAATGATATAAAAACATGATTCTATAGTTAATATACTTGACTACAATCTAGATTCAACAAACCAAACAAAACAACAACTACCAGCAAGATCCGAAGCCACAAATTTATTGTCAGACGCAGAAAACCATTTCTGGTTTACCCAGATCTCAGCCGGTCAAGCTCGGTCAACGCACTTTGACCTTAAATAACTTTTGATTTATAACAGATATAACTTTGCTTCTTTTTGCAGATTAAAGACAACATTTTAGGCTACTAGTAACAACTTAAAAACAACACAAAACATCATCGAACAAGGATCTGTGGCCACTGACATTCATTGTCAGGCCACAGAACCAAGCTTTTCCCGAATTTTGTAGATCTTCAATTCTGAGCTTCTAGATGTTATGGATCTAACATCTAGCAACCCAGATCATCACTAGATACTAAAACCAACATAATCTAACACTTAAACACAAGATCCAACAACAAATTATGGACATATTTTCAAGCTTGAGTTTTATACCTTGCTAAGTGTGGTTTATGGACTGGGTATAGTTAATTGTGAATGAATTATTGAGTATGATGGGAATAGATAAGATACTAAATAGTTAATCTTTAGTGAAGGTAAAAGAAATAGATAGTATTGGTATTAGCTGAATATGTATGTTTCTGTGTGGTATATGTGATAAGTATGTTTGTGTAATGAAATATTTTTTTTAACTTTTGTGATTGGTCAAGGTTGTAAATCCCGACTTTTGAGTCACGAAGGGATAACGAATGTTTAAAGCACAATGTGCTATGGAATGTCAAATGTTATGAATATGAGTCTATGTAGGATTAATGGGATAAGTTGGTATAAAGATAGTAGATATTTATTTGGTCACTGTTATTACAGTAGACCGAGTT
The DNA here is from genome assembly GCA_020205505.1 of Panax japonicus. NCBI lineage: Eukaryota > Viridiplantae > Streptophyta > Magnoliopsida > Apiales > Araliaceae > Panax > Panax japonicus. The sequence goes on along the minus strand of CM035099.1, from coordinate 35,650,071 downwards.
TTCAAAATCTAATATTTTGAGTACATGATTATTTGAATAGAAAGTTTACGTTATATGTTAAGTGTTTACGATAAGGCTTAGTATGTAAGAATAATTTATAAAAATGCCGTCAAGACGAAAACGAAACCAAAGGATAGAAGAATCTATCAACAAAGCTGGAGGATAACCAGACTCGATACAGAAACTTGTGAATATGGACGATCAAGTTGTGCAGAACGGAATACCAGCCGCGAAAGATCTACCAGATAATCGAATGTCGAACGTTAAAGACTTCAAGGCGGTCCTATCGCCGAAATTCAAAGGTACAACTGACCGTATAGAAGCCCAGATTTGGGTTAGGGAAAATTGAACAGGTGTTCGTGATAGCTGTTGAGGGGCAAAAGACTATTTTTTCCATCTACATGATGAACGGTGAGGCAAATTTTTGGTGGGAAGCGAATCAGGTGAGGGCAGGAACAGGTGTAGTAACATGGGATATGTTTAAGACTTTATTTTTTTAAAATTATTTTTCTACTAGTATACAGGCTAGAATGGAGGTGAAATTTATAGAATTGAAGTAAGGGGATATGTAAGTTGCAGAATATGTCAGTGAAATTTAATGAGTTGACTAGATTGGCTCCGCATCAAGTTGATACGGAGGCTAGAAAGGCACGAAGGTTTGAGCTGGGATTTGAACCCTAGCTCTACAACAAGGTAAGAAGGAACAAGGGTAAGGTTGAGGGAGCTGGGAAGGTAGGAATTAATAGTGAAAGTAAAGGTGGAAACAAACAAAAGGGAATAGGAGTGAAAAGAGGAAGGCGAAGAACTTTGGAAGTTTGCAGATGAAGCAAGAAGGTGTGAAGATGAAGCAGGTGGTGTAATGACTTGTGGAAAGAACCACTCGGGGAAATGTTTGCAAGGAAAGTTTGTGTGTTATAAGTATAGGCAGAAGGGACATATATCTTCCGACTATCTCAATCCAAGAATGTATAGTAAGGGTTTCAAGTATGGATCAATGGAGCATAAGGTGAAAGACTGTGAAAGAAGGAAAAAGGGAAATAAGGAATGCGAATATGGGAAAAAGGCAGCAGGACATTGGCGACAACGGGACCGACATCAACGAACGAACCAACAGAATCAACCGCAAGCGTCTTTAACATGACCGTTCAAGATATCGTGGCAGCTGGGGATGCAACTCCAGGTATTACTCGAACCAATTTTATTTTCTTATATATTGATTTCTTATATATAGTAAGTTATTTTTATAAATTATTTTGAAGGAGAAAATTGAGTTCTTTTAGAAATCAAATTTTCGTTTAATCAGAAAGACAAGCTTTATATGATAGTTAAAGATCGATTCGATCAATCATGATCGAGATCTACTTGCAATGATTGTGTATGCTACGAACCCTGGTATTTATAGGTTTTAAAGTGGTGATTCTGGGGACGGAATCCTTATAAGGGAGGGTGAATGTGACAACCCGATATTTTCTATTTAAATAAATCATAAATTTTACGTATAAATTTTTTTATATTTATTAAAATAAATATGAATGATATGTGTCAAGGTAATATGTAATTATAATTATATGTGCAAATAAAATTATTTTAGAATTATTGACTATTATTAATTATATTTTTATACTAATTAATTCCTTATTGGAAATGTTTTATTAATTATTTTTCAAGGAAAATATAATCTTATAATGTTTAAATAATATATGAAATGATTTTTAGAATAATTATAATGATTATTTCATTATATGAATTTGTTCAGGATATTAAGTTAATTATTTTAACTTAATTTATAATGTTAATTATGACAGATAAATTAGATATGGAATCCAAACCCTAATTTTGGGTTTTGATCAAAAAATGAGAATAATAATATTATATTATTATTTGTCAGTGTTATAGATATGTATGATTATGTGTGCAATGTTAATGTGTGGAACAATTTTATTATATTACGACCAAACTCTAATAATATTTTTACCAACCATATTCCTGGTTTTGGGATAAAGAATAATCATAATAATATGATATTTTAAATATTTTGATTTTTAAGTGTTATAATATGAACTACATGTATGAGAGCTGATAATAATTGATCAATTGTGTTATAGTATTTGAAAACCCTAGTTTCACTGTATATAAAATTTAATACTGTTATATATATGTGTTATATGATATAAATTATGTGTTACTTTAAGGTGTATTAAATTGGAGACCTCAATTATAATTGTATTTTCTAATTATTAGAAAATCCTAATTGTGTTTTTAGAAATCCTAGTTATTGAATTGATAAACCCTAATTGCTAAAATTAGCAAGGTTAAATATACTAGTGTTATTAAACCCTAATACTTTATCAAGATTACCATGGTGCCATTAAAAATTGCAAGTAGTATGACTAAAATGCCCTTTGAGCATTCTTTATTAAGTTGCTTGTGTATCTAGACAAGATATGGGGTTGGTAACCTACCAAGATTTGCCTTGTAATTGAGCTAAACATGTGTCAACCATCCAATTTAGCAAATCTTTTCTTGGCCCTAGTATATAAGAATGGTAAAGAGAGAAAAAGTGCTCATTTTGCTACTTTGTTCACAAACACTCCACCTAGACATTCTCTTTCTAAAACCAACGAAAATCAGTGCTAAATTAGTCTCAAAATTCAGCCCCACGAAGTCCCATATCAAATCAGTAGCTTAAAATCAAGATCAAACTAAGCAAGGTATAAAACTCAAGCTTGAAAATATGTCCATAATTTGTTGTTGGATCTTGTGTTTAAGTGTTAGATTATGTTGGTTTTAGTATCTAGTGATGATCTGGGTTGCTAGATGTTAGATCCATAACATCTAGAAGCTCAGAATTGAAGATCTACAAAATTCGGGAAAAGCTTGGTTCTGTGGCCTGACAATGAATGTCAGTGGCCACAGATCCTTGTTCGATGATGTTTTGTGTTGTTTTTAAGTTGTTACTAGTAGCCTAAAATGTTGTCTTTAATCTGCAAAAAGAAGCAAAGTTATATCTGTTATAAATCAAAAGTTATTTAAGGTCAAAGTGCGTTGACCGAGCTTGACCGGCTGAGATCTGGGTAAACCAGAAATGGTTTTCTGCGTCTGACAATAAATTTGTGGCTTCGGATCTTGCTGGTAGTTGTTGTTTTGTTTGGTTTGTTGAATCTAGATTGTAGTCAAGTATATTAACTATAGAATCATGTTTTTATATCATTAAAACATTTCATATACTGGAATTGGTGGCTGGTCAAAGTAGTAGAGAAGCCTCTGACAGTAAGTTTGGGCAATTATATCTGTTTGGTGTTATGTGATTTGTCCATGTTAATTATTGTATCTTGTAGTCTTATATTTGTACTACATGATCTAACTAAAACAGAGTCCAGAAACGTTTTGGATTAAGATTAATTGTCGGTCAAAGATGCTAGCCGGATTCTGATAGAATTTCTGGGTTTGGCTTGAAGAACACCAACAGCGACGCTTTCTGTCGCTAAAGCCCTATAGCGACAGTTTATTTTATTTTTAATTTCTGTAATTTCCGAAAATTGAATAAAAATAGAAAATTAATTATAAAAATTACAAAATTAGTTTTAAAAATTATTTTAAATTATGAAAAATAACTTTTAATTATTTGGGATATTTTTCATTAATATTTATAATTATTTGGATATTAATGATATTTAATTTATTTAATTAGTGTATTAAATAAATTAGAGAAAAATGACTTTAATTATATAAAAATCATTTTTAAAATAAATAAAGTGTTTAAAAATATTTTGAGTTAATTTTTGATAACTTTTAATATTTTGTGATGAATTTCATTAATTAATTAATATTAATGATATTTTAGTTATTTAATAAGTGTATTAAATAATTTGTGAAAAATAGAATTTAATGATTTAAAAATCATATAAAAATGATTTAAAGTATTATAAAAATATTTTAAGTTATAATATATAACTTTTGATATTTTGTCATGAAAATATTAATAATTTTATATTAATTATATTAGATTTATTTAATTGTTAAATTAAATAAATAAGTTAAAAATGATTTTATTGATTTAAAAATCATTTTAAATGGGAATAAAGTGTTAGAAAGTATTTTGACTTTACAAAATATATTTTCTATATTTTTGGAGAATTCTCATTAATAATTTATTATTAATGATATTAGATTTATTTAATGTTTATATTAAATAAATTAGTTTAAAAAATGATTTTAATATTATAAAAATCATTTTAAATGAAAATATGGTGTTTATGAATATTTTAAGTTATAAAATATAACTTTTAATATTTAACGGATAATTTCATTAATGATTTAATATTAATGATATTTATTTAATGATTAATGATATTAAGTCTATTTAATAATTATATTAAATAAATAGTTTTAAAATGGTTTTATTTATTTAAAAATCATTTAAAAAGGATATAAATGAATTAAAAATATTTTAAGTTATTATTAATGACTTTTAATATTTAGATAATAGTTCATTAATATTTAAATATTAATGGTAAGTATTTAAAGATGATTTTAATTGTTTTAGAAAAATCATTTAAGGATAATGTAAATGTTTTAAAAAAATATTTTGAGTTATTATAAATAACTTTAATATTTTGGCAATGGTTTTATTAATAGTTTGATGTTAATTGAATAGAATTATTTGGTATTTAGATCATTTAATAATGATTCTGATATTTCAAAAATTATGATAAGTGGTAATAATTGTTTAAAATTATTATAAGGTCATGAAAAATAGTATGATTATTGTTTATGTTGTCTATTTGGATATTGAGATACAGAATAAAGTCTTAGACTCAATAATTACCCAATAAAGCTGTCGGTAGATCGACATATTTCAGAAATTGATCTGGACTTAGAAATTTAGTTAGTTAACTATTTTATTTGTGATTCAATGGTGGTTAAAGTTGTGTGACAATGTGATTAGGAATGAGTTGATGTTTGTTTGTGATGCCATGATTGTTGAACATGTGTGATAAGGTGATTAGATTATGTGCTGACTGCGAAATGCAGTACTATGTGTTATGGTATATTGTTCTAATCGAACGGATGATTTGATTAATGATAGGTCGTGATAGAAAGATAGAACTAAGTTGAGAATTGTAAGCAGCGCATCAGGCAAGTATCCTAACTTTGCATTTTCTTTATGCAATGGACAGAAGTGAGAAGTTCAGAATTATTATTATTAATATACAGATTGTTAAACCTATATTATATACACCCTTTAATTATCAACATGTTAGTATAGGATAATTCGGATATATATTATGTTCGTTAATTTCTAGAAATGATTATACAAGTGTCCCCACTTGGATAATCATTGTATTTAATCACATGTTGATACACCTTTGATATACATATATGTTGAATTATATATTATTGTTGAACAAAATAAAACCTTTTGTCTGGAACCCTGACAAGTATAAACATCTCGTTCATGGGAAAACTTTTATGCGCCCAAGGCGGACTAAGTAAATGATAACATCGTTCTTGTAATGTAGTATTGATCAATGCAGGGCACAACGGGCTGATCACACCCGTGTCCGTAAGTTATGACGGTTTGCAGATGAAGTTCTGTTAAACCTTTTCGAAAATAAAAACAATGTTCATAGAATGTCACTTCAACCCAATTTATATCCAGTACGTAGTTTCAAAAATTTTAAAAAGGGTTGTTATGTTATTAATACCGGTTCAGAATACTTCACAACTATTGACTTGTTGTAGATGGATGTTATAAAGAAAATATTTAAATTCTTTCAGCTTATATATATATATATATATATATATATATATATATATATATATATATTTATATATATATATAATACTTGCTGGGTACTCAAATGCTCATCCTTGCTTAATTTAAATGTTTTCAGATAAGTGTGAACAATCAGAAGGATCGGTCAAAAGCAAGTGAAAAGAAAAGCAAACAGATTAGTTTTACGGTGTCATATAGTAAAGGTTGCGTACTTGGGATTAAACTATGATAAAGGTAAGATAAGTTTATAATTTATATTAGTGTTATTATTATTAGTAATATTTCCGCTCATAGAAATAGTATCGTGAAGTACCGAGTTCAGGTTTCAAGTATCCTGGTTCGGGGACCTCATAAACTCCCCTCCTCAGCCCGATAAGAGTCATAAACTGTCGGCTCATGTCATCGATGGCCATATGCGCGCAAGGTCTATCTAAAGGCAGCACCATAACCATGCATACTCTTCCAGAGTAGGATTCAACTTGTGGATGCCAAACCGGAAGACCTGTCTCTTTGGTATCTAATGCTCCAGGATACCCTCTATAAAACCTGCGGGAACTTGAAACATCAGAAGAGTCATAGTATGTTGTAACAACTAATCTACAGTCACCCTGTCTGGAGGTGACATACTATCATACCATGATCTCAGGCGGGATCCCACCAACAATGGTGGGGTATGATCAATACGGCTAACTGTCGAAGAAGACATCTGTATGGGTCGTGTCATAAGACCATCTAGGGGTCAATGCTGAATATCTCTGGACATACATACGTATGCATAACATAATATATGCATGATCAATAATAGATGGCATTATGATATAGGGAATGGAAAATTGTACATACATTCCTAAGTATATCATCATCTAATATATCTCTACACAAGCTAGAAATACAGTGAAATGGGGTACAGACGCCCTACATCTAATAGAGGCCTATCAAAAGATATAGCGAGAATATACATGAGAAGAAGACAATGGTGTCAATGTCTACATCATCAATCCTGTCCACCTGATGTAACTCCTCCTAAGTCACCGGATCTCTATCCACATGGAAGTTAGGCCTATACAAGGGAGGATCTGCACCGACAAAGCCATATGAGTCACTTGAGGGGCTAGCGCCAGAGCTGGAAGGATCAAAAGTACCTGACTCTGAAGGATCTCTACCCAAGTGCTGGATAAAGAAATATGCTCGGTCCAACTACCGATACAAACTGTTAATCTATGTCAAATGAGCAAGATCTATGACACAGGCTAGTCAATCCATCATCATCACGAATCCAGGAACCATATCCCTCATGAACTAAGCGAAGCGGGTCTGGGCTCCAATAGTACGAGGGAACCGCCAATGCTTGAATATATTATGAGTGCAGGGACCCTCTGATAATGTAAAATCGTCAACACCCAACAATGGGATATCAATGACGGGTAACTGCGAAACAGGCTAATAACGCCTGTCATGAGGCAAGATCGGTATACGAATCTCTCCTGTGGTGATCCTAATAGCATGCTCTCCTAAATAGAGCTCTCATCCTCCATATATGAAAAGAGGAATCCTATGTATGGAAATCACGTGCTCGACACCAGTCGGGTACCCATCCTCAAATCCAATGCTCAAATGCTCCCCTGAATAGGGAATCCATGTGACGACATCAGCTGTCAACAACTCCAGTTGTAGGCGGCAATGAGTGAAACCCTCAGCTACAAAGACCTCCACTAATATGGAATGATGTCATTATCGTCCTTGTGGGTAGGTATCTAATCCTAACACACTCACTGGACGTAAGCATGGGAAATTACAAGAGAAATACTCACCAGCAGAAATGGGTAAAATCCTAGCCAAGCCTCTGTCAAGCCCTGCGAATGCATGTACATTCCTCTGAGGAAATAAGCAAATGTGTAGGAACCCCAATCATACTCTCCAATACAGTCCGCGTGTTGAGTGGCGCTAATCAAAGCGAAGGACACCGTAGAAGAGTTATCAGCTATGATGCAACCCCTAATGATCATCAGGAACAATCGCCGAAGAATGTGATCCTTGACTCTCACATAATCGGGTATGGGCTCACTCAACAGCCTGCTCATAGCATCTATGCTCAAAGAACTTGTATGAATAGTCCATCCCTTGAACGCCTCCGCCGAAACTCCTAGTAAGGATCTGATGGTAGTCGGGGTAATATCCATCGTACAAGGCACTGGTACCCCTCCAAACTCCATACCTGTGATAAACTGCCAATCCATCAGTGTAATCATCACCTCATAGTCAAAGAAATGGAGTGACTGAGTCTGGTAAAACCAACGCTCAGATAATGCCCAGAGGTAACCCCAGGGACAACGGTGGGGAAGGATGGAAAAGAATGCTCCAAATCCCCAGTCATGGACGATCGCTCTATAGCCAGGATGCAGAGCCTGGTAAATGGCATAAATGCTAAACCAGTTCCCTCTAGGTTATGTAAAGTCAGGAACCTACATCACAAAGAAGATCAACATCAGAATCCTTTACTCCTCATCAATAGGAAATAAGGAAGATCAAAGTCTAGTTTTGCACCTCATTTACATGCAAGTAAATTGAGGGATGTCTACTCAAATTGCCTAACAACTCTGGGTTCACCACCAGAATACTCGGGAGGTCCCTATGGGGAACATGTGTAGCAGGAGTGGGAGCCTCAACCGGTACATCCTCCTCCTCGTCCTCTACATCCGGTACATCAACCTGGACAGGACGTATCACCGCCTCCACCAAACGACGAGGTTGTCTAATGGAAAGGGGTTGAGGCACTTCAAAATCCCTCCTCCGCACACTAGAAGTGGTCCTGCGGGAAATACTCTGCTGATAAAGATCCATATATCTGGACAACAAGTCTCCAAATCACCTCAGAAAGGGTTTGGTAAATTCTTATCTGAAGCTTTTTCAAAATACAGTTTTATGACTACATGCATGCATGCATTATTTTAACATACATCTATAGTAGAGTTAAAAATGCATGACTACCCAATGCCTACATTTTGGAAAAAAATTTGCCATAGTTCCCTTTGTAAAAAGGACCATCCACATGCACATAGGCATGACTAGGTGGCCATTCAGTAGCACGCCTACGCACAGTCATATACATCCTACATACATTAATACATCACAATAAAAAATATCTGTAAGGGTAGCCTAATTACCAGGATTATTTTGCTTTTCTCACCTTTGCTCATTTGTCCTCAAATAGGATAAGAAATAGCATAAAAAGGTGTTAATTTGACTATTTCAAAAGTCAAATTTTTTTCACATTATCATGTTCAGCATGGTTTAATACTAATATTTACTATGTTAAATATTTTTTAACAAGTCTTTTCAGTATGCGTAATCACTACTATGTGCTTAGATGCATTTCATGTGATATTTTAATTTCCAACGGATGAAAACGGGAAAAGAAGACATGCATATGTTACTAGAACAGTGTAGAACACTTGTACGGTGAGAGAATTTGCAGAAAGTCGTCCGAACACAGCAGATCTGAAGAAGAGCTCTCAGGTTTCCTTCACAACGCGGCTTGAAAATGACTTGGGAAAGTAACCAACCCATTTAAGGACATTCACGATTGGCCGCAGGTCCACCTACGGATGTTGTAGGTGTACCAATGGCTGCTACAGGTGTACCTACGACTGTTGTAGGTTTACTTGCAGCTGTTGTAAGTGTACCTGTAGAACCCCTATATGGGTCCCACCCTTCCGACTCAGTTCAGTTTGAGTTATGAAGGAGTTCTTACAAGCTAAAAAGGCCAAATCAGGAATAAAAACACTACACGATTGAGCGGAATAGCCTGAAATCTTGGTTTTCACGGGCCAAACTCTAGCTTTACATAACACTCATTGGTCTTCGCCCAAACACAGGGTACACTATACTGATGATCTCAGTTGTTGCAAACTACATTCGGCAATGCCTCACAAAGGTCTGATGCCGTTAGTGCAGGGTCGTAGCCCTAAAACCTTATCCCCGGTGGGGGTGTCACGCATTTTCAACCATTGATGTACACGTCAATGAAGGTCAAGCAGTCTTAACATTATCCCCGGTGGGGGCATCACGCATATTCATCCATCAATGTACAATTCCCTGGTGGGGGTGTCACGCATTTTCAACCATTGATGTACATGTCAATGAAGGTCAAGCAGCCTTGACATTATCCCCGGCGGGGGCATCACGCATTTTCATCCATCAATGTACAATTCCCTGGAGAGGGTGTCACACAATTTTTTCAACCGTTGATGTACATGTCAATGTAGGTCTAGCAGCCTTTACATGCTCCCCGGCGGGGGTGTCACATATTTTTTAACCATTGATGCACACATTAATGAAGGTCAAGCAACCTTGATATTATCCTCAACAGGGATCTCATCTATTGATACACATGTCAATGAAGGTCAGGCAACCCTAACAACACTGACTGTTGGCAGTAACTCCAACAGAGTAGCGGAAGGACCTGGCGAAACAAACCAGGGAAAGACATTTTCGTCGGTGGGGACCGATGATGAAATATGTTATACACATCCTTAACAGACAAAACCCATCCCCAGAGAGTCTCTTATACATGGGAGATACATCTTCAGGATAAAGTCTTTATCAAGGATTCAAGACTTTGGTGATAGCCCTAACATCAACAATCCTAGATATTCTTGGTAGCCGTGGATCACACGTCCGAGACTGTTCACCAGGCTAGTTATTTATTACTATCCCTAGTAGAAGCAACAGGGAGCCGACAATCATCCCATCATGTTGGAGGACAATCCAACAAACCACATACATTTGCGTCATGTTATCATGCATTGCATGAATATGATAACCTTGTTTCATTTCAAGTGTCTAATATTCTTTATCCTATCCATGCCATTGCCTTGCAGAAATATGATAAAGAGGGGCATCTGTAGACACTCAAAATTTTCTGCCTACCTGTTATTAACATTGCAGGAAGTGCGAAATCTTATTTTAGAGATAACCCTGGAAGACAGCTCAACTTAATCCTGGAAATACCACTGGAAGTTCAGTTTTAACCCCGAAAAACACACCAGGAGTATCATTTCCCCACCTCAGAGATAACCCCGAGGATAGCAATACAAATACCAAAAATTCCACCGGAGAAGGCCGATTCATCTTGGAGATAACCCCAAGATATTAAGTCTCAATCCCGGAAACAACACCAGGAAAAACAATGTCAACCTTGGAGATAACCCCAAGGAGTGCAGTTGCAATTCCGGAGATAACCCCTGAAATGCTTGTTTCAAACCCATGCAGTTAGCCCTAACCTCGAGACTCACACTGAGGCACTCAATTCCGAAACCCGGAGATAACCCCGGGAGGATAGTCACACCTCAGAGACAACCCTGAGGGCATTCAACACTTGCAGCAACCCAATCTTAGAGATAACACTGAGCAACGTCTGCTTTATCATCCAAAACCAGAGATAACCCCGGTGAAGGGCAAAGTTGGCAAAATTGCCACCTCAACCTCACATGGCGTCGTCTCAACAAACAATAATCAACTTACATTCTACACAACAATATCCCACAAGAACCAAGGAATTGCAATCCTAAGTGACTACTACGCAAGACAGCACACCGGATAGAATCTGAAGCTTGAAGAGATAGGACATGGTTCCATCTTCCTGACTTTGTATAACATCTAATCCCATGTCGTTGCTCAACTCTCGACAACAGCAGTCCAGAATAGGTCTTAGACACCTCAATCGGATGCTCGGATTGAAGTTCTGCAAGTTCGAGTGGACATCACGTTGCACGCATGCACGTACATTAGGACAGCAGGACCCGCGAATGTGATAACCCCGAATCCGGGCCCCAAATCTCCTCGGATTCGGTACACTAATCATTCTATAACTATTTGCGGAAGATCTAAACATAAATTGTTTATACATTACATTACACACTATTCCCCAAGGTCGAGTAACCTTAACGTATACACAATTCATAAACTTTCTAACATATAACACATTTATCAAACTATACTATTACAAGATAGCCGCACATTTTATCACAAACTGAACTTGGCCTTAACCTTTTCCTGTATCCGAACGCATTCGCCTTATCTGTAATGTTTTATCATGATATAGCAAGGGTGAGCATGAAAGTTGCCCAGCAAGTTTAAATTCAACAATATAACGATATATCATGATTGAAGAGTATGAATAATAAGCTGGCTATAATTCATCAATATAATTGAGAACTAGCACGAACAAACTTTTGACTGAACAAGTTTTAAACATGAACAAACATTTCTAAACCAACTGGTAATGAAGGTGATCAGCCTTTCATACCTGACTTATACATTCAAGATGTACATAGTACAATTTTCGTGGCAATCAGCAATGATTAACCATAAGCTTGAATAAAATACTCTTAGTAGAGTTTAGTAAAAAGAAACTTGACTGAACCGTTGATTACCGCAACGCAATTTATAACGCTTTAGCCGAAGACCTAATATTAGTAATATAGATCTCCAATATTAGAATAATATCATCACAGTATAATACTGTTATATTTATACACACAATAACCTAAACATATAGCACATAACCCTATCAGTCTTTACAACACATAAGACTTAGTATCAGGTCAAATTATTTCAGTCTGACTTGAAACCGACACAATTCTATCATCCCGACGGTCTAGTCGGACGAATATCGAGTTTAAGTTCAATTAAACTCTGCCTAAACACTTAACAATTATCCCAGATAATTATCTTATTAGTCAAAATAATTTTTAAAGACTTATAATAATTTTCAGATAATTAATATCATTTATCAACATTTTTCAATCATTAAAACCGTATTAAATGCACATAATTTCTTAATCATTAATATTCATTTAATATAAAATATTAATGAAAATCATTACATAATATTATAATATAATTATAATATATCAAAGTATTTTTAATACCTTAAAATTATAATTATATGATTTTTAAACACTTAAATCCATTATCCGATAATTGTTATTACTATTAAAATATTAATATTTTCATGCCAAAATATCAAAAGTTATATTTTATAACTTAAAATATTTTTATAACACTTAAATCATTTTTATATAATTTATAAAGCATTAATTCCATTTTTTCTTAATTTATTTAATATAGTTATTAAATAAACTAATTATCATTAATATTGATTAATTAATGAATTTCATCACAAAATATTAAAAGTCATCAAAAATAACTTAAAATATTTTCTTATACCATAATATTATTTTTCATGATTTTTCATGAATTAAAACTATTTTTAAATAATTTATTTAATATTATAATTAAATAAATAAATACCTTTTATATTCCAAAAATATTAAATATTTTTGAAATATACCGAAAATAATTAAAAACTATTTTTCAGAATTTAAAATAATTTTTCAGAATTTATTTAGTATTTTTAATAATTAAAAACAATTTTTTTTCTATTTTTAATTAATTTCCAGAAAATAATAATAATAAACTATCGCTAAAGGGCTATAGCGCCACTTTCTGTCGCTATAGGTGTTCTTGAGTGTTCTTGAGCTTCATGTCAGTGTTCGGATGGGTAGGTTTGACCGGGTTTAATTCAGTGTTCTTAATGTTTTCTGGGCTTGTAAAAATTTTGATCTTGTAGTACTAATGTAGTACTACAACTATACACCAATTCCATAACCAAACAACAACAGATCAGGGAGATCATAGCCTCCAAAAACTCTGACAACGCTGTTCTTAAGTTTCTGGGTTTTCCAGAAACTCCAGCAGTGTGAGGGTCCATACTTTTCATTCTTATATCTTTTGTTTTAGGAATGTTTTATGTGATCTATGAATTCAAAAGCTTAGTATAGGTATCAGGGTACAATAATATATCAACATGTAGGTCTAACAACAACACATAAAAGGAATCATGGCTGGTCAAAGTACCTGTCAGGTATATGCTCAAGAACAAATCTGGGTTTTCCAGATTGTTCATCAAGCAATTCGGTCAACTACGTTTGACCATGAATTTCTACAATCCTGTTACATATCTGAGTTATCTATAGGTTTTAATATAAACTTTTCATGTCATACTACAAGGATCAAACAACAAAATAGCCAAAACATAAACATATAGCAAAATCAAGACCCTGCAAATCGTTGTCAGACGATTTTTTGGTAAATCTGGGTTACCCAGAACAATTGGTCAATGCGAGTTAACGACCTTTGATCCTTCATAACTTACGATCTAGACATGATCTGGCCTCGATTCAAGCACCAGATCAAAGACCATACAACATACTACACGTTCCAACAGTTAAAACATAAATACAAATAACAGACACCGATCTATGACCTCTGACATTTGCTTGTCAGACGTCATATAGAAATTTTTCCAGATTTTTCAAAATGCTAATTTCGTGCATCTAATTGTTATGGATCCATGATCCAACAACTCAGATCTCTAAAAGGTACCTTCTAACACATATCTAACCAACAACTAACATCAAAACACAAGATTTACTAAAATTAGGTTTTATACCTCATCCATGCTTTGATCTTGAATCTGGGGTTCCTAATTTGTTATGGAAGTAGTAGGGACTTGATTGGGGACTGATTTACAATCATATTTCGTGGTTCTAGAGAGAGAGAGAGAAAGAGAGAGACTTGGTTGGTTGTTTGAGAGAAAATTGACCAAGTTAGTGTACTTTATCTCTCTTTAAATCAATATATATGATAACATGTTATGATCTGCAATAATTCGGCTGGAATAGCTGAGATATAGTCACATGGCTAGGCTAGGTTAGAGCTAGGGTTGGTGAACAACCAAGATAAAGCAAGATTTGCAAGTTTCCTTCAATTATTGAACAAAGGGCAAAATGGTCATTTAACAAATAATTTTAATGGCATTTTGGACATTGGCCAAACCCTTAGGGTTTAGGGTTTGGCTAATTTAGGGTTTAGAGTTTAACCCTTTAGGGTTTAGGGTTTAACCCTTAAAAAAATTTAGCAAATTAGTTTCTAACATTTTCCAAATTTAAATTTTCAAAAATAGAAATTTAATATTTCTAAATTATAATTAGGATTCTATAATTATAATTAAGATTTCCTAATCATAAATTCAATCTTGCTAATTAGGATTAGTATTTCCTAATTAAAATCGCTAATTAAGAAATTAGGGTCAAAATGGTCATTAGGGTTTATAAACCATTAATTAAGGTTTCTAATAGAAAAATAAATTTTTCTAAATTAGAACTTAGATTTCCTAATTAGATTAGGGTTTCTAATAACTTGACAATTAGGATTTATATTTCCTAATTAACTTTGCTAATATAGCAATTAAATCTACCACTGTACAATTAGGGTTCAAAAATTGGAAATTAGGATTTTCAATTCCACAATTTAGGGTTTCTAATAGAAAATAATTTTCTAAAATAGAGATTAAATATTCGTAATTAGATTAGGGTTTTCTAATTACTTAATCTTGAAAATTAGAATTAATATATCCTAATTACTATTAAAAGTATTAAATTAACACTTTCGTTTTCCCTAACTATAAAATTAGGATTTCAAATCCCGAAATTAGGGTTTTCTAAATTTGAAATTAGGGTTTTGTAATCAATTTGTTAAGATTAACCCTAATTAATCCTATAATTATTTACACTTACGCCATTAAATTCCCGATTTAGGGTTCCATGCACCGAATTAAGATTTTGGATTCCCGGAACTGACATTAGGGTTTCCAGAACCAGTTTCTAGGATTTCTTATTAATCGTTAGGCTTTTCTGAACGTTAAAGTTCTTAATATAAAATTAGGGT
Source organism: Panax japonicus (assembly GCA_020205505.1). NCBI lineage: Eukaryota > Viridiplantae > Streptophyta > Magnoliopsida > Apiales > Araliaceae > Panax > Panax japonicus. The sequence goes on along the minus strand of CM035099.1, from coordinate 35,634,500 downwards.
TTGACACATATATAATTAATATGGTCAACCCATGACCCTTAACCACATTCAGTACACATACATAACCATATTCACAGAATTTAATCACATAAATCCTTAATCCTGAATAATTCACCTATATCCTTCATAGAATTTTGAAATCCACAAAATTTCACCCTAATAATATCAAACGCATACACTTATTTTCTGTCTAGGTCTAATATTTGACCTTAAATCAATCATTTAAGATTTTAATAAATTGTCTAAATTCTCGGGTTATCACAGTGAAGCTCGGGGCACCCTGGGCAGCCGTAGGTGCATCTACGGCTGTCGTAGGTACACCTGCAGCTCCCAGCTATATAAATATAGAGCTTGGGGTGGCCATATTCAAGAGAAGAAAGTCGAGGAAACCATGTCCAATTTGCTCTGTACACAACCTATATTGAGTGCTTTCTCATTTTAAACACTTGGTAGCTCACATATAGCTATATTTTTACCAGTGGGAGCCGAGTGTTCATCCACTTAAATTAATAGAATTCTTCATTGGTAGCCCACTATAAGCCTTCTTACACATTATAAAGCATTTCTCTTCATCTTAGCACACACTCTTCTTCACATTAAGAGTCGTGTTGTGTGTGTATGCCTGAACTTCAGTCCGTGGTTTTCATTTCTGTCTGTATATATATACTTACATGTATAAATATATATATATATATATATATATATACTTATATATATAAACTGTTGTCGAACTTTGTTCGATGAGCCTGGATTTTACATCCGGAGCGTTTACTGCTTTTATATATATATATATATATATATATAAACTGTTGTCAGACATTATTCGATGAGCCTAAATTTTATATCCGATGTGTTTACTACTTTTGTATATATATATATATATATATATATATATATATATATATATATATATATATATATATATATATATATATATATATATATATATATATATAGCGACAAATCGCTGAAATGATAAACTGTGCCGGGATCGATATATATCATGTGAGTTTACCGCTTTTATATATATATTTACATTTATGTCAGGCCTGGAGTTTACTTCGTGACCTTTTACTGATTTATTTACATTCTGTCCCTCCTGGAGTTTACTTTGTAGAGGTTGATCGTTTTTACTGCTTTATTTACATTCCGTTCCGCCTGGAGTTTACTTTGTGGCGGTTGATCACATTTACTGCTTTATTTACATTTCTGATCCCCCGTAGAGGTGCTTCGTGGTGGTTGATCATGTCTTGATATATATATATATATATATATATATATATATATATATATATATATATATATATATATATATATATTTACCGCTTTTATATATTTACATTTTCGATCCCCCATGGAGGTGCTTTGTGGTGGTTGATCATGTCTGTATATATATATTTACAGCTTTTATATATATAACTGCTTACTGCTTTTCATATAAACTGCGGCATCATGTGAGCCTAGGAATCATGTGATCATAGATTTAGTCCACTGAATCTAGATTCGATTCTCGTGATGGACATTTCAGCTGTAAGCAACTTGTAAATTATTCACGGTGTTTGAATTTCTTTAGATGGCTTTCATGCCCATGAGGAGTTCGGCACTGCTATATATTATTTTCTCATAGATGCTTCGCATCTCGAAAATAAAAGCAATCAAGACGAACATTTAATAATAAAATGGAAGTATGAAAAGGTCTCAATTACTATTGAGCACATGGTTTGAAAAACCTCTTTTACAAAACCTCACTTCTATATCATGTTTAAAACTGAATTTTTCGTACAAATTCAAACCCTTTGTATATAGGTGCAAACGAGGCCTCACACTACTTCCAAATAACAACACATTGACCCACACACACACACACACACACACATTCATATAACAGTTTCTTGAAAAGTGGCGGTCACCGTGGTAACACGGATGTTGGGGGGTTCCTAATACCTTCCCTCCGCATAATCAAGCCCCCAAACCCAAATGAATCTCGGTTTCACAGACCCGTTGAGCAGTATCACATCACTAGGTCAATGTCCAAACATTTTCTCAGTTGTGTTGGTGCAACCAGTTAAAAACACCAACTGGCGACTCTTACAGTCAAATCTTCGACATATACATGTCAGACCTTTTTCACTTGTTTTCTCAAACAAATCTCACATAACATGAGAACACCAAAGAACAAGAACAGAAAAGGGACAAATAAAAATCCTAACGTCGACACCGGGAATTTTTAAACAATTATGTCTATATTTTTACGAATAATATTTTTTTATTAATATTGGTATCATGAATAATATTTTGAAATTTATGTGATATGGATTTAGCAGGATAGTCAATATAAAATTTTAAGTTGACTAAGAATTAAAGTTAAGTCGGATATAGTTCAAAACCCTAATTTTGGATTTTGAATAATGAATGAGAATATTAATATAATATTAATTATATTATAGTGTTATAAGTGTGTGTTGTATGTGTGTACTAAAAAATTTTGATCAATTATGGTGTAGCATTAGAAAACTCTAATGTTAACTGATAAACCCTAATTTAAAATTCTAATAGGAATTTAAGATTTGTTAAGTGATTGTGATTTGTGATTAATGATATTAGTAATAGATTATAAACCTAATTTGTTAGAAACCCTAATTTCTTAGTTTGAAACCCTAATGTTTAATTAGATAAAACTTAAATATTAATTTAGAAAGTTTAATGTGATTAGGAAACCCTAATCCTAATTTACAAGCCCAAATGTTAATTAGTAAATCTTAAACCTAATTTACAAGTTCTAAGTAATTAGGAAACCTAATACAATTAGGAAACCCTAATTTGTAATTTAGAAAGCTTAATTTTTATTTTAAACCCTAATTAGAAATCCTAGAAAATTTATTTTTTGTAAAACCTTAGGGTTAAACCTTAAGGGTTAGTCAAGTTACAAGTTTGCCATTAAAAATGTGAGCAAATTATCCGAAGTACCCTTTATCACATTATTTAATGAGATGGAGTAAAAATCTTGTTATATCTTGGTTGGTTACCAACTCCTGATTCACCATGTGCCAAAAATCATAGCCAAAAACAGATCTAAAGTGACACCTTGCAAGCTATTGAATACAATGCATCAAATATAAGGATTAAGAGAGAGAAAAGTTCACAAATTAGCCTCATTTTCTCACATACACTCAACCAAACTCTCTCAACCTTAAACCCATGAAATTGTTATGTGGAACAGTCCTCAATCAAGTCCCTAACACCTGCATAACAGATTAGGAAGCCAAGAGTCAAGATTAATAAAAGTGAGGTATAAACCCTAACCACGAATCTGATCTTGTATGTTATGTTAAAAGTTATGCTTTAGTGTTTAATCTTGTGTTATTAGATGTTATTTAGTGATCTATGATGTTACATCATAGATCCATAACATCAAAATGCTCAAATATCAAGTTTTTCAAAACAGTCAAGAACCCTAGATTTATGGCCTGACAATCGAATGTCAGAGGCCATAGATCTAGATCTGTTTATGATTTTGTTCGTTTAAGGTATTGAAATTGTAGTATGTTATGAGGGCTGTGATCTGGAACTAGAATCATGGTCATACCATGAATAGATTGCAAGTTATGGATGGTCAAACTACGTTGAATGACCATGACTTTCTGTTTCTGGGTAACCCAAAACTTACCCAGAAATGTCTTACAGTATGTTCATGAGCCCAGATCTTTCTTGTGTTTGTGGATTTGATTCTGTTGTTGTATCTAAGTTGTAGTATGGTATATGGACTACAAAGTCATGCTTTTAGACCACCTAAATGACAAACAAGATTAAGTTAGTGGATGGTCAAAGTAGCATGAATGATCAGGAATTCTGTTTTCTGGGTAACCCAGAAAACTCAAGAACACGACCTCTGACATGGTTTGACCGGCTTAGATCTGGTGAAGTTGATGTAGTTAGACTAATTTAGTGTAATAGATTTGTTCCTTGACATGAGTACTACAATATGAAACCATTAAAATACTAAATCATTACATAGAAAGCAAGTTGTGGAAACCCAAAAGTGGTCACTCGAACTGTTCTTATTTTCTGGGTAACCCAGAAAATGAAGAACAACTCTGACAGGTTGTTCAATGGCTTATATCTTCTAGATGTGTTATAATTTAACTCAGAAATTGCTATACACTTGTAGTATTACATCAATACTATAAGACCTAACCATTAGCTAGCCTAGAAACACTTTAGATAGTGAATTAAGGTTGGTCAAACATAGCACCAAGAACACTGACTTTGAATGTTCTTGAGGCTCAAGAACACCAAAGGCGACAGTTTCTGTCACTTAATGCTTTAGCGACAGTTATATTAATATTAATTAAATTAATTTTTAAAAATCATTTAAAATAGAAATTAATTTCTAAAAATTCCAAAATTAGTTTTAAAAATTATTTTAAGTTATAAAAATTAACTTTTAATAATTTGACACATTTTTCATTAATATTATTATTAATTTAAATATTAATGGTATTAAATTTATTTCATAAATATATTAAATAAATTTGTTAAAATTGATTTTAATATTAAAAAAATCATTTTAAATGATAATAAAGGGTTTAAAAATATTTTAAATTATAAAACATTACTTTTAATATTTTAAGGTAAATTTTATTATTAATTTAATATTAATAATATTAGATTTATTTAATGATTATATTAAATAAATAGTTTTAAAATGGTTTTATTGATTTACAAATTATTTAAAAATAATATAAATGATTTAAAAATATTTTAGGTTATAATAAATGACTTTAAATATTTTGATGAATAATACATTAATATTTAAATATTAATGGTAATTATTTGAAAATGAGTTTAAATGTTTTAAAAATCATTTAAGGGTAATAACAATATTTTAAAAATATTTTGAGTTATTATAAATAACTTTAATATTTTGGCAATGATTTCATTAATATTTTAATATTATTTAAATATTAGTGATAATAGGATTATTCAGTATTTCAAATTATTTAAAAATGATTTTAATGATTAAAAATCATGATAAATGATAATAATTATTTAAAAATTATTATAAGTCTATGAAAAATAATATGACTAATATTTAAATTATCTAAAATAATATTGAAGCTACATAATAGAGTTTAATTAAAAATAAACTCGATAATTATCCAATAAAGCCGTCGATACACCGAATTGAGTCCGAAATTGATCCAAACATATATAGGTTGACCTGATAAATGGTTATTTATGTTCTAATGACTGCTATACATATATGATAATGTTTTTAAGTTATGTGATGACTACAAATAGCAGTACTATATGTTACAATGTATTATTCTAATTAAAAGAATAATTCTATTGATGATAGGTGTGACACCCCCAAAATAGGTATACATTACCCATTCTGAGTCGCCAAATACATGGTACAGAAATAACTACAACTTCATTAATACAATTATCATGCAAAATATGACAACACATACATTGTGAGTTTAAATACAAATATTATCTTCTAGAAAATATCCACACTCAGATAAAGTCCTCATTACAATTATTGATGCACTATTTTACATAATAGTGAGGACTGCTAAAATAACTATCTTGAACTATCAATCCATACCCCGACTAGTTCCTGCTAAATTCTCACTTCCTGAGAAGAAAAATGGAACAAAAAGGAAAAGGTGAGCTCAACTAGCCCAGTAAAGAATATTATGACTAAGATAATGAACAACAAATTATCGTTAGCCTTCAACAAATCAGATAAAATATAACGAAAAACAAGTTTTAGATCAATATTCGCAGCGAAAATAACAATTTATTAGAAGAGTTTAGCAGAGAATGAAATCTACTATCATCTATGAATTTAAAAGTCCAGCATCAATATTTTATCCCTATACTATCAATCAATATACATCTTGAATCAAATATTCATCTTTGCACTACGGGCCAAAGATTTTCATTTGTATCACCAGTTGGTAATGTTCATCTCAACACCTGTCCATCTTTGCACTACGGGTCAAAGATATTCATCAGGTAATCATTCATCTTTGCACTGCAGGCCAAAGATATTAATCAAGTATCACCATTAACGACTAAGGATGATGAAAAAATATTTTAAAGAACGAATCCAGTGAGATAAAAGGACAAAGATTAGAGATTCGTACTTTAGATAATCCAAGTTCAAAAATACTCTATTATAAACCATAGTGGGGTAAAATTCAAGAATGAAGATCAAACCTTAGATACAATCAGATATAGTAACCATAATAGATATCTGGGATAAAGAAAAGAAAATTTTATTTTTTGGTGAATAGTGTCGTGTTCGTGAATAATACTGTATACGTGAATAGTGCCGTATATGTGAATAGTAACCCTGACACAAAAAGGTAGAAATTCCACAGTAAAATTTATACCAATATTTCAGCATAATGATATTGAAAGAAATAATATCATTTACGAAAAAAATAACACCCCTTACCTCAAAAGAACAGTACTTCTGAATGGAATATCGGATATGATGCTGAAGGAAACTTGCACTAAATAACAACTCTCAAAATATTTAAATAATAACAAAAATACGCTCGATACTATGGAGAGAGAAAACTTATGTTTCTGGTTTGATTTCAATTCTAACTAAGCACCCTATTTATAGGAAAATGCTAGAACGTTAAAGCAGACTAACCTGCTACCTGATGGCTTTACCTGCTACTATTCATACCCACCACTTTTGAAATAAAATTTCAGCACATTTCTCACCAACTAAAAGTGGGGCCCATCCATTCTAGAATTTTCCAAAATATTTTCCATTTAAACAATAATCAGAAACTTCAATAATTCATAATAAATAGCATTTTATAAGAAATATATGAATTTTATGTTAATTCCATAGGAAATTAAATTCTCTACAACTTTGTAGATTTAAATTTTTCCGAATTTCAGACGAAAAATGCCTGAAATCCACATACGGACGATTTTTAATACCTCCATTCTGAAAAAATACTGATAAAACACCTCAGTGTTAACTACTTCATTTATACCCACACAAAATAAATATTTTCCTATCCATCATTTATGTCCAAATAAAATAAATATTTCCTTATCATATAAATCAATAATTAATTATTCACAAATAATATTACAGAATCACAATTATGACAACCAGGTCGTTCCAATAAAAGTGGGGGCTTTCCGATAAGGATTTCTCCTTATTGGCGCGCATTTAGGTGACCAAACTCCTTTTCTAGACAGAACTTCCTTAGACATTGCCAATAATGTTATCTAATAATATTATTTAAATAATATGAATTATTGATCTAATAATGAGAAATACTGTGCAGTGACAATTATTGAAATAACAATAATATAAAATATCAACGCAGCAATTATGAAATCAATAAAATAAAATATTGAACAGTAATTACTGTAACAATTATTGAGTAGTGTCTTCTTACGTAAGAATCAATCATTCAAGAATACTGTTCAATATTGTGTGCTACTGTACAACCATGCGTATTACTGTACTTTAATCACCGGGTATTCTAACAGTGTTAACGATAACAATTACGTCATTAGTTATAAAAACATGAACTTGTCATTTTCTTCAGCCAAGCATTTTCCGTTATGGGGCCCACAAATGACTGCGCCATCGTATGAATATTCCCCGACGGCAAGAATATTCTATGACCAAACGAATATTCCTCGACAACAATGAATATTTTATAACCACTTTCTTATTTTGCAAAATTTGCACATTTCACCCATAACCAAAGTATTATATCAAATTAACTCCTTATTATTTCAAGATAATGAATAAAGAGAATTTAATTTAATTTATTAAAAAATTGGGGTCTTACAATCTCCCCTCCTTATGAAATTTCGTCCTCGAAATTGACGTATGTACATAGTGTTTCGAAAAGGTGAGGGTACCTCGCTTTCATTTCTGATTCCAATTTCCAGGTCATTTCCTCAATAGCATGGTTCATCCATAAAACATTGACTTATGGTATAACCTTTGTTCATAGGACATTCTCTTTCCTATCCAAGATCTTGATAGGTACCTCCTCATACGTAAAATATTTGGCTATCTCGTCTGGTTCTAACGTAATAATGTGGTTTGGGTATTTCACATATTTACGAAGCATAGATATGTGAAAAATATTATGAACATGAGACATGCTCGGAGGTAATGCGAGTCTATAAGCCACATTTCCTATTCGATCAAGAATCTCAAATGGACCAACAAATCATGGATTGAGCTTTCCTCTCTTCCCGAATCATGAAGCAATACGTAACAATACATGATCTCCAATATTAAATTTTACGTCCTTTCGATGAAGATCCGCATAACTCTTTTTTCAATCCTGTGCCGTTTGTATACATTGTCGAATTGTTTGGATCTTTTCTATAGTCATGCATACCAAATCTGGTCCCAACAACGTTGTTTCACCAACCTCATCCCAGCATACTAGAGAACGACACTTCTGTCCATACAACACCTCGAATGGAGCCATGCCTATACTTGCTTGATAACAGTTGTTATAGAAAAATTCCACCAATGTCAAGTACTTATCCCAACTTTCTTCGAAATCTAGGATACAAGGTCTTAATAGATCTTCAAGAGTTTGAATAGTCCTTTCTGATTGCCCATCCGTTTAAGGATGGTATGCCGAACTGAATCGTAAATCCGTGCCCATAGCTTTCTGCAAACCAACCCACAATCGTAAAGTGAATCTTGGGTCACGATCCAAAACTATGGATATTTGCATATCATGAAATCTTATAATCTCATTTACATACATATGAGCAAGACGTTCAAGGGAATAAGCCTCACTTATAGGCAACAAATGAGCAGACTTGGTTAATCTATCAACAATAACCCAAATTGCATCTATGCCTTGAGAAACCTTGGGAAGAACTGTAACAAAATCCATGGTAATGTGTTCCCACTTCCATTTCGGAATCTCAAGTGGTTGCAATGGACCCTTTAACACTTGATGCTCCACCTTTACACATTGACAAGTTAAACACCTCAAGATAAACTCCGTGATCTCTCTCTTCATATTGCTCCACATACATTTGATACTCCTAGAATGGATTGCAAATGGTGTATTGTGTGCCTCCATCATGATTCTATGCTTCAAGTTAGAATCATTAGGAATGCAAATTCTGGAGTTGACTCGAAGTATTCCTTCTTTATCGATTCTTTCTTCTAGAATAATACCTTCTTGTACTTTCTTCTTCATACGTATCATCTTTAAGTCTGTGGCTTGAGCAGCTTTAACTTTATCGATTAAAGTTGGTTTTACTCGTATGTTTGATATCATCACATGGGTACTTGGAGCCTTTAACTCTATCTCTATCTTTCGTAAGTCGTACAAAATGGGTCTTTGTGTTAACAACACCACACTCATACCCGTATACGATCTTCTACTCAATGCGTCAGCTACCACGTTCGCTTTTCTAGGATGATATTGAATGTTATGATCGTAATCTTTCAATAGCTCGAGCCAACGTCGTTGCTGCAATGTTGAGTTCCTTTTGGGTGAAAAAATATTTGAGGCTTTTATGATCCGTATAAATCTCCACTTTCTCCCCATACAGGTAGTGTCTCTAGATTTTCAATGCAAAAATGACTACTGCCAACTCCAGATCATGAGTAGGATAATTCCTCTCATATTCTTTAAGTTGTCGCAAGGCATAGGCTATAATTTTCCCATGTTGTATGAGAACACATCCTAACCCTTTGCCTGAAACATCGTTGTAGATAACAAATCTATCTGAACCAGATGGTATTGTCAAAACAGGTGCCGAAATGAGTCTCATCTTAAGCTCTTGGAAACTCTTCTCGCATTCCTCGCTCCATACGAATTTTATATCTTTTCGAGTCACCTGAGTTAACGGAGTAGCAATTCGAAAAAATCCTTCCACGAATCTTCAATAATAACCAGCTAAGCCCAAAAAGCTACGTACTTCGGTCACCGACTTCGGTTGCTCCCAACTTTGTATTGCTTCAATCTTTGTCGGGTCAACAAATACTCCATGTTTTGACACTACGTGCCCAAGGAATGCTACTTCTATAAGTAAGAACTCACATTTCTTCAGCTTGGCATATAGCTTGTTGTCATAAAACCTTTGAAGTACCAACTTCAAATGGTGTTCATGATCTTTACAGCTTTTGGAATAGATGAAGATGTCATCAATAAAGACAACAATGAAGTGATCCAAATATTCCTTGAACACACGGTTCATCATATCCATGAAAATCGAAGGAGCATTAGTCAATCCAAAAGACATGACTAAGAATTCATAATTCTCGAACCGAGTTCTGAAGGTAGTCGTTGGAATATCCTCAATTTTAATCTTCAACTGATGATATCTAGAACGAAGATTGATCTTTGAAAAGAATTATGTTCCTTGCAACTTGTCGAACAGGTCATCAATGCGAGGTAGCGGATACCTATTCTTAGTGGTGACATGGTTTAATTCTCTGTAGTCAATACAGAGTCGCATACTCCCGTTTTTCTTCTTTACGAATAAAATAGGAGCACCCCAAGAAGATGTACTAGGATGAATGAAACTGATGACTAACAACTCCTATTGTTGGACCTTTAACTCCTAAAGTTAAATAGGATCCATTCGATATGGGATTTTAGAAATGGGCTTTGTACCAGGTTCAAGGTGAATAAAGAATTCAAATTCACGTTCTGGGGGTAGACCAGGAAGTTCTTCAGGAAATACATCATAAAATTTACTAACAACAGAAATATTATTCAAATCTGATGTGTTTTTGTTCAAGTCCATAACATGGGCTAAGAAAGCTTGACATCCATTTTTTAATAAACGAATGGCTTTATGGCTTGATAGGACAGTGATTGACTTTAGTTGTTTGGTTGCTTGAATTTTCATAACAGGTTGGTTAGGAATATGAAAACTAACAACCTTACGAAAATAATCAATTTTGGCATGATGAGTAGTTAACCAATCAATCCCTAAAGTCACATCAAATGCAAGTATCTTTAAAGAGATAAGATCAACAGGTAATGTGATGGTGCCAACTTTGATCAAGCAAGATTTATAAATAGTGGATGTAATGAAAGTTTCTCTTAACGGAGTCTCCACAGATAATTCAAAGTCTAATTTCTCCGGAGTTAAGTTTAAACGTTGAGCACAAGCAGGAGAGATACAAGAATGGAAAGAACCGATATTTAGTAAGGTATAAACTTCGTAAGAGTTCAAGATTAGCTTACCCGTGATCACCTCGTTCGGGTTTCTCGCGTTTTGGCCAGCCACGACAAACGCTCTCCCTTGAACCACTGACTTTTTTTGTCCGTAGTCGCCTTTGGTGTCACCGTCCCAGCTGGACTTGACTTCGCTACTGGATAAAATTGGGCTATATGACCGTCTTTTTTATAACTGAAACACAACTTCGAAGGCTGTGAACAGTTTGGACTTATGTGTCCCTCCTTTCCGCATCTATAGTATCTAACTGGCAGTCGTTCTCCTCCCCTAGAATTTGTTGCTGGTGCTAGTGCTGCAGCTGATGTACTCCCGTCATTATTGAATCTCCTCTTTTTAAAATTTTCACTTGACTCACCTCTCCTATTAGCATGGCCACGATTACCAGCAGAGTGGTTATCGTTTTTGTCCGTATTTTTTCCTCCCCGCTGGTTATTATCACTCTGATGACTGCTGTCACCAGTATGACCCTGGGTGTGGTCCCTCGGTTGAATATACTCATTATCTCGCTTTAATAATTGAGCCCTATTGACAACATCTGAATATAAAGAAAATTTGTGAGAGATAAGGTATTGACGAATTTCGGGTTTTAGACTTCTCAGAAACATCTGCGTCATACGTTCCTCATTCTCTACAAAATGAGGTGCAAACCTGGATAACTCCGCGAACTTCATCTCGTACTGGGACACCGTCATGTTATTCTATTCCAATCTAATAAACTCTATCTCCTTCATATGACGAATACTTTCAGGAAAGTACTTGTCATTGAACAGTTTCTGAAATGTTTCCCGAGACATGTTAAGTGTGGCTGGCTGGGTAGGCTTCATAGATTCCCACCAGTAATCTGCCTCACCACGGAACATAAAGGTGGATAATGGAAACTTCTATTCTTCTATGCATCCCAATACATCGAATATCTTGATAATTTGCTTGACCCACATTTCTGCCTTAAATCGGATCCGGCTTTCCCTAGAACTCTGGTGGTCCCAACTCTTTAAACTGTTTAGTTGTGACAAATCGCGCGTTGCTTTCATTTCCATCAAGATTTTGTACACGAGTCTCCCTCGTCTGATTTTGCATGAACTGTAAAAAGCTTCTAAACATCCCATCATTCATTGTTTGTTCGGTAGTGTTGTTTACAGGAGGAACATTGTTGTCCTGTTTCATTTTCTCCTAGTTGGTGATTAAATGTGTCTCCACGGTCTCATACACTCCATTGTTAACATTCTCAGCTGTCATTCTCAAATACTTCCACAAAACAAGGGTTAATTAAAGAAAATGACATACCACATAATACCCATATATTATGACCGACCAATAAATAAGCTTAGGTATGACACATTAGCAAAGGATTTACTCGTCTCTCCCCTCCTAGTTCTATTCCCTGATCTCCGCTAGAGACCATATCCCTAAGCTCTGATACCAACTGTAATGCCCCTAAAATATGTATATATCACCCATTCTGAGTCACCAAATACATGGTACAGAAACAACTACAACTTCATTAATATAATTATCGTGCAAAATACGACAACACATACACTATTAGTTTAAATACAAATATTATCTTCTAGACAATATCCGCACTCAGATAAAGTCCTCATTACAATTATTGATGCACTATTTTACATAATAGCGAGGACTACTAAAACAACTATCTTGAACCATCACTCCATACCTCGGCTAGTTCCTGCTAAATTCTCACTTCTTGAGAAGAAAAATGGAACAAAAAGAAAAAAAGTGAGCTCAACTAGCCCAGTAAAGAATATTATGACTAAGATAATGAACAATAAATTATCGTTAGCCTTTAACAAATCAGATAAAATATAACAGACAACAAGTTTTACATCAATATTCACAGAGGAAATAAAAATTCATTAGAAGAGTTTAGTAGAAAATGAAATCTACTATCATATATGAATTTAAAAGTCCATCATCAATATTTTATCCCTATAACATCAATCAATATACATCTTAAATCAAATATTCATCATTACACTACGGGCCAAAGATATTCATTTGTATCACCAGTTGGTCACGTTTATCTCAACACATGTCTATATTTGTACTACGGGCCAAAGATATTCATCAGGTAATCATTCATCTTTGCACTACAGGCCAAAGATATTCATCAAGTATCACCATTAAGGACTGAGGATGATGAAAAAATATTTTAAAGAACGAATCCAGTTAGATAAAAGGACAAAGATTAGATATTCGTACTTTAGAAAATACAAGTTCAAAAATACTCTAAAATAAACCATAGTGGGGTAAAATTCAATAATGAAGATCAAAACATAGATACAATTAAAGATAGTAACCATAATAGACATCGACAAAGAAGAGAAATTTTTTTTCTAGTGAATAGTGTTATATTCGTGAATAGTGCTGTATACGTGAATAGTATTGTATACGTGAATAGTAACCCTGACATAAAAAGGTAAAAATTTCACAATAAAATTCATACCAATATTTCAGCATAATGATATTGAAAGAAATAATAACATTTACGAAGAAAATAACACCCCTTACCTCAAAAGAACAATACTTCTGAAAGGAATATTGGATATGATGTTGAAGGAAACTTGCACTGAATAACAACTCTCAAAATATTTAAATACTCAAAAATATGCTTGATAATATAGAGAGAGAAAACTTATGTTTCTGGTGTGATTTTTAATTCTAACTAAGCACTATACCTATAGGAAATGCTAAAACGCCAAAAAAGACTAACCTGCTACCTGAAAGCTTTACCTATTACTATTCATGACCACCACTTTTGAAATAAAATTTCAGCACATTTCTCACCAGCCAAAAGTGGGGCCCACCCATTCTAGAAATTTCCAAAATATTTTACCATTTAAATAATAATCAGAAACTTCAATAATTCATAATAAATAGCCTTTTATCAGAAAAAATATAAATATTATGTCCATTCCATAGGAAATTAAATTCTCTACAACTTTGTAGATTTAAGTTTTTCCAAATTCTAGATGAAAAATTCCCGAAATCAACATACGGACGATTTTTAATACCTCCATTCCGACAAAATACTGATAAAATACCTCGGCATTAACTACTTCATTTATATCCACACAAAATAAATATTTTCCTATCCATCATTTATGTCCACATAAAATAAATATTTCCTTATCATATAAATCAATAATTAATTATTCACAAGTAATATTACAGAGTCATAATTATGACACCCGGGTCATTCCTAGGAAAGTGATGGCTTTTCGATAAGGATTTCTCCTTACTGGCGCACAATTAGGTGACCAAACCTCTTTCCTAGACAGAACTTTCTTAGACATTGCCAATAATGTTATCTAATAATATTATTCAAATAATATGAATTACTGATCTGATAATGATAAATATTGTGCAGTGACAATTATTGAAACAACAATAATATAAAATATCAACTCAACAATTATTGAATCAATAAAATAAAATATTGAACAGTAATTATTGTAACAATTATTGAGTAGTGTCTTCTTACGTAAGAATCAATAATTCAAAAATACTATGCAATATCGTGTGCTACTGTGCAACCACGCGTATTACTGTACTTTAACTACCGGGTATTCTAACAGTGTTAATGGTAAAAATTACGCCATTATTTATAAAAACTTAAACTTGTCGTTTTCTTCATCCGATCGTTTTCCGTTATGGGACCCACAAATGGTTGTGCCGTCGTACGAATATTCCCCAACAGCATGAATATTCCACGACCAAAAAAATATTCCCCGACAACAATGAATATTTTATAACCACTTGCTTATTTTGCAAATTTTGCACATTTCACCCATAACCAAAGCATTATATCAAATTAACTCTTTATTATTTCAAGATAATGAATAGAGAGAATTCAATTTTATTTATTCAAAAGTTGGGTTTTACAACAGGACTTCATATTTAAGATAAAAGTGTAAGTTATACTACATAGCAGTAATTAGATATCAAGGCAAGTATATGAAATATTCTTTTTCATTGTGCAAGTATCCTACCTTTGCATTTACTTTATTTAATGGACATGTGTAAGAAATTTTGTAACTATATTATTATTGTACCAGTTTCTTAACTCTACTCATATTAATAATATATCTATACTTTTGTATTCATGCAAGTTCTCGAACTTTATCCGTTCATTGTTTACTAGTACAGTATTACTGTATGATCTAGATATATTCTGTTCGTTATTAGCTAAGTTCTGTTAGTCAAGTGTCCTCACTTGGATAATTGGTGTACTTGTCGATACATACTTATTAAATTTTGGTATGTATACATTAATTAAAAGCCGTCTAAGCTATTTGACTCTGCTAGACATAGGTTTAAAAATATCGTTACACATGATAAAACATTATTGTTATTCAACCGAATTGTTTTGGTTCGGATTTCAGACTATGTAATAACCCGATATTTTCTATATAAATAAATCAGAAATTTTGGGTATAATTTTTTATTAGTATTATTAAAATAAATATGGGGAAGTATGTACCAAGATAATGTGTGTCTATATATATATATATATATATATGTGTGTGTGTGTGTGTGTGTGTGTGTGTGTGTGTGTGTGTGTGTGTGTGTGTGTGTGTGTGTGTGTGAGAGAGAGAGAGATAAATAAAATATATCTATTACATGAATAATTACAAACAATTTTATTTTAGAATTATTAATTATTATAAATTATATTTTTATAATAATTAATTTTATTGTAGAAATGTTTTATTATTTATTTTTTAAAGAAAATATGATATTATAATATTTAAATAATATATGGAATGATTATTGTAATTAGTATACTTATTATTTATTTCTATGAATTTAATTCAGATTATTAAGTTAAGTATTTTGACTTAATTAATAATGTTGTTTATCCAAGGTAAATCATATATGGAATCCAAACCTTAATTCTGGTTTTGGAACAAGGAATGATAATAATAATATAATATTAATTATATTCAGATTTTTCAGTGCTATAAATATGTACTGTATGTATGTGGACCGATAATGGTTGGTCAATTATGGTGAATCATGTCAAACCCTAGTATTACTGTGTGAAACTCTAATTTGAAATATAAATTAGAGTTCAAGATTGTTAGGTAATCGTGATAATGTGATCAATGTCTGATATTATAAATATAAACGCTAATTAGGTAACCCCTAATTATTGACTCAAAACTCTAATTGTGAAATTAAAACCCTAACCAATATTTAGGAACCCTAACTGTCAAACTGGGAAACTATAATTACTAATTTAGGGTGTTAATGCTAATTAACGAACTTTAAACCCTAATGATCATTCATAATGTAATTAGAAACCCTAATTACAAGTTTTTAAACCTAATTGTTAATTCTAATTAGTAAATTGTTAACCCTAATTATCAAATTGGTGTCTTAATTGCTAATTAGTGATCTTAATTATTATAATTAGTAAATCCTTAAACCTAATTTTTAAGTTTATGTAATTAGGAAACATAAACTAATTTAACAATCCTAATTTGTGAATTTTAGAAACTAAAATTTCCATTTTTTGCATTTTAAGAAATCCTTAAATGCTAATACACAAAACCTTAGGGTTAAACCCTATGGGTCAAACCCTAAGGGTTTGCTAAGTTACTATCATGCCATTAAAATTATATGTCAAAAGACCATTTTGCCCTTATTGCATAATTGAAGCTAACTTGTACATGTTTCCCTATTGGAGTTGGTGAACTACCCTAAAACTAGCCATGTGATACTAAATAAAAGAATGGGTAAAACCGGTATCAAATAAGGTATAGACTTCACTAGAGTTTATGATTAGCTTACCCGTGATGACCTCGTTCGGGTTCCTTGCTTTCTGGGAGGTTATGACAAACGCTCTCCCTTGAACTACTGGTTTTAACTTTTCTAGAACAGCCTTTGGTGCCTCCATCCCAGCTGAACTTGGCTTCACTATATGATGAAATCGAGCTAGGTGACCTTCTCTTCCACAATTGTAACATGTTTTGGACTACTGCGCACAGTTTGGACTGATGTGTCCCTCCCCTCCGCATTTGAAGCATATGATAGGTGGTCGTTCTCCTTCCTTAACAGCTGGTGCTGGTGCTGGCGTCTTTCAATTATTGTTGAATCTCCTCTTCTTAAAATGTCCACTTTTATTATCTTGGCCATGATTACCACCAAAGTGGTTACTATTTCTAGCATGTTGATTCCCTCCACGTTTGTTGTCACCGCTTTGATGACTGCTACCACTGGTATTATCATTTTGTCGGTTGCTCTCCCTTGGTTGGGTTATCTCATTATCACGCTCCAAAAACTAAGCCCTATTTACAACATCTAAATATAAACACAGTTTGTGAGAGATAAGGTATTGACGTATCTCGGGTTTCAGACCTCTTAGAAACATCCGCGTCATTCTCTCCTCGTTATCAACTAAGTTGGACGCAAACCGGGACAACTCGGCAAACTTGGCTTCATACTGTGACATGGTCATATTGTTTTACTCCAGCTTGATGAACTCTGCCTCTTTCATGTGACGAATACTTTCAGGAAAGTACTTGTCATTGAACAGTTCATGGAACTTCTCCCAAGACATTTTGAGTACGGCAGGCTGGGTACGCTTTACAGATTCCCACCAGTAATCTACCTCTCCTCGCAACATGAAGGTGGCAAAGGGAACCTTTTGCTCCTCGGATCATCCCAAGACATCAAATATCTTGGTGATCTGCTTTATCCACGTCTCCGCCTTAAGTGGTTTTGGCTCTCCCAAAAACTCAGGGCCTTGAACTGCTTAGCGGTGACCGTCTGAGAGTTTTTAGTGTTTCCACCTGCATTTTGGACAGGAACCGCTCTCGCCTGATGTTGCACGAATTGCATAAAGCCTCTGAACATCCCATCATTCATCATTTGATCGGTGTTGTTGTTTACCTGAGGATTATTGTCTTCCTGTTGCACATTATCCTAGGTATTGATATATGGTGACTCAACGGTCTCCTGTGCTCCATTGTTATTCTCAACATTCTCGGATGTCATTTTTAAATACCGCCACAAAATAAGGATTAATTGACACACTATATACTATCCCTATATTCTGACCGACCAATTAAATAACAAATAAACTTTGGTAGGTCATACTAGCGAAGGAATTACTCGTCTCTCCCCCCTAGTTCTAGTCTCACATCTTAGCCAGGGATCATATCCCTAAGCTTTGATACCAACTGGGACGCCCCCAAAATAGGTATACATCACCCATTCTGAGTCACCAAATACATGGTACAGAATACAAATACAAACTTAAATATACAACATGAGCTGTGAGTTTTAATACAAATATTGTCTCCTAGACAGTATTTAAACTCAAAATAAGTCCTCAATACATTTATTATCACACTATTTCACAGAATAGTGATGACTACTAATGCAAACATCTGGACCGTCACTCCGTTCCCCAACTAGTCCCAGCTATATTCTCATTTCCTGAAGAGAACAATGAAAACAAAGGGTGAGCTCAACTAGCCCAGTAAGAAATATTATGACTAAGATAATGCAGAATAAATTATCGTTAGCCTTCAATAGTGTTAAACTGATAAAATATAATAGATATCAAGTTTAACTGCAGTGGAACAAGCAATCCATTAGAAGAGTCAAGTAGAGCATGATATCTACTATCTTCTATGATTTTAAAAGTTTATCAACAATTTTATCACTGAGACTCAGCTTAATAAATAATCCACATCATCGAATCATCCTTGCACTACAGCCAAGGATATTCATTAGTATCACGACCACAAATTATCCATGCACTACGGGCCAAGGATATTCGTGTTTTCATCAATGGTCATGATCATGCAAACAACTGTCCATTAATGCACTACGGGCCAATGAGGACTTTTACCAGATCATTTGTAACATTACGGTCATGATTATACCGAATAATCCTTGGTCATAATCATACCAAGTCCATCTATGCACTACGTGTCAAAGATGACTTTCATAACAATATAAGCATAAGGATGATGACAATGACATAAGAATTCAATTAAAAGAAAGCAAAGGATAAATTTTTAAAGATTTATAATTTAATTTATCCAGAATTCAATAATGTCCAAATTGTCAACATGATACTATTTTATGGAGTAAAATTCAAGAATAATATTGTATCAAAAATAATTTGGACCGAAAATGAATCAATTTTCGTCATGAATAGTACCCCGGGTGAATAGTAACTAAGTGAATAGTACCCCGTGGATAGTAACTTCAGGAATAGTAACCCCGTAAATAGTACTCCGGCATGAAAAAGTTAAAACTTATCAAGAATGCTTATAATAATATTTTTATGAAAAGATACTAGATGAAGCGCAAATATCAAGGATATTCTACTAATTTCATAGAGTATAAAAGTCAAAACTTTAACAAAATGAGTGTAGAATTCGAAATCTGAAATGAAATAATATTACTTATATACTACAGAGTATGGAAGAAAATATTATTTCTTACGAATACTGAAAAAAAGTAATATCCCTTACCTTAAAAAGATGAGTATTCCGACTGGTAGGCAGGGATATTCTTGAAGAAATCTTATACTGTTTTCTACGCTCAAAGCTTTCTAAAACTCTAAAGAAATACGCTCAATAATATAGAAGAAGAATTCTCTAATTTTGGTGTGATTTTTAATTCTAACAAAGCATCCGAGAATGGAATGATACTATTTGAATTTAGAAAATCACGTGAGCACAGTGGGAAAAACAATCACGGGCGAAACTGAAGAAAAATTCGTCTGATTTTTCAAATATTTACTATAGAATTACTATGCAGACATATGCAAATACTAAACATAATAAAATATAATATATTCTATTTTTCATATAAAACATAACTTATTATAATAATAATAATAATATTACAACTCCCTCCCGTCCACGTTCCCCCCCCCCTCCATTTATTCATTCACCTAACATATATATATATATATATATATATATATATATATATATATATATATATATATATATACACATTCCATGCCTTATACGGCATTCCAATTCCCCCCATGACATCCTCCCATTTCTTCCACATGTGGGCCCCATATGTGGCCCCCACATGGGCCCCCACTTTTATAATAAAGAATAAATTTTTATCAATTATTTTGAAAAATGGGTAAATGGGGGTCCAAATAATACGCTAAAATTTACAACAAATGCTTCATAAAAATCCTCTCAATATTTTTAACAACATTTATTCATCATTATTATTATTCGTAATATTTAACAACCAGATCATTCCCAGGAAAGAGGGGGCTTTCCAATAAGGATTTCTCCCTATTGGCGTGCAATTAGGTGACCAAACCTCTCCTCGGCAGAACTTTCTAGACATCGTCAATATTGCAAATAATAATATGAATAACTTTGTCGTCTCAATTATTGATTTAATAATATATAAAATATTGACAATAATTGAATCAAATAACGTGAGATACTATACAGCAATTACTGTATCAATAATTGAATATAACTGAGTGACTTTTCACGTAAGCATCAATAATCAATATCGTGTGCTACTATGCAACCGCGCGTATAACTGTACTTTTATCACCGGGTATTTCAACAGTTAACGGTAAAACTTTCGCCGTTATTTTCATAAAAAGATATTTCTGACATTTTCTCATTTCGACAATAATTATGTTGTGGGGTCCACCAATGATTGTGACGTCGTACGAATATTCCCTGTTAAAATAAATATTCTCCAACCAATCGAATATAATATAACAACTTGCGTACTTTATAAAATTTATAAATATTACTCACAACTATAACATTATATCAAATTCACTCCTTAATATTCAAAAATGATATTTATAGAAAATTCATCTTTATTCATAAAAGTTGGGGTCTTACAACCTCTACCCAAAAATTATTCATTATAGAGGGAGTTTCATCTACTTGATAGAATTAAAGAGATTCAGGAAAAGGATGATGAATGTCAGAAGTGTAAGTCTAATATAACTCATATTAAGTATAACAAATTCAGAATAGATAAGGATGGAATAATAAGATATGAAGATAGAATTTGGATTCCGTTAAACCAAACCTTAAAAGGCAAAATCTTAAACAAAGCTCATAATTCTAAATTTGCCATACATCATGGAAGTACTAAAATGTACATGGACTTAAGTCAACACTTTTGGTGGTCGAATATGAAAAGAGAAATAGTTGAATAGGTAAGCAAATGTCTCACGTGTCAAAGGGTTAAGGCTGAACATCAAAAGTCGAGTGGTTTACTTCAACCCTTACCAATTCTTGAGTGGAAGTGGGAACATATAACCATGGACTTTGTGGTAGGCCTTGCAACTACACAGAAGGGCCATAATGCCATTTGGGTAATAGTTGACCATTTAACCAAATCAGCTCACTTTTTACCTATTAAAGTTACCCATAATTTAGACCACCTTGCCAAGCTGTATATTAATGAAATCATCTCTAGGCATGGAGTAACTATTTCTATAGTATCAGATCGAGACCCACGTTTTACTTCAAATTTTTGGAAAAGCCTTCATAAACACTTAGGAACACAATTAAGATTGAGTATAGCTTATCACCCTCAGACTGATGGGCAAAGTGAGAGAACCATACAAACATTAGAGGATATGTTACGAACATGTATCATTGATTTCGAAGGAAGTTGGGAAGATCAACTACCTTTGGTAGAATTTTCCTATAACAATAATTATCATGCTAGCATAGGTATGCCACCCTATGAAGCCTTATATAGGAGGAAATGTAGAACACCTTTATGTTGGGATGAAGTCGGGGAAAGGCAAATTCTAGGACCTGAAATAATTCAATAAACTACTGAAACCATCAGAATTATACGTGAACGATTACAAGCATCTCAAGATCGACAAAGGAAATACGATGATCCACATCGTCAACAACGAAACTTTAGCGTAGGAAGCCACATATATATTCTTGAAAGTATCTCCTTGGAAGGGTAAAATACGTTTTGGCAAGAAAGG
Organism: Panax japonicus; assembly: GCA_020205505.1. Classification (NCBI taxonomy): domain Eukaryota; kingdom Viridiplantae; phylum Streptophyta; class Magnoliopsida; order Apiales; family Araliaceae; genus Panax; species Panax japonicus. The sequence continues at coordinate 35,612,272 of CM035099.1, read as the reverse complement.
AAAACTGAGTCCGAGATTTGTTGAACCTTTTAAAATTTTGAGGAGGATAGGTGAAGTTGCTTATGAAATAGCACTACCTCCTGAGTTAAACCATATTCATAATGTGTTTCATGTGTCCGTATTATGACCATAAAAACCTGATTACAAACACGTTATAAATTATGAGCCAATCCAAATCGAAGAAGATCTTTCTTATGTAGAAGAACCTGTGCAGATCGTCGATCGTAAAGAGCAAGTCTTGAGGAATAAAGTGATAGTATTGGTCAAAGTGATTTGGAGGAATCAGAACGTTGAAGAGGCTACATGGGAGCTCAAAGATAAAATGCGAGAGAACTATCCTCAATTGTTTACTTAACATGTACTACAATTTCGAGGATGAAATTCTTATTAGTGGGGGTGAATGTAAAAACCCAAAACTCTAATAAGATTCGGATATGTAAATTCAATTATATTAATAAAATATCTCAGTTCTAAAAGTTTTATGTGTTAATATATACTATGTTTAACAAATTAGGTCAAATAAATTTTTTTTGAAAATTGACGTGCTTGACACCTCGTGCTTAAAAAATTCCTTCCAAAAATGGACAATTCGGTACATTTATTTTGACAAGCTGCTTTGTCGTGCTTACACTGACAAAATGCTTTGTCATGCTTGTTAGGATTTGTGTAAAATCTAGGTTAGGGGCCCTAGATTATAAACCCTAAACCTAGATTACAAACCCTAACCTTAATTTGTAAACCCTAACCCTAACCCTCATTAGCTAAACAAAACTCTGATTTGGTTATCCTAACACCTAATCATGATTACTAACCTTCAATTAGGTACTAATAAACATCATTAAATAACCTTAATCATTAAAAATAAAACCCTAATCAAGATTAGTGAGGATTAGGGCATAATTAAGCAACTAATTTGGTCAACTATCTCACAGGTAGGTTGAGAGTCATCCACACAAATTCCAAACATCACATGACATGCTTCCAAACTCCCAAGCACCAGAAGAGTTATAGATCAGATCTTTTAGGAGGCAAGTAGGTGGAAAAAATAACCAAAAAGCCAAGTTAGAAAATTCTATAAAAGGAAACCCTAGCTCAAAGCAAACTGATGAGTGAGTTTTATACACATGAATTGGATACATTCGGGCTTAATTTATTGTTATTCTCAGGTCTTTTAGATTATTTTTTAAGTGTTTATGTCTATTCAAGCATGTTTTATGCTGTTTTATAGGAATTGGGATAAAAGTTACATGGATCGACGTTCAGGGTGGCTAGATTCGCATTTTTGGCCTGCCAATTACACAGCGGTCACTTTAGATCCAATTTGCGTATTTCTACATACCTTATTTCAAAATTATTAAAGAATGAAAGTTGTAGATATACTTTTCCTCTTTCCGGATCATCTTGAATCATCTAAATTAGAGTTCAGACGAAGAAGTTATGGCCATTTTCCCAAATGACGTCGGAGCAGAAAATGTCAAAAAAAGTGGTAGCACTGGGGCACTAATTTTAGGCTTATTTGCAGCGCTGGGGTACTATAAGACAGTGTCTGAGCATCGTGCCCAGCGCTGAGGCGCTGGGGAAGAGGTTGGGTGCCGCTTGGACTTGTTTTGGGCGAATTTTGACACCTTTTTGACTCCAAATTGGATTAGGTTTGTTCCAAAACTAAAAATTGGACTTGTAACCTATAAATATATGATGTAAGGCATAAAATAGGGGGAGATTACATAGATCAGACTAGATTAAACACTCCTTTAGATTAGAACATAACCCTAGTTCTTATTAGTTTTGGAGATTGAAGCAACTTAGAGACCATTGAAGATTCAAAGCAGGAGCAAAAGAGGAGTCTCAAGGCTACTGACAATAGATTATATTCTCTTCTCTTCTCTTACTTTTATCTTTTAATGTCTATTCAATTATGGATTCTTGATTTTAATTCATTAATTATGAACTAACTCTTTCAGTAAGATTTCAATTGAACTTTTTATGATTATGAATTGATTATTTGATTTATTCTAATTATTTATATTGAAGTGAATTGTTCATCTTGCTTTGTGCTTATTGATTAATTATCTGATTAGTAATTACCTTGTTAGTCTAGAAGGAATTGAGAAAGGAATTCTAGGGTTAGAACTGGGCATGGTGACATGTGACCTAGTTATTTGCACAGTGAATAATTAGGTTTGTGAATAGAATGAGAATATCTATTTGCTGCATGTAACACATAAGGAATTGGTATTGTAACGAATTTAATTCAATTGTTTTGCATAGAGATATAGCAAAATTAATCTGGGTTAAATAGAAGGCAAATGATCACTTGAGAAAGGGCTTTTGGCATTTGATAATTCCTGTTAACAATTCAGTAGACATAATAATTAGAATAGTTGAATAATTGATTTATAATTCATAATTGAGGATATTGGAGTCTTAATCCTTGTTTACCTAAATTTAATCAAATCTTAGTTGTTTATTTGCTTTCTTTTAAACTATTCTCTTTTAATTGTTTAATTTAGTTTTCTTAACTAGAAAATTCACAATTTGCGATTGTTTAAATAAAATTGATTTGGTTAAGAGTTAGTAATTGGTAATTTTTATTAAATAATTCCTCGTGAGAACGATACACTACTTTCACTTTATTACTTGTTGACCGTGTATACTTGCACGTATTCATTGATTGCAAAATCGATCAACAAGTTTTTGGCGCCGTTGCCGGGGAATTAATTTAATAATTATTTACCAATATTAATTTCAATCAAATTAGTCTTAATTTAAATATTTTTTTTTTATTTTTAATTTTCTTTCTATATTTTCTCTTTTCAGGTACCATGGATGACTTTGCGTATCAATGGTCATACACGAACATGACTCAACCAAGGGAAACAGGGATTGATGGACTTAATACATTTTCTGCATTGTCAGCACAGATTGAGACACTTTCGAGGAGTTTAGAAGCTTTTGAAGCTCAACGTCGTCAAAGTGTGGTGGTTACTTGTGATTATTGTGCTGGAAATCATACGAGTCATCAATGCGCCATCAGTTTCGAGCCGGTACAGTATAGTGGTGATTACCCCAACAATTATGTTTATCCCAACAACTATCAACAGGATTGGGGGTATCACACGAATTTTTCATGGAATAACAATCAAGCTCAAGCGTCGAGACAACAAAATACATCCGAATTTCAAAATCAGACACAACAACCAGATCAGAAATCAAGTTTTAAAGAAGCCTTGGAAAAACTTATTAGAGTTTCTGAAAAAAAGAACGAGGAAAATGAGAAAAATGTAATCAAATAGAGCTGAATTTGCAAAGCCAAGGTGCATCGATAAAGAATCTGGAAAATCAATTGGGGCAGATAGTACATGCGTTGAACAACCGTCCTCAATACACTTGGCCATATGACATGAATTCCGAGACTGATAGTGAGCCCGAACCAAATCTGCAACCGGATGTACCAAATGATAGAGATGTTAAAAGAGAGGAAAGATTTGGAGACTAAGAAAATGAGATCGACGAAGATCTAACTTTGAGTACCAACGAAGATGAGCCAATTTTGATAGTGTCCCATGTACCTTCTCCACCAAAGTTCAATAATCCGGGCAGTTTTGCAAAACCATGCCCAATTGGAAGTCATGTCGTCGGCAAAGCTCTTGGTAAAGTAAGAGCTAGTACAGTTGTGGAGTCATGGTGGGATGAAAAGGAGAAGATAGAGGAAGATTCCATTATGTTTATTAAGCTTCAATGCCCTAATCTGATCATCAACATAATGGAGGAAACACCTAGTGGTTTGCCATTCTTAATGGGGATCCTATCTACAAAGAGTATGCTAGGTGACTTCAATTCAAAGGTTTTTACTAATGGGAACCTCCCAAAAGAGACATTGTTACTGATGGATGGAGGGTTCCTCAATTTTCATAGGGGAATTGGATAGAGAATTGAAAAAGTCAAGCTGAGATTATAAAACAAACGCTTATTAGGAGGCAACCCAAGTTTATTTATTTTTTTATTTTTAGTTTTTATTAGGTTTTATATTAGCAGTTTTGAATTTATATTTTTTTTAGAATTTAATAAAATTGTTTCTATAATGGTTTACAGGTTATCCAAGTCAAATACAAGAGTGGTGCCTAATTTGTTCCATGTGATTAGCCTATTTTCCAAACTTAGCGGGCAAGGAGGAAGATTTCTATATTTTCATGGAAGTCCTCTGCTTTAATTTTTTATATTTCAGTCATTGAGGACAATGTCTAGTTTAAGTTTGGGGGCATTTTAGTGTCGTATTGCATATAGTTAGTTATCTGCATAGTAGTTCATTTTTTTATGTGTTAGCATTGTGTTTTTTTTAGGTTGCATATAATACATGGTAGTTATTTGCATATTCATATATGTGTTGCATTAGTATGTGTTCATGTAGTATAATTACATTTTTTTGCATGAATCTGTGTGATCGATTGGTGTGGTCTTAGCTCGGCCTATGATAAGATTGGTTTTGCATGTTAACTTGAACAATGTTGATAATTGATGGTGAGTTCTAATTTTAATCATGATGATAATCTGAGCCTGTCTTAAACTTATGTAACCGGTTAGCACTTAAAGTTTAACTATTTTAATCCACTTGGTTCAAGGGTTTCATAATTTGTTTCTGAGGGAAAATCTTGGTTAAAATTTAAGGAAATTAGTGAACTGGCAGTAAAGGTTGGAATGACGTAAAAGCTTGAGTTTGGGGGAATCTATAGGATATATATATTAAAAAAAGAAAAAAATGAAAAAAAGAAAAAAGAGAAAAAAGAAAAAGAAAAGAGATGATGAAAAAGAAAAAAAAGTATGAATAAACACCGTGGCATGCTTGTCTAGTATTGTGGCCTTTGTTACTTGAGTAAGTAAGCTCGAGGGGATTGTCTTTACACCTAGCGCCCTAAGGTCTTAATGGTCTGGGATTCATTGGTCGAAAGCTCGTTAAGGTAGCATTGAAAAGCCAAAGGGAATAAGACATTGCACAACCATGAGAAAAAAATGAATAAAACACGAGAAAGAGCAAAAATGCCCTCGTGATTCAATAAAAGTATAAATAAATCCTATTGTAAGACCCCGAAATTTTTTTTAAATAAAAAGGAATTTCCTTTATTTATTATTTTGAAATAGTAAGGGTGAATTTGATTAATGTGGATAGTTATGGGTAAAATGCGCAAATATTTCGAATAAGCAAGTGGTTATAAAATATTCATTGTTGTCGGGGAATATTCGTTTGGTCGTGGAATATTCTTGCTGTCGGGGAATATTCGTACGACGGCGCAGCCTTTTGTGGGCCCCATAACGGAAAGCGATTGGATGAAGAAAACGACAAAAATAAGTTATTTATTAATAACGGCGTAGTTGTTACCGTTAATACTCTTGGAATACTCGGTGGTTAAAACATAGTAATACGCGTTGTTGAACAGTAGCACACAGTATTGCACCAATTATTGATTCTTACGTAAGAAGGCACTACTCAATAATTGTTACAGTAATTACTGTTCAGTATTTTATGTTATTGATTCAATAATTGCTGCATTGATATTTTATATTACTGTTGTTTCAATAATTGTCACTACACAGTATTTTTCATTATCGAAGCAATAATTCATATTATCTGAATAATATTATTTGATAACATTATTGGCAATGTCTAGAAAGTTCTGTCTAAGGAGAGGTTTGGTCACCTAATTGCGCGCCAGTAAGGAGAAATTCTTATTGGAAAGCCCCCTCTTTCCTGGGAACGGCCTGGTTGCTAGTACTGTGATTCTGTAATATTATTTGTGAATAATTAATTATTAATTTATATGATGAGAAAAATATTAATTTTATGTGGATATAGATGGAGAAAATTTTTAATGTGACAATTGTTGAAAATTAATATTTTATCTTTTTCTGATAAAATAATTCATTTAAATATATTATTTTAATAATATATTAGTGATGATATTTTTACGATGAATGTGGGATATATGAGTATATGAGGAGGAAGAGTATTTTTGTGGCATTAAATGTTTAACACATATTTTGTGTGTTGGTGGACACAATTATTGACTGAAATTTGATTATAGCCTGTAAAATCGTCTGTTTGTGGATTTCGGTCAATTTCTATTTGGAATTTGGAAAAACTTTCTTCTGCAAAGTTGTAGAGAATTGAATTTCCTATAAAAACTCGCGAGATTTGAATTTTTGGACAAAAGGGCTATTTATTGTGAATTATTGAAGTTCCGGATCTCTGAAATAATTGATTTTTGGAAGTTTAAAATATTTTTAATAATAAAAACGTTTTTTATTTATTTTTCTAGAAGGGAGCACATGTTATTGAGCTGAAATCAGATCTGAAAAAAATGGGCGTAAGAATTTTTAATATATATTATTATTATATTAAATTTTCTGCTTTGGTGTTCTAAGCAATTTCCTATAAATAGGTGCTTAGGTTAGAATTGAAAATCACACCAGAAACTGAAGTTTTCTCTCTCTATATTATCGAGCGTATTCTTGTGAGTATTTTGAGTATACTTTGAGTATTGCTATACGGTGAAAGTTCAAGTCATAGCCTATATCCGGTGTTTCAACTAGAAGTACTGTCTTTCGAGGTAAGGGATGTTATTTTCTTCTCAAATGATATTATTTCTTCAATATCATTATGCTGAAATATTGGTTGGAACTTTTTATCAAATTTGGAACTTTTTTATGTCGGGGTTACTATTCATGAGTTACTATTCACGAGTTACTATTCATGAGTTACTATTCACGAGTACTATTCACGAAGCGTGAAGATGTTTTTTGTGAAATTTCTATCTTTTGGTGTCGGAGTTACTATTCACGTATACGGCACTATTCACGTATACGGCACTATTCACGAATACGGCACTATTCACCGAAAAATGAAATTTCTTCTTTTTGTCCAAAATATCTATTCTGGATACTAGCTTTGATTGTATCTATGTTTTGATCATTCTTGAATTTTACTTCAGTATGATTATTTATGAAGTATTTTTGAACTCGGATTGTTTAGAGTACGAATCCTTAATACTTGTTATTTTGTTTCACTGGATTCGTTTCCTTTAAAATATTTTTCATCATCCTCAGTCCTAAATGATGGTGTTACTGAATATCTTTGGCCTGTAGTGCAAAGATGGTTGATTTTATTATGAATATCTTTGGCCCGTAGTGCAAAGATGTACAGGTGTTGAGATGAACATGAACAATTGATGAATATCTTTGGCCGTAGTGCAAAGATGAACAGGTGTTTAGATGAACATGACCAACTGATGAATATCTTTGGCCTGTAGTGCAAAGATGAATATTTGATTTGATTTGAGATATATATTGATTGATGTTACAGGGATAAAATATTGATGATAGACTTTTAAATTCATAGATGTTAGTAGATTTCATTCTCTACTTAACTCTTCTAATGAATTGTTGTTTCCGCTGCAGTTGTTGATCTAAAACTTGTTGTCTATTGTATTCTATCAGATTTTTCCCTGTTGAAGATTAAGGATAATTTGTTGTACATTATCTTAGTCATAATATTCTTTACTGGGCTAGTTGAGCTCACCCTTTTTCTTGTTGTTCAATTTTTCTTCTCAGGAGGCGAGAATGTAGCGAGTACTAGTCAGGTTATGGAATGAAGGTTCTAGAGAGAGTTGTTTAGTAGTCCTCACCATTTTTTGTAAAATTATGTATCAATAATTATGATGGGGATTTATTTGCATGTGGATATTGTCTAGATGATAATATTTGTATTCAAACTCACAGCTTATGGGTGGTAAAAGTTGTAGTTATTTTTATACCATGTATTTGGCGACTCAGAATGGATTGGATGGAATGGACCTATTTTGGGGTTGTTACACCTATATTTACCCTTAGATTTGGTAATTGCTTAGTTTTAACCGGAGTTTTCATGTTCACAAAAGTAATTGAATTGGAACTGAAATTTTCCTTATAAGAAGTTTGTTATGTGATTATCTTGAACTGTGGTTGGTTAGAATGGTTAACAAGCACACACATAACATGGGTGATGACAGGTTTGGGTTGACTAATTGGTTAGAGTTATGGATTTTGAATTGATTGGATATATTGTTTGAGTACCAATGGTATCTTTGAGGCCTGTTGTTATATATCATACTGATTTATTACTCGGTTCGTAGGTATATTAGGAAGTAGATTATGCATATGCATTCATTTAGTTGAGTTATTTTGTTTATTTTTAGTTCTTTTGTGTTTTTGCTTAAGGACAAGCAAAGGTTTAAGTTTGGGGGTATTTGATAAGTGAGTTTTATACACATGAATTGGATACATTTGGGCTTAATTTATTGTTGTTCTCAAGTCTTTTAGTTTAGTTTTTAAGTGTTTATGTCTATTCAAGCATGTTTTATGTTGTTTTGTATGAATTGAGACAAAAGTTAAATGGATCGACGTTCTGGGTGGCTAGATTCGCATTTTCGGCTTGCTATTTACACAGAAGTTAATTCAAAGCCAATTTGAGTATTGCTAAAGACCTTATTTTGAAAATCTTAAAGAATAAAAGTTGTAGATCTACTTTTTCTCTTTCCAGATCATCTTGAATCATCTAAATCGGAGTTCGGACGAAGACGTTATGACCATTTTCCCAAAGGACGTCGGAGCAGAAAATGTCAAAACAAAAGTGGTAGCGCCGGGGTGCTAATTTTAGGCTTATTTGCAGCGCCGGGGGCGCTATAAGGCAGTGTCTGAGCGTCGTGCCCAGCGCTGGGGCGTTGGGGAAGAGGTTGGGTGCGGCCTGAATGCGTTTTGGGTGAATTTTGACACCTTTTTGACTCCAAATTGGATTGGGTTTGTTCCAAAACTAAAAATTGGACTTGTAACCTATAAATACATGATGTAAAGCATAAAATAGGGGGAGATTACATAGATTAGACTAGATTAAACACTCCTTTAGATTAGAACATAACCCTAGTTCTTATTAGTTTTGGAGATTGAAGCAACTTGGAGACCATTGAAGATTCAAAGCAGGAGCGAAAGAGGAGTCTCAAGGCTACTGACAATAGATTATATTCTCTTCTCTTCTCTTACTTTTATCTTTTAATGTCTATTCAATTGTGGATTCTTGATTTTAATTCATTAATTATGAACTAACTCTTTCATTAAGATTTCAATTGAACTTTTTATGATTATGAATTGATTATTTGATTTATTCTAATTATTTATGTTGAAGTGAATTATTCATCTTGCTTTGTGCTTATTGATTAATTATCTGATCAGTAATTACCATGTTACTCTAGAAGGAATTGAGAAAGGAATTCTAGGGTTAGAACTGGGCATGGTGACATGTGACTTAGTTATTTTCACAGTTAATAATTAGGTTTGTAAATAGAATGAGAATATCTATTTGCCGCATGTAACACATAAGGAATTGGGATTGTAACGAGTTTAATTCAATTGTTTTGCATAGAGATATAGCAAAATTAATCTGGGTTAAATAGAAGGCAAATGATCACTTGAGAAAAGGCTTTTGGCATTTGAGAATTCTTGTTAACAATTCAGTAGACATAATAATTAGAATAGTTGAATAATTGATTTATAATTCATAATTGGGGATATTGGAGTCTTAATCCTTATTTACCTAAATTTAATAAAATCTTAGTTGTTTATTTGCTTTCTTTTAAACTATTCTCTTTTAATTGTTTAATTTAGTTTTCTTAACTAGAAAATTCACAATTTGCGATTGTTTAAATAAAATTGATTTGGTTAAGAGTTAGTAATTGGTAATTTTTATTAAATAATTCCTCGTGGGAACGATACTCTACTTTCACTTTATTACTTGTTGACCGTGTATACTTGCACGTATTCATTGATTGCAAAATCGATCAACATAAACCCACGAAAATTATTAGTCAATACACTCATATAACCTTCCTATACAAACCCTGGTGATAGCAACAACAGATTCAATAGCCAGAAATCAAAAATCAAGCAAGAAAGGTGTAAACCCTAATTCATAGCTAGATCATTTATGCTTTGTTCAAATTATTGTTTAGATGTTTAGATTTGTGTAATAGCATGTTAGAAAGTATGTTAGGTTGATAGAACATGTTTTTATAACATCTAGATGCCTCAAATTAGTGTTTTTAAAAAACAAGCCTGACAGTTGAATGTCAGAGCTTGTAGATCCATATATGTTAATAATTAGGTCTGTTAAATTATGTTATTTGTAGAATGACATGAGGTCTTTAATCTGGAAAAGAAAACAGGTTCATTAGAACCATATATTGCAAGATATAGATGGTCAAAGGTGGTTGATCAATCATGAAGTTCTGTTTTCTGGGTTACCTAGAAAACTCAAGAACAGATTGAACCGGATACTTTGACCAGCCTTTTAATCACTTTCTGTCTGTTGTTTTAATAAATTTGTTGGAAGAATGCATATTTTGATTTGATGTTTAAAGTTAATACTCATTATTATAAGTAAAGTCCTTCAAGGAATATATGTACAAGGACTTAGTGATAGATCAAATTTGTTAGGTTGATCTTAGCCTTTAATGTTCATCATTCTATAAATGAATGCATATATAAAGAGATCAAAGATTTTAGGTTGATCTATGACTTGAAAGGAATGGATAGGCCTTGAAAAGAATCGCAGTCTATTAAGTTGATCAACAGATTGCAGAAGCTAAGGCAGGATCGTAGAGCTTAGAAGATCGTAGTGTATCTGCCTTGAAGGGCCTCTCCAGAAATCGTAGAGTGGTCCAGACGTTTGTCGAAGCTAACTCAGAGATCGTAGTGTGCTTTCGGAAACGTAGAGTCTGCAAGACGAGTAAGTGAAGATCGTAGTGTGCAAAGATCATAGTGTACAAATCCTTGAGAGAGATCGTAGTGTTCTCTTAAGACCAAGCACCAATGTGACAAGACACCACGATATGGATCGTAGAGTATCATCTCCCTTGTGTTTGAAGCATCGAGCCCTACTTTTATTAAAAACAAACTCTAACAAAAGCAAAATGGGTTTGAAACGTTGAAGTCCTCTCCAGTCCCAACGGTACAAAAGATATCCTTAGTATTCAACAAAAAGGAGCGTATTCAAGAAGCTAAGGAAAGGACCATATGATAGAGGAAAAACACCTTTTCAGGTGTTAGGTGAGAAAGCAGTCTGCTGTGTTAGTGGGCCAGAATGCAATTCAGAAGGTGTGCAGAAAAGTCTCCATCAAAGTTCAAAAATGTCAAACGTATTTAATGCTTCAACAAATGCTTCAACGGATAGATTTCAAGGATCACATATATGCAGAACATATACAGATGAAAGATCCGAGCAAGCATTGAATAAAAATGCACAAGAACACTCAACGCTCAACTCTACGATCTGAGAAAAAGAGGAAGCTTGCTCAGCTACTCAGTTCTTTCGAACAAGTGCTTAATTGCAACTGAGTAGCATCAATCACGAACTCAACAACTACCAATCAACTGAAGTAAGAGTTCCAAGTCGGAAGGACTTGAAGAGTTCTAAGTGAACTGTGAAGAACCAAGTCTGCTGGAATTAAAGAGTTCAAGAGTGAACTAAGAAGTGCCTAGACTGCTGGTCTAGAAGGAATCTGCGTGATTTAGAAAGTGTAAAAGACATCCTTAGTGGATTTCCTACTTGAGGAGTAGAAGAGTGGACTAGGAGCTTTGAGTGCCCTGAACCACTTAAAAACAACTGTGTCTATTTCATTCTTGCTATAACTGTTATAACTGCCTCACTCTCATTAACTCTATCAAAAAGGGAGTTCAAAGAAACCTTAATTCCGCTGTGTTTAAATCATTATCAAAACTAACTAAGTAAAACGAAAAGATTTTTAAATATCTATTCAACCCCCCCTTCTAGATAACTATTGTGCCTCTGGGAACTAACAATTGGTATCAAAGCAGGTTCTATAATACAGCCTACAAAGCTTGAGTAGATCTAATGGCACACTTACCAAGCGAATCAAAGATTGGAGGAGGCAGCAAGCCACCTATGTACAACAAAGATAAATTCGCTAACTAGAAGGTTAGGATGCAAGCTTACATGGATTCAATAGATGAAGATCTATTTAAAACTGTTCAAAATGGGCCCTATGTTCCTACAAAGCTTGCACCAACTACAGACGACCCGAACAGAATACAGATCAAGGTCAAAGGAGAATGGACAGAAAAAGAGAAGAGAGATGTCTAGCTCGACAAAAAAGCCAAGAACATCTTATTCCAATCCTTAGAAGATGATCTGTTTGAAAATGTGGTCAACAGCAAAAGAGCAAAAGAGGTTTGGGAAGCATTACTCATCATGCATGAAGGAACAGAAGAAGTCAGAGAAAACAAACAATCTCTCCTGACTCAGCAATATGAGATGTTTGCTCACGTTCAAGGAGAGAACGTCACTGCCACCTACGAGAAATTTAATGTTCTGCTCAACTCTCTATGAGCCTATGGAAAGATCTATCCAAACAAAGATCTAATCATAAAGTTCATGAGAGCCTTACCAAGCAAGTGGGATGCCAAAACCACTGCCATTAGAGAGTCAAAGAATCTACATGAAATGACTTTTCAACAGTTATATGGCAACCTTCTCACATACGAACTGGAGCTGACTCAACGAGCAGAAACCTTGTCTGAAGGAAGAAAAAAGGATAAAAGTGTTACTCTCAAAGCAACTGAAAACACCTCAAAAGTCAACACCTGAAGTTGATTCTGACTACAATGAAGATGATGATGAGGACTTTGAAATGCTGGTAAAGAGACTCAGAAGGTTCATGCAACAAGGCAAAACCAGTATGTAACAACCCCAAAATAGGTCCATTCCATCCAACCCATTCTGAGTCGCCAAATACATGGTACAGAAAACAACTACAACTCTATTACAACAATTGTCGTGCAAAATACAACAACACATATGCTGTGAGTTTGTATACAAATATATATCAACTGTGACTCATGTCCCAACCGTGGACAGCACCTCATACTGACACCTTACATAAAGGTATAGTCGAAAACTGTTTTAGAAATTAGAATCTTTGGGAAGTGCTCAAGGAAACCTTCGTACATGGGAGGCCATGCGTCTAGGTTATTATAGATATCATATGGCCACAGAATTATCCTTGGTTGACCCAATAGACCCAAAAGAAAAACAAGAAGATTACTATCATATTCTTCCCAATGGCAAGTCTTCTCCTGACATATCATTATCTCCACTGTCTCTAATTGAGAGTTATATTTCAAATAGACTCCAAGATCATATAAATAGTGCTGGTAGATATATTCAGCAAGTGGATGAGCACATCCATGTCTTATGATGACACGAGGTGGTATGTCATTAGACATCTTGTATGACAGTGGCAAAACACCCTTCCAAGTTAAATTCACCTCACCCTCAACATCTATAGACCACCGTTGTGACGCCCCCAAAATTAGGTATACATCACCCATCTTGAGTCGTCAGATACATGGTACAGAATTCAAATACAACTTACTAATACCATTGTCGTGTATAATACGACAAAATACAACTGTGAGTTTGAATACAATAATTGTCTACTAGAGATCATACAAACTCAAAAGGAGTCCTCAATACAATTATTGTCACACTATTTCACAGAATAGTGAGGACTACTAATGCTATCCTCTGGACCATTACTCCGTTCCCCGACTCGTCCCTGCTATGTTCTCATTTCCTGAAGAGAACAGTGAAAGAAAGGGTGAGCTCAACTAGCCCAGTAAGAAATATTATAACTAAGATAATGCAGAATAAATTATCGTTAGCCTTCAACAGTATTAAACTGATAGAATATAACAACATCAAGTTTAACAGCAGCGGATCAAGCAATCCATTAAAAGAGTCAAGTAGAGAATAGAATCTACTATCTTTTATGATTTAAAAAGTTTTTAATCACTTTTATCGCTGAGACTCAGCTTAATAAATAATCCACATCATCCCTGCACTACGGCCAAGGATACTCATTAGGGTCACGACCACAAATTCCATGCACTACGGGCCAAGGATATTTGTGTATTCATCAATGGTCATGATCATGCCAACAACTGTCCATCAATGCACTACGGCAAATGAGACTTTTACCACATCATTTGTAACATTACGGTCATGATTACACCGAATAATCCCTGGTCATAATCATACCAAGTCCATCCATGCTCTACAGGCCACAGATGACTTTCAAAAATATAAATAAGAGGATGATGACAATGATATAAGAATTCAATAAAACAAGTTCAAGAATTATTTTATCCAGGAATTATTAACGTCCAAATTGTCAACACGATACTATTTTGTGGTGTAAAATTCAAGAATGATCAGAAGAATATTTCCATGAAAGGATACTGGATGAAGCGCAAATGTCAAGGATATTCCACTAATTTCATGGAGTATAGAAATCAAAGTTTTATCCAACTGAGTATAATAAAGAATGGAATAACAAAAGAAATCACCATGCATGCGATAGACCGCACAGACAGGTTATTCCAACGGAATAATAATAATGGAACCAGGTCAGGTGAAATTCACACCGACAGAATGTTCCAACAGAATAATAAAGACGGAACCAGGTCCAGTGTAAAACACACAGACAGGATGTTCCAACGGAATAATAATAAAGACGGAACCAGGTCCGGTGTAAAACACACAGACAGGATGTTCCAACAGAATGATAGAAGAATGTCACCAAGTATAGGGTAGACCGCGTATACAGGTTATTCCAACAGAATAATAATGAATGGAATAACATAAGGATTTCACCAAGTATAGGGTATACCGCGTATACAGGTCATGTATAGGGTATGCCACTTTTACAGGTTATTCCAACAGAATAACAAAGAATGGAATAACATAAGTTCTCTTCAAGAAGAAAGAATAACACCCCTTACCGTAACAGAAACTGAATATGGGAAAAGAAAAGTTAAGTAGCAGAAAGCTTTTCTTCTATCTCTCTATAGTTTCTCTCTCTAGAGTTCAGTGAATTCGTAAGAAAATAATGAAGGAATGAGCTTCTATTTATAGGAAAATGGAATGCATAGTAACTAATCCATGAACGGTCCAGATTGATTTACTTTAATCTGACGGTCCATATTTAAAGAAAAATCTTTTAAATAAAATATAATATATTCTATTTATATAAAAGATTTTTACTATGCAAACACTATGCAACACTATGCAAAACACTATGCATAATAAAATATAATATATTCTATTTATAAAATAACTTTAATAAAGTATTCTGTTTTATATAAAAAGATGTTTCCGTTTTATTACGTTAATAATACGAATAAAACAAAACGTCATTATCGCTATAATAATTCATATTATTAATCGACAATAATTGAATCAAACTGAGCGGCTTCTCACATAAATATCAATAATCAATACCGTGTGCTACTATGCAACAACGCGTATTACTGTACTTTTACTACCCAGTAGTTCAACAGTATCAACGGTAAAACTTCCGCCGTTATTTTTAATAAAATATTTTTGTCGTTTTCTCAATTCGACAATAATTCTGTTGTGGGGTCCACCAATAATTTTGCCGTCGTACGAATATTCCCCGACAAAAAGAATATTCCCCGACCAACCGAATATTTTATAACAACTTGCGTACTTTGCAAAATTTATAAATATTACCCACAACTATAACATTATATCAAATTTCTTCCATAATATTCAAAAATAATAATTATAAAAATTCATCTTTATTTATAAAAATTGGGGTCTTACAACCTCCCCTTCTTATGAAATTTCGCCCTCGAAATTAGGGTACGTACCTGGTATGTCGAAGAGGTAAGGATACCTTAATTTCATTTCAGATTCTAACTCCCAAGTCATTTCCTCAACATCGTGGTTTCTCCACAAAACTTTGACTTGAGGTATAACCTTGGTGCGTAAAATATGTTCCTTCTTATCCAAGATTTGAACAGGAACCTCTTCATACGTTAAATCTTCCGCTATTTCGTCCGGTTCTAATTCAATAATGTGGTTCGGGTCTTTCACATATTTACGTAGCATGGATATGTGAAAAACGATATGAACACGAGACATACTTGGCGGTAAAGCGAGTCTATAGGCCACAGTTCCTACTCGATCGAGGATTAAAAATGGGCCGATGAATCGAGGATTGAGCTTTCCTCTCTTTCCAAATCTCGTAACTCCTTTCCATGGAGCAACACGTAACAACACATGATCTCCTATATCGAATTCCACGTCCTTTCGATGAAGATCAGCATAACTCTTTTGTCGATCTTGTGAGGTTTTTATACGTTTCCAGATCGTTTGAATCTTTTCCGTAGTCATACGTACCAAATCCAGTCCCAACAACGTTGCTTCACCCACCTCATCCCAACATACTGGAGAACGACACTTTCTTCCATACAACGCCTCGAACGGAGCCATGCCAATACTTGCTTGATAACTATTGTTGTAGGAAAACTCCACCAATGGTAATAACTTGTCCCAACTTCCCTTGAAATCAAGGACACAGAGTCTTAATAGATCTTCAAGAGTTTGAATAGTCCTCTCTGACTGTCCGTCCGTTTGAGGATGATATGCCGAGCTAAATCGTAAATCTGTGCCCATAGCTTTTTGCAAACTAACCCAAAATCGCGAAGTAAATCTTGGGTCTCGATCAGAAACTATGGATACTGGCATACCATGCAATCTTACAACCTCGTTTATGTACATACGAGCAAGACGTTCAAGTGTATAAGTTTCTCGTATCGGTAAGAAATGAGCAGACTTGGTCAATCTATCAACAATGACCCAAATCGCATCTATGCCTTAAGAAACTTTGGGAAGACCAGTAACGAAATCCATTGTAATGTGCTCCCACTTCCATTCTGGAATTTCAAGTGGTTGCAATGGTCCTTTTGGTATTTGATGCTCCGCCTTGACTCGTTGACACGTTAGACACCTTGAGATAAAAAGCGCTATCTCTCTCTTCATATTGCCCCACCAAAATGTATGTCGAAGATCATGATACATTTTGGTACTCCCAGGATGGATTGCAAACGGTGTGTTGTGCGCCTCCATCATGATTTTATACTTTAAATCAGGGTCGTTAGGAACACAAAGTCTGGAGTTGACTCGAAGTATTCCTTCTTCATCGATTCTTGCTTCCGGTATCGCACCTTCTTGTACTTTCTTCCTCATACGCATCAGCTCCGGATCTGTAACTTGAGCAGCTTTAATTTTATCAATTAAAGTCGGTTCTACTCGTATATTCGCCATCATAATGTGGGTCCTTGGAGTCTTTATCTCTATCTCCATCCTTTGCAAGTCATCCAAAATGGGCCTTTGCGTTGACAATATTGCACTCGCACCCGCATATGACCTTCTACTCAATGCGTCAGCCAGGATGGTATTGGATGGTATGATCATAATCTTTCAACAGTTCAAGCCAACGTCGTTGTCGCATGTTGAGTTCCTTTTGAGTGAAGAAATATTTGAGGCTTTTATGATCCGTAAAGATCTCCACTTTCTCCCCATACAAGTAATGCCTCCAAATTTTAAGTGCGAAGACAACAGCTGCTAACTCTAGGTCATGAGTAGGATAATTTCTCTCATATTCTTTGAGTTGTCGTGAGGCATAGGCTATGACTTTCCCATGTTGCATGAGAACACATCCTAACCCTTTGCCCGAAGCATCACTGTAGATGACAAATCCATCTGAACCAAATGGTATTGTCAGAACAGGTGCTGAAATGAGTCTCCTCTTGAGTTCTTGAAAACTCTTCTCACATTCCTCGCTCCAACCGAACTTTGTATCTTTCCGAGTCAGCTGAGTTAGTGGAGTAGCGATTCGAGAAAACCCTTCTACGAATCTCCGATAATAACCAGCTAAGCCGAGAAAGCTACGTACTTCGGTCACTGATTTAGGTTGCTCCCAGCTTTGAATAGCTTCAATCTTTGCTGGGTCAACAGATATTCCATGATTTGATACCACGTGCCCAAGGAATGCTACTTCCTCAAGCCAGAACTCGCATTTCTTCAACTTGGCATAAAGCTTGTATTCACGAAGCTTTTGGAGTATTAGCCTCAAGTGTTCCTCATGATCTTCACGGCTTTTGGAATAAATAAGGATGTCATCAATAAAGACGACCACAAAGTGATCCAAATATTCCTTGAATACTCGGTTCATCATATCCATGAAGGCAGCAGGAGCATTAGTCAATCCAAAGGACATGACTAGGAATTCATAATGCCCGTACCGAGTTCTGAAAGCCGTCTTTGGAATGTCATCGGTTCTAATCTTCAATTGGTGATATCCGGAACGAAGATCAATCTTTGAAAAGAATTTGGCTCCTTGCAACTGGTCAAACAGGTCATCAATACGTGGCAATGGATACCTATTTTTGATGGTGACATGATTTAACTCCCGATAATCAATGCAAAGTCGCATACTCCCATCTTTCTTCTTCACGAATAGAACAGGAGCACCCCAAGGAGAAGTACTAGGACGAATAAAGCCAATGTCTAACAATTCCTGCAGTTGAGTCTTTAACTCCTGAAGTTCAATAGGAGCCATTCGATATGGGGCTTTGGAAATGGGTTTTGTACCGGGTTCAAGGTCGATACAAAATTCAATTTCACGCTCTGGGGGTAGGCCAGGAAGTTCTTCAGGGAATACGTCAGGGAATTCATTAACAATAGAAATATTATTCAAAAGTGACGTATTTTTGTTTAGATCTGTGACATGAGCTAAGAAAGCTTGACATCCATTTTTCAATAAACGAATAGCTTTATGGCTTGAGATGACAGTGATTGATTTTAATGGTTTGGTTGCTTGAATTCGCATAATAGGTCGATTAGGAATATGAAAGCTAACAACCTTACGAAAACAATCAATTTTTGCATGATGAGTAGTTAACCAATCAATCCCTAGAATTACATCAAATGCAAGTATTTTTAATGCAATAAGATCGACAGGTAATGCGTGGGTACCAACTTGGACCAAACAAGACTTATAAACCGTGGATGTAATGAAGGTTTCTCCCAACGGAGTTTCCACAGATAAGTCAAAGTCTAATTTCTCCGGAGTCAAATTTAATCGTTGAGCGCAAGTAGGAGAAATAAAAGAATGGGTAGAACCGGTATCAAATAAAGTGTAGACTTCGCTAGAGTTTATGATAAGCTTACCCGTGATGACCTCATGCGGGTTCCTTGCTTTCTGGGAGGTCACAACAAACGCTCTCCCTTGCACTACCGGCTTTGACTTTTCTGGGACAGCCTTTGGTGCCTCCATCCTAGTTGAATTTGTCTTCGGTGAACGACAAAATCGGGCTAAGTGGCTTTCTCTTCCACAATTATAACATGCTTTGGACGGCATCGCGCAATTTGGACTGATGTGTCCCTCCCCTCCGCATTTGAAGCATATGATAGGTTGTCTTTCTCCTTCCTTAACAACGGTTGCTGATGTTGACGTCTTTCCATCATTGTTGAATCTCCTCTTCTTGAAATGTCCATTCTTATTGTTTTGGCCCTGATTACCACCGAAGTGGTTACCATTTCTGGCCTGATGATTTCCTCCACGCTTGTTGTCACCGCTTCGATGACTGCTCTCACTGGTATTATCATTTTGCCGGCTGCTCTCTTTTGATTGCGTTGACTCGTTATCGCGCTCTACCAACTGAGCCCTATTTACAACATCTGAATACAAACACAATTTATGAGAAATAAGATGTTGACGTATCTCCGGCTTCAAACCTCTTAAAAACAATCGTGCCATTCTCTCTTCATTATCCACCAAGTGGGACGCAAACCGGGACAACTCCGCAAATTTTGCCTCGTATTGCGACACAGTCATATTGTTTTGCTCCAATTTGATAAACTCCACCTCCTTAATGTGACGAATACTTTCGGGAAAGTATTTGTCGTTGAACAGCTCTTGGAACTTCTCCCAAGACATCTTCAGTACGGCAGGTTGAGTACGTTTTACCGATTCCCACCAGTAATCTGCCTCTCCGCGCAACATAAAGGCGGCAAAGGGAACCTTTTGCTCCTCGGAACATCCCAAGACATCAAATATTTTGGTGATCTGCTTTATCCATGCTTCCGCAATAAGTGGTTTTGGCTCTCCCTTAAACTCCGGTGATCCCAGCTCCTTGAACTGTTTAGCGGTGACCGCCCGAGAATTTCCAGTGTTTCCACCTACATTTTGAACAGGAGCTACTCTCGCTTGCTGTTGCATGAATTGCATAAAGCCTCTGAACAATCCATCATTCATCATTTGGTCATGAGGATTGTCGCCTTCCTGATGCACATTCTCCTGATTATTGATATGCGGAGACTCAACGGTCTCTTGTGCTCCATTGTTATTCTCAACATTTTCGGAAGTCATTTTCAAATACTGCCACAAAACAATGATTAATTGACATGTAACATAATATCTCTAAACTTTGACCAACTAATTTAAATATAAAATAAATTTAAGTAGGTCATACTAGCGAAGGAATTCCCCGTCTCTCCCCTCCTAGTTCTAGTCTCACATCTTAGCCAGGGATCATATCCCTAAGCTCTGATACCAACTGTGACGCCCCCAAAATTAGGTATACATCACCCATCTTGAGTCGTCAGATACATGGTACAGAATTCAAATACAACTTACTAATACCACTGTCGTGTATAATACGACAAAATACAACT
The DNA here is from genome assembly GCA_020205505.1 of Panax japonicus. NCBI lineage: Eukaryota > Viridiplantae > Streptophyta > Magnoliopsida > Apiales > Araliaceae > Panax > Panax japonicus. Next base: position 35,591,628 of record CM035099.1, on the reverse strand, counting down.
TTGAGTTTGAATACAATAATGTTCTACTAGAGATCATACAAACTCAAAAGGAGTCCTCAATACAATTATTGTCACACTATTTCACAGAATAGTGAGGACTACTAATGCTATCCTCTGGACCATTACTCCGTTCCCCGACTCGTCCCTGCTATGTTCTCATTTCCTGAAGAGAACAGTGAAAGAAAGGGTGAGCTCAACTAGCCCAGTAAGAAATATTATAACTAAGATAATGCAGAATAAATTATCGTTAGCCTTCAACAGTATTAAACTGATAGAATATAACAACATCAAGTTTAACAGCAGCGGATCAAGCAATCCATTAAAAGAGTCAAGTAGAGAATAGAATCTACTATCTTTTATGATTTAAAAAGTTTTTAATCACTTTTATCGCTGAGACTCAGCTTAATAAATAATCCACATCATCCCTGCACTACGGCCAAGGATACTCATTAGGGTCACGACCACAAATTCCATGCACTACGGGCCAAGGATATTTGTGTATTCATCAATGGTCATGATCATGCCAACAACTGTCCATCAATGCACTACGGCAAATGAGACTTTTACCACATCATTTGTAACATTACGGTCATGATTACACCGAATAATCCCTGGTCATAATCATACCAAGTCCATCCATGCTCTACAGGCCACAGATGACTTTCAAAAATATAAATAAGAGGATGATGACAATGATATAAGAATTCAATAAAACAAGTTCAAGAATTATTTTATCCAGGAATTATTAACGTCCAAATTGTCAACACGATACTATTTTGTGGTGTAAAATTCAAGAATGATCAGAAGAATATTTCCATGAAAGGATACTGGATGAAGCGCAAATGTCAAGGATATTCCACTAATTTCATGGAGTATAGAAATCAAAGTTTTATCCAACTGAGTATAATAAAGAATGGAATAACAAAAGAAATCACCATGCATGCGATAGACCGCACAGACAGGTTATTCCAACGGAATAATAATAATGGAACCAGGTCAGGTGAAATTCACACCGACAGGATGTTCCAACAGAATAATAAAGACGGAACCAGGTCCGGTGTAAAACACACAGACAGGATGTTCCAACGGAATAATAATAAAGACGGAACCAGGTCCGGTGTAAAACACACAGACAGGATGTTCCAACGGAATAATAATAAAGACGGAACCAGGTCCGGTGTAAAACACACAGACAGGATGTTCCAACAGAATGATAGAAGAATGTCACCAAGTATAGGGTAGACCGCGTATACAGGTTATTCCAACAGAATAATAATGAATGGAATAACATAAGGATTTCACCAAGTATAGGGTATACCGCGTATACAGGTCATGTATAGGGTATGCCACTTTTACAGGTTATTCCAACAGAACAACAAAGAATGGAATAACATAAGTTCTCTTCAAGAAGAAAGAATAACACCCCTTACCGTAACAGAAACTGAATATGGGAAAAGAAAAGTTAAGTAGCAGAAAGCTTTTCTTCTATCTCTCTATAGTTTCTCTCTCTAGAGTTCAGTGAATTCGTAAGAAAATAATGAAGGAATGAGCTTCTATTTATAGGAAAATGGAATGCATAGTAACTAATCCATGAACGGTCCAGATTGATTTACTTTAATCTGACGGTCCATATTTAAAGAAAAATCTTTTAAATAAAATATAATATATTCTATTTATATAAAAAGATTTTTACTATGCAAACACTATGCAACACTATGCAAAACACTATGCATAATAAAATATAATATATTCTATTTATAAAATAACTTTAATAAAGTATTCTGTTTTATATAAAAAGATGTTTCCGTTTTATTACGTTAATAATACGAATAAAACAAAACGTCATTATCGCTATAATAATTCATATTATTAATCGACAATAATTGAATCAAACTGAGCGGCTTCTCACATAAATATCAATAATCAATACCGTGTGCTACTATGCAACAACGCGTATTACTGTACTTTTACTACCCAGTAGTTCAACAGTATCAACGGTAAAACTTCCGCCGTTATTTTTAATAAAATATTTTTGTCGTTTTCTCAATTCGACAATAATTCTGTTGTGGGGTCCACCAATAATTTTGCCGTCGTACGAATATTTTCCGACAAAAAGAATATTCCCCGACCAACCGAATATTTTATAACAACTTGCGTACTTTGCAAAATTTATAAATATTACCCACAACTATAACATTATATCAAATTTCTTCCATAATATTCAAAAATAATAATTATAAAAATTCATCTTTATTTATAAAAACTGAGGTCTTACAACCGTTCTATTCCCTTGTTATTCCCCCGCTCGACCCAGCTACACTCGTATTACCTGAAAGGAATTGTGAAGCAAAAGGGTGAGCACAACTAGCTCAGTAAAAAATGTCATAACTAAAGATAATTAAATTATCAATAGCCTTCATCAATAATAAATCAGAGATTTAGAACATATGGTAGATGATAAAAAATTTTAACCATAGTTGCAGCGGAACGAGCAATCCATTAGAAGACTCAAATAAACTATAAAGTTTATTATCTTCTCCATGTTAAAAGTCCATCAACAATGTTTTATCCCTATAACATCAATCAACAATTCATGTCCACAATCACATATATAACTCATAATCGTAATTGTTGTTCTAAATTCCTTTTCTCATCCAGGACAAAGATAATTTTTATCACCTGAAACATCAAAGATCATGGTTATACCAAATCACAGTTCATGTTCATAATCATACTAATAATTTCATCTTTGCACTACGACCAAAGATATACATCAACAAGTCATCTTTGCACTACATGCCAAAGATATTCATCAACAAGTCATCTTTGCACTACATGCCAAATATATTCATATCTCAAAGAAATACATAATCATTTCAGAATCTATATAAACCATAATTATAACCATATATGTTGATCAATTCACCTTTGCACTTAAGCTAAAGATATTCAATTATAAATTCAATGGTCATGATCATACTAGTCACAATTCAACTTTTCACTACTGGCCAAAGAGAACCCTAGTCATGATCATACCAATAATCTACCCATCTTTACACTCCAGTGAAAGAGAATTTCAACATCAGGGTTATAAAAATGTTATATATGATAATAAAATCAATATAATCAATATATAGGTTTAATCTCCAGAGTAATATTCATAAATCAACTATAATTTGGTTAGAAAAAGAAACCAATTTTGTCATGAATAGTAACTCATGAATAGTAACTTCGTGAATAGTAACTCGTGAATAGTAACTCATGAAGAGTAACTCGTGAATAGTAACTCATGAATAGTAAACCCGACTCAAAAAGGTAGAAATCCCACAATAAAATTCATACCAATATTTCGGTATAATGATATTGAAAGAATAATATTTATTTAAGCTTATAAACAATTTATTTTAATTGTTTACACTTTACTAAATAATGTATTTAATCATTCTAAAATGCCAAACTCATAAGATTTCATCACCAATAACCAAAACCCTTATCAAAAATCTGTATATACTTCATATATGATTCTCAAGCCATAAAATTATATTTTTCAATTTTCTTACTTCACATAACATATTTAATTCATTTACTCATAACTAGAATATTTTCATGAAAAATACTAAATCAGTTTCAAAAATATTTCTTTTCTGGAATTTAGCAGAATATAGTCCTATATTGAACATATATTTTTCTCAGAATTTTTAAAAGTCATTTACTATTTTTCACATGGCCAAAACCACCGAATATTTAAACATTTATCATAAATTGTACTTTTATCCAAAAATTCCGAAATTCACAGGGTATACTGATATCATATAGATGTACTCCCAATAAAAATTTCATTAATTTTGGAGTTAACCACAAGGAGTTATAAGCGGTTACTTTTAAAATAGTCTTTTCTCATAAAATCCATAACTATTAATCTATATATCCAAAAATCACCAATTTTGGACACAATCTACAAAACTCATCAAAATATTATTTCAAATTTTTCCAGAATTTTTGAAGGTTCAAAAGAATTTCGAAATAATAACCCTTAAAATCTCTTATTATCCCTTACCTCAAAAGAGCAGTACTTCTGACTGGAATAACGCTGAACGAACTTGCACCGTATAGCAATACTCAAAGTATACTCAAAATACTCACAAGAATACGCTCGATAATATAGAGAGAGAAAACTTCAGTTTCTGGTGTGATTTTCAATTATAACCTAAGCACCCTATTTATAGGAAATTGCTTAGAACACCAAAGCAGAAAATTTAATAAATTAATAATATATATATTATGTTTTCTACGCCAACCCTCCTAGATCTGAATTCAGCAACATGACACATTTATAACATGTGGAACCTTCACCAAAAACGTTTTTATTATTTAAAATAATTAAAACTTCCAAAAATCAATTATTTTGGAACTCCGAAACTTCAATAATTCATAATAAATAGCCCTTTTGTCATAAAATTCGAATCTCGCGAGTTTTTATAGGAAATTCAATTCTCTACAACTTTGCAGAAGAAAGTTTTTCCAAATTCCAAACAGAAATTGACCGAAATCCATAAACAGACGATTTTACAGGCCATGATCAAATTTTCAGTCAAGAAATAGGTCTACCGACACACAAAATCTGTTTTTAATATTTATTGCAACAAAAATACTTTTTATCCTCATAAACTCATATATCCCACATTCATTATAAAAATATCACCGTTAATATATTATTAAAAAAATATAATAATATATTAAAATGAATTATTTTATCAGAAAAAGATAAAATATTAATTTTCAACAATTGTCACATTAAAAATTTTCTCCATCTATATCCACATAAAATCAATATTTTCCTCATCATATAAATCAATAAGTAATTATTCACAAATAATATTACAGAATCACAATATTGACAACCAGGCAGTTCCCAGGAAAGAGGGGGCTTTCCAATAAGAATTTCTCCTTACTGGCGCGCAATTAGGTGACCAAACCTCTCCTTAGATAGAAATTTCTAGACATTGCCAATAATGTTATCAAATAATATTATTCAGATAATATGAATTATTGCTTCGATAATGAAAAATACTGTGTAGTGACAATTATTGAAACAACAGTAATATAAAATATCAATGTTGCAATTATTGAATCAATAACATAAAATACTGAACAGTAATTACTGTAATCATTATTGAGTAGTGTCTTCTTACGTAAGAGTCAATAATTGGTGCAATACCGTGTGCTACTGTGCACAACGCGTATTACTTTACTTTACCCACCGGGTATTCCAACAGTGTTAACAGTAACGATTACGCCGTTATTTATAAAAAACTTTAATTTGTCGTTTTCTTCATCCGACAGTTATTTTGTTACGGGGCCCACAAAAGACTGCGCCGTCGTACGAATATTCCGCGACAGAAAGAATATTCCACGACTAAACGAATATTCCCCGACAACAATGAGTATTTTATAACCACTTGCTTATTTTGAAAAAATTCATATATCACCCTTAACTTTAATCTTTTATCAATTTAACCATTTACTGAATTGTAAATATAAGAAAAATTGAATACTTTTATTTCATAAAATTCGGGGTCTTACGATCTCCCCTCCTTATGAAATTTCGTCCCCGAAATTTACGTACCTGGTATTTCGAAAAGTTGAGAATACCTTGCTTTCATTTCAGATTCTATCTCCCGAGTCATTATGATTTCTCCATTACTCATCTCCCGTGATAACTTCATTTGTATTCCTCATTTGCTGGGAAGTCATGACAACCGTTATCCCTTGAACTACTCGGCTTTGACTTGTCTGGGGAAGCATTTGGCGTCATCACTACCGTTGGAATATACTTTTCTATAGGGCATATTCCTCCCTCAACTGCCTCTTCGTACTCCTGATTCATGATCTGAATCATCAATCTTCGATCCATATCAAATTCAGGTTGACCGTTCTATACAGGATAATTCAAAACTCGATGTTGAGTTTGAAAGTAGTATGCACACAAGCCAATCATGTTTGATGATAAAGCATATACTTTGTAAACAATCTTATTCATTTATTAATAAAAAGTATTAATTTATTAAAGGCTTTTAATTATCTACATGATGCTGTTTTATAATATGTGATAAACCCTTAGTTTTAAGCAATGCTTTTAGAATAATGATGATGATCATTCTAATGAGATCTAAATTCTTAGAAAGCTTAAAACTAAAATAGTTCCTAATCGTTGGATTACTAAATTGGGGATTAGTGAATCCGGATAGATTGGTACATACGTTGCTTGCTCATTGGATGAGGATGATTGATCTCATGATCATTTGTGTGGAGACACTAAAGCAAGTATGTAGGTGCTTATTGGAGAATAAGTTCACTGAACGTGACTCGCTAAGGAATACCTAATGGAGTTTTACTTGCATGTCAATAGGAATTCCTGTAGTGATAGAAGTACAAATGATCCTTGGACTTGAGATCATCATAGTATCTTGTGTATGATGAGTTATACTTTGACTTATTTCTTAAGACCCTTAGGGTATATCAAAGGATATGCTTGGGTATAATAAGTTATACATGGAGATAATGTATGATCAATAAAGAATCTACCACTTCTAGTAAAAGAAGAGAAATGTCCTATGTAATTCGATAAATGACAACCCAGTAGTCCTTGGCCAAGGCAGAATGAAATTAGAAAGGAGTTTCTAATTTGTATTATTTGGGGTTGTGCATTTAAGAGTCGAAATACATATAATTAAATAAAATAAGACTTGACAAAAATTCCATGTCTTATATTTAATTGGGACATTGTATGGTGGAAGGATTGAATTGTACGGTAACTATTTACTCAAAGGTTCTTTTATGATTAATGTTGAAATCTATATTATCTGGAAAGTCGTTGATCGCTAGGGAGGCTTATCCCTATTGTAGAATAAATATTATTTATTTAAATAAATTATTAGTTTAATTTATTTATTTAAATAAGATTAGAATTGTTCTAATTGATTTATTCACAACCGGTTTAATATGGAGAACCTAAAGGGTCACACCATAAAAGGAAGAATAATTATTTAAGAAGTTAATGGCATAATCGTAATAATAAGTTAAGTATATTTAATTTAATCTATGGTGATTGAATAAATTAAATAGCTTAATATTTATTATTTAATATTTTAGAAATATTAAATATAAATTAATAAGAGGAGTCTTATTATTATTATTACTATTATTATTATTATTTAATTCCTAAAGGAGTTTGGGAATTAATTAATATAAGTACTCTCATTTATTCCTAATAGAATTAGGACGGAAAATTAGTTAAAGGAGTTTAATTAATTATCTCTAATAAGATTAGGGAGCCCATTTAATTAAAAGAGTTTAATTAAATAATACCTTATTTTTAATAGGGTTACTTGATATCTTTATAAGAGGAGTCTTATATCAGATATCAGAATATACGTTATTCCAATTGTTGGAGAGTACGCCCCTTTTTCTATAGAGATAGAAAACTAGGGTTTGAGTCAAATACTCATCTTCTTGAATCTCTATTCCTTCTTGGTGGATCACCTCTAGAGGCCAAACACTTGGGTGGCTAACGTTGATCAAAGGAAGGAACCAAACCTGGTGGATTCAAGTTGAACGCGAAAAGGATTGGAGGTGAACTTGTACCTGAGGAAGCTCGGATCTTCAAGGGTATGATTTTTGTCCTTCATGTTTTTCGTTTAATTAATAATTGTGCATAAAGGATGATCCGGGTTTATGGTTTGTAAAATTTTTAAAACTCTGATTTTACACGTTTCCGCTTATTTGTGCAATTTGATTGCGTTCTTGAATATTACAAACCTAACAAGTGCATCAGAGCCAAACCTTTATGCGAATTATTAATTATTTTAATTTGATATGTATATTGATATGTGTTAAGAACAATTTAATTGGGCATAATTTTATTGTATAAAAAAAAAGGGTGCTGAATTTTGTCTGTGCGGAACTCTTTGTATTTCGTGCTGCAAGTGAATTCCTGCGAGTGTTTTTTTTTTTTTTAAAAAAAAAACCGTGGCCAGCTGCTTGTTAAAGGTTGCAGGATCTTAAACTGCATGTTTTATACTTTATATCTCCTGCTCCCTTTAAAATCAAGTATTTATATATACAGGATTCTTACTTATATTATATATATAAGTAACATGCTTTCTTTGCTTAAAAAAAAAAAGGATGATCCTGTACGGTTTTTAATATATATATATATATAGATATATATAGCAGCCGTATTATATATATAATATATATTCTTAATTATTTTATAATTAAAATAAAAGTTTATTTTAATCTTAAAATAAAAGGTTTATTTTAATATTAAAATAAAATGTTTATTTTAATTTTAAAATTAAAATTTCATGCTAACTAATTAGAGTTGGAATTGGATTCCATGATGACTAATTAGAGTTGAAATTGGATTCTATATTTTCTAAAATAAAAGAGTTTATTTGTGAATAGAAAAAAGAATCCATCTTTCCTTAAATAAAGGAGTTTATTTAGATATGAAATTAGATTTCATATTATTCAAAATAAAAGAGTTTATTTGTGAATAGGAAAGAGAATCCTAATTTCCTTAAATAAAGGAGTTTATTTAGATATGAAATAAGATTTCATATTATTCAAAATAAAAAAGTTTATTTGTGAATAGGAAAGAAAATTCGTGTTTCCCTAAAATAAAAGAGTTTATTTAAGATATGAAATAAGATTTCATATTACTCAAAATAAAAGAGTTTATTTTGACATGGAATTGGATTCCATAATTAATTAAAATAAAGGAGTTTATTTTGATTAAAGATTTTGATTAAAATAAAATAGTTTTATTTTGATTTAAATTTGGATTAAAATAAAGGAGTTTATTTTGATTCAAAATTAGATTTTATACTAACTAAATTTGCCCATTAAATGATATCAATATATATATATATTAAATGTTTATTATTTATGAGATGAATGTTATTTATTGATGCATATGGTGATGTGTATGATAATAAATGGGATTGATTATGGACTATTGACCAATGTGATTGGATTTTATTTTAGTTGGATGCATGAATGTATGGGTTTTATTAAATGGGGTCTGCGTACCTCGTCTTCTCTAAATTTTTCTTAATGTAAATTCTATCTCCCTCCTATGTACTTCCCCTTGACTGCTGATCAAGGTTTCTATTTATTTTAAATAGTTTTGTAATAGGAATAGTTAGAATTAATTTTGAAGAATTGGAGATCAAGGATCAAGGAGCGCGTGAAGACCCGTTTGTAATGGAGCCCGGGTTTAAATGTAATAGTTATATTTAAATATTAATTCTTGCACCCCTAGGGTTTGACCTTTTGGTTCACTTGGTGGCTCTAGTGAACCAAACTAGAATAAAAGTCCATAATCAATCCAGGTAGAATATAGTATTCTATATGTGCATGCTTATACTATATATATATATTATATATTATGCAAACATGCTTCGCATATTTATTAATATGACGCGTATTTTATATATATATATATATATATATATATATATATATATATATATATATATATATGTGTGTGTGTGTGTGTGTGTGTGCATGCGCGCTAAACAAGATGAGACAAATTAATAACAAAACCCTCAAATATTTTATATTAAGTTGTAACGTTCAAAGATATTTGGAATATCGAACGTCGCCTTCTAGCATGATAGAAACAATAGAGTATTGAATATTTAATATGAGTTTGTTGTGCACACACAAGGCAAGTATTAAATATTTAAGATGTTGTTTTTATTACATATGATGTTTATAAGGAATTGAACATTACTGCTTTGTTGTGCACACACAAGGGCTGTAGTTTTCTCTTCACTTATATGAAAATGCTGGGTCTGACTTAACTTAAATCATTTTAGTTCGGATGTGCACACACTTGACCATTATGATTTAAGAGGCAAAATACAAGGAGTTACATAGTTGATGTAATTGACAAGAGTTGTCTACCTATTTATTTATATATAGTTTGTTGTGCACACACAAAGCTATATACATTTGAAATGGGATCCTTATTCTCACTAGCATATCTTTAATTGGATTTTGCCGAACTATATAAGTGAGGGTAATATAGTTTGAAGAAAATAGTGAGAGATACCAATTTAAAACAAGACCTAAATTATTTTGGTAATTAATAAAAGAATGTATGTTAAAATGTTGTTAATTACAAATTCATTTATAGATTTTTACAATGTCTAAATTACTATCACTGTGTAGCATATTAGATGCTAAATTAACCGGACCGAATTAAATGGATTGGTTAAGGAAATTGTGAATAGTTCTCATGGCTGAAAAGCTTTCTTATGTCCTTAATACGCCTATCCCTGCAATGGTTGCAGACAATGCCTCTGAGGAAGATATTGCTGCTTTTAGAAAGTGGCTAGATGATGCATAGTTGGCTCAATGCATCATGCTCGCATCCATGAGTAACGAGCTTTAGCGTCAGCATGAAACTATGGATGCTCCTATTATATTCCTGCACATCAAGTAGTTGATGGTGAGGAAAGTAGGACTGATATATATCAGATATCTAAGGAGCTCTTCCGATCTAGAATGACCGATGACACTACAGTACAGATAAAAGTCTATAACATAATCAATTTGATTGATCAATTAGGACAACAGGTTTTGTCATGGATGGAGGGTTGAGCCAAGATTTGATCTTGCACTCACTTCCGGTCTCCTTTCACAATTGTTGTGAATTTTTCATATGAACGAGCTAGATATCAGCCTCGCTGATTTGCTTAACATGTTGAAAAATGTTGAGAGTCACTTTCCAACCAAGAAAGACCAAGTCTTACTGATAGGGGCCAAAGGATCTTCTGAAAAGAAGAACGATTCTAAGAAGGTAAATAGAAAGGGCAAAAATAAAGGATAATAAGAACAAAACTGATACGGATAGCAAAGGAGTTTGCTTCCACTGTAATAAGCCTGGACACTGGAAAGAAACTGCGAGAAGCATCTTGCAGAGGCTAACCAAAGAAACTTAGTGAAGTTTCGGTTACAATACAGTTTTTGTTCATGATTGAAATAAATTTTTTCTTTAAGTCAAGGTTCTACTTGGGTATTGGATACCGACTTTGGTTATCATAAATAAATATTTATGAAGGGACCAAGTAGAAGTAGAAAGCTAAACAAATATAAGTAAACCTATGTGTGGGAAATGAAGCAAAGGTTGTTGCATTAGCCATAGGAACTTATAGTTTAGCAATGCCTACGGGCAAGTCTATTAAGTCAATAAGTTGTTATTGTATTCCAGTTCTCGTTGGAAACATTATTTCCATTTTATTGTTGAATAATTAAATCTTTGGTATTATAATTAGGAACAATTGTTGTTCTATTTATATAATGTTTTGTATAGAACTGAAATATTACTTAATAGATTTTGTATACTTGACTTACGTGAAAAATATATTTTGCAAATTGAACAAACTAGTATAAGAAAAGGAGATGATCATTCAAAGAGTTGAATGTATGTATTTGTTGAAATACAAGTGTGAATTATTTGAAAGGTTCAAAGAATTCAGAATTGAAACAAATTGACAAAGTATTAAGATTCTTTGATTATGATCAAGGAATAAATACTTGTGCAATAAGTTTCTAGATCATCTTAAATGTTTTTTTCATAATGGACGCCTCCTAATACGTAATAATTGATTGATGTATCTGAAAGGAAAAATCGTACCTTGTTGGACATGGTGCGGTCCATAATGATTTTACCGACATTCCAGTATCCTTCTAGGATCATGTCCTAGAAATGGCTGCATATCTACAAAAAGGTAACCTCAAAATCCGGCCCCAAGACTCCATAAAAGTTATGGACAGGGAGGATTCCTAATCTTAAGTATGTTAAGATAAGGGGTTGTCCAACTTATGTGAAACGGTTTCAAAGGATAAGCTTGGGACAAAATTTGACAAGTACAGATTTGTGGGACATCCTAAAGTAAGTTTAGGGCATATGTTCTATGATCCTACTTAGCAAAAGGTGTTTGTTGCGAAACATGCTGCCTTCTAAGATAAAGGTGTTTATCATTGAAGGGGCTAGTGGGAGGATAATACATCTTGAAAAGTTCAAGAACCACAAAACACTACAAGTCAAATAAGAGGAACCTATAGATAGATCTATTGTACCACAACCGAATCGTAAATCTGGAATAGTACAGAAGATACCTAGGAGGTATGGATTCAACATGGATGATGATGAGGTACGTATCATAGAAGATGATGATCCAGTTACATACGATGAGGTAAGAGTTGTAGACACTCAGAGAAATGGATTGAAGCAAGTTTCTCAAATAATGGAACATTCATTTTGATGAGACAATCAAAAGAGTTTGATTTATCAAAAACAAGAATGAACCTAGTGTGTACAAAAGGGTCAGTGGGAGCGTCGTGACATTTCTGGTATTATATGTTGATATAATATGGATAAGGAATGACATGCCAATGCTAAAATCAATAAAGATAAAGTTGTCTAAACATTCCTCCATGAATGATTTGGGAAGAGTATCTTAATTGGGGATGCAAATCTATATAGATAGATTTAAAAGGATGCTCGGCTTAACCCAAGGAACGTATATTCATTTGATGCTAAAGTCGTTTAGCATGGCAAACTCCAAGAGATGTCTCATGTTGATGAGCAATGGAGTGTATCTCTCTTAATAGTCCCCATAGACTCCTAAAAGAGAGATTGCATGAGTGACAATCATGTATGCAATGAAATATACGCGACCTGATGTTGATCAGTCATATTCTGGAGAAGTTCACTGTGAGACAGTGAAAAACATCTTAAAGTACTTAACCAGCACTAAGGATGTGATATAATTCATGGCGGGTCTGAATTAAAACTAGAGGGCTTAACAGACTCAAGTTTTTCAGACAGACCAAGACGACAGAAAATCCATTTTAAGGTAAAGGGTTACCTTGAACGGTGGTGCAGTGAATTGGAAAGGTTCCAAACAACAAAGAGTTGTTGATTTAGTGATAAAGACAAAGTATATAGTTGTAAATGAAGCTGCAAGTTGATTGATTGGATTAAAAGTTCATTACAGAACTAGGAATTGTTCCTAAGTCTCATCTTGGATCCAAACATGTGTTGTGGCACTTTCATTTGATTATAGGAATCATTGAAAGATGAGAAATCACTATAGAGATAGTGGACTCTCAAGAACAACATTACATATCCATTTACTGAAGCTTATCCAACAGCAGGATAGTCGTCACTTACAGAAGAGTATGAGATACTATGACGATTGGCTTTAGTGCAAGTGGGAGATTGAAAGTAGTATGCACACAAGCCAATCATGTTTGATGATAAAGCATATACTTTGTAAACAATCTTATTCATTTATTAATAAAAAGTATTAATTTATTAAAGGCTTTTAATTATCTACATGATGCTGTTTTATAATATGTGATAAACCCTTAGTTTTAAGCAATGCTTTTAGAATAATGATGATGATCATTCTAATGAGATCTAAATTCTTAGAAAGCTTAAAACTAAAATAGTTCCCAATCGTTGGATTACTAAATTGGGGATTAGTGAATCCGGATAGATTGGTACATACGTTGCTTGCTCATTGGATGAGGATGATTGATCTCATGATCATTTGTGTGGAGACACTAAAGCAAGTATGTAGGTGCTTATTGGAGAATAAGTTCACTGAACGTGACTCGCTAAGGAATACCTAATGGAGTTTTACTTGCATGTCAATAGGAATTCCTGTAGTGATAGAAGTACAAATGATCCTTAGACTTGAGATCATCATAGTATCTTGTGTATGATGAGTTATACTTTGACTTATTTCTTAAGACCCTTAGGGTATATCAAAGGATATGTTTGGGTATAATAAGTTATACATGGAGATAATGTATGATCAATAAAGAATCTACCACTTCTAGTAAAAGAAGAGAAATGTCCTATGTAATTCGATAAATGACAACCCAGTAGTCCTTGGCCAAGGCAGAATGAAATTAGAAAGGAGTTTCTAATTTGTATTATTTGGGGTTGTGCATTTAAGAGTCGAAATACATATAATTAAATAAAATAAGACTTGACAAAAATTCTATGTCTTATATTTAATTGGGACATTGTATAGTGGAAGGATTGAATTGTACGGTAACTATTTACTCAAAGGTTCTTTTATGATTAATGTTGAAATCTATATTATCTGGAAAGTCGTTGATCGCTAGGGAGGCTTATCCCTATTGTAGAATAAATATTATTTATTTAAATAAATTATTAGTTTAATTTATTTATTTAAATAAGATTAGAATTGTTCTAATTGATTTATTCACAACCGGTTTAATATGGAGAACCTAAAGGGTCACACCATAAAAGGAAGAATAATTATTTAAGAAGTTAATGGCATAATCGTAATAATAAGTTAAGTATATTTAATTTAATCTATGGTGATAGAATAAATTAAATAGCTTAATATTTATTATTTAATATTTTAGAAATATTGAATATAAATTAATAAGAGGAGTCTTATTATTATTATTACTATTATTATTATTATTTAATTCCTAAAGGAGTTTGGGAATTAATTAATATAAGTATTCTCATTTATTCCTAATAGAATTAGGAGGGAAAATTAGTTAAAGGAGTTTAATTAATTATCCCTAATAAGATTAGGGAGCCCATTTAATTAAAAGAGTTTAATTAAATAATACCTTATTTTTAATAGGGTTACTTGATATCTTTATAAGAGGAGTCTTATATCAGATATCAGAATATACGTTATTCCAATTGTTGGAGAGTACGCCCCTTTTTCTATAGAGATAGAAAACTAGGGTTTGAGTCAAATACCCATCTTCTTGAATCTCTATTCTTTCTTGGTGGATCACCTCTAGAGGCCAAACACTTGGGTGGCTAACGTTGATCAAAGGAAGGAACCAAACCTGGTGGATTCAAGTTGAACGCGAAAAGGATTGGAGGTGAACTTGTACCTGAGGAAGCTCGGATCTTCAAGGGTATGATTTTTGTCCTTCATGTTTTTCGTTTAATTAATAATTGTGCATAAAGGATGATCCGGGTTTATGGTTTGTAAAATTTTTAAAACTCTGATTTTACACGTTTTCGCTTATTTGTGCAATTTGATTGCGTTCTTGAATATTACAAACCTAACAGAGTTCCCCCAATTGCTTTCCAAAAAGAGAAATTCATATCATCTATTTTAGCCTTCTTAGATCGGACATCTCTTTCCATAATATCCACGTGTCGTGTGGCTTTTACCCATGCATCACTTATTCTCACTCGTTCAGTTTTTTCTTCTTTCAGCTCAGATTCCATCTTTATCATCTTACACTCTGCCAAAGAATACTTCTGTTCAAGCATCACATATCGGGTAACACATGCTTGAATTGTTGCATCCTTTTGCTCCACGACTGCCTGCAATTCTTCAGCCTGCTCTTCTAACTCATGAATACGATTTTGCAATTCTACATTTCGATCATAAAATACCTCTAATAAACTCTCCTCAGGTACCTCTTCTTCCTCACTCTCAGTTGTTACCTCTGCGACTATCTCGGGTGCAACTATCAATTCTTCACTCACCACATGGATATCTCTAATTCCTTCTTCGTCTGTCATCACATTAGTGGTTAGAGGTATCCCAACAGTCTCATTCATTCCATTGTTAGCATTCTCAGCTGCCATTCTCAAATACTGCCATAAAACAAGGGTTAATTAAGCAAATTAACATATCACATAATATCCGTATATTATGACCGACCAATAATTAAGCTTAGGTAGGACATACTAGCGAAGGATCTACTCTTCTCTCCCCTCATAGTTCTATTCCCCGATCTCCGCCAGAGATCATATCCCTAAGCTCTGATACCAAATGTAACAACCCCAAAATAGGTCCATTCCATTCAACCCATTCTGAGTCGCCAAATACATGGTACAGAAAACAACTACAACTCTATTACAACAATTGTCGTGCAAAATACAACAACACATATGATGTTAGTTTGTATACAAATATATATCAACTGTGACTCATGTCCCAACCGTGGACAGCACCTCATACTGACACCTTACATAAAGGTATAGTCGAAAACTGTTTTAGAAATTAGAATCTTTGGGAAGTGCTCAAGGAAACCTTCGTACATGGGAGGCCATGCGTCTAGGTTATTATAGATATCATATGGCCACAGAATTATCCTTGGTTGACCCAATAGACCCCAAAGAAAAACAAGAAGATTACTATCATATTCTTCCCAATTGCAAGTCTTCTCCTGACATATCATTATCTCCACTGTCTCTAATTGAGAGTTATATTTCAAATAGACTCCAAGATCATATAAATAGTGCTGGTAGATATATTCAGCAAGTGGATGAGCACATCCATGTCTTATGATGACACGAGGTGGTATGTCATTAGACATCTTGTATGACAGTGGCAAAACACCCTTCCAAGTTAAATTCACCTCACCCTCAACATCTATAGACCACCGTTCTATTCCCTTGTTATTCCCCCGCTCGACCCAGCTACACTCGTATTACTTGAAAGGAATTGTGAAGCAAAAGGGTGAGCACAACTAGCTCAGTAAAAAATGTCATAACTAAAGATAATTAAATTATCAATAGCCTTCATCAATAATAAATCAGAGATTTAGAACATATGGTAGATGATAAAAAATTTCAACCATAGTTGCAGCGGAACGAGCAATCCATTAGAAGAGTCAAATAAACTATAAAGTTTATTATCTTCTCCATGTTAAAATTCCATCAACAATGTTTTATCCCTATAACATCAATCAACAATTCCTGTCCACAATCACATATATAACTCATAATCGTAATTGTTGTTCTAAATTCCTTTTCTCATCCAGGACAAAGATAATTTTTATCACCTGAAACATCAAAGATCATGGTTATACCAAATCACAGTTCATGTTCATAATCATACTAATAATTTCATCTTTGCACTACGACCAAAGATATACATCAACAAATCATCTTTGCACTACAGGCCAAAGATATTCATCAACAAGTCATCTTTGCACTACAGGCCAAAGATATTCATATCTCAAAGAAATACATAATCATTTCAGAATCTATATAAACCATAATTATAACCATATATGTTGATCAATTCACCTTTGCACTTAAGCTAAAGATATTCAATTATAAATTCAATGGTCATGATCATACCAGTCACAATTCAACTTTTCACTACTGGCCAAAGAGAACCCTAGTCATGATCATACCAATAATCTACCCATCTTTACACTCTAGTGAAAGAGAATTTCAACATCAGGGTTATAAAAATGTTATATATGATAATAAAATCAATATAATCAATATATAGGTTTAATCTCCAGAGTAATATTCATAAATCAACTATAATTTGGTTAGAAAAAGAAACCAATTTTGTCATGAATAGTAACTCATGAATAGTAACTTCGTGAATAGTAACTCGTGAATAGTAACTCATGAATAGTAACTCGTGAATAGTAACTCATGAATAGTAAACCCGACTCAAAAAGGTAGAAATCCCACAATAAAATTCATACCAATATTTCGGTATAATGATATTGAAAGAATAATATTTATTTAAGCTTATAAACAATTTATTTTAATTGTTTACACTTTACTAAATAATGTATTTAATCATTCTAAAATGCCAAACTCATAAGATTTCATCACCAATAACCAAAACCCTTATCAAAAATCTGCATATACTTCATATATGATTCTCAAGCCATAAAATTATATTTTTCAATTTTCTTACTTCACATAACATATTTAATTCATTTACTCATAACTAGAATATTTTCATGAAAAATACTAAATCAGTTTCAAAAATATTTCTTTTCTGGGATTTAGCAGAATATAGTCCTATATTGAACATATATTTTTCTCAGAATTTTTAAAAGTCATTTACTATTTTTCACATGGCCAAAACCACCGAATATTTAAACATTTATCATAAATTGTACTTTTATCCAAAAATTCCGAAATTCACAGGGTATACTGATATCATATAGATGTACTCCCAATAAAAATTTCATTAATTTTGGAGTTAACCACAAGGAGTTATAAGCAGTTACTTTTAAAATAGTCTTTTCTCATAAAATCCATAACTATTAATCTATATATCCAAAAATCACCAATTTTGGACACAATCTACAAAACTCATCAAAATATTATTTTAAATTTTTCCAGAATTTTTGAAGGTTCAGAAGAATTTCGAAATAATAACCCTTAAAATCTCTTATTATCCCTTACCTCAAAAGAGCAGTACTTCTGACTGGAATAACGCTGAACGAACTTGCACCGTATAGCAATACCCAAAGTATACTCAAAATACTCACAAGAATACGCTCGATAATATAGAGAGAGAAAACTTCAGTTTCTGGTGTGATTTTCAATTATAACCTAAGCACCCTATTTATAGGAAATTGCTTAGAACACCAAAGCAGAAAATTTAATAAATTAATAATATATATATTAAGTTTTCTACGCCAACCCTCCTAGATCTGAATTCAGCAACATGACACATTTATAACATGTGGAACCTTCACCAACAACGTTTTTATTATTTAAAATAATTAAAACTTCCAAAAATCAATTATTTTGGAACTCCGAAACTTCAATAATTCATAATAAATAGCCCTTTTGTCATAAAATTCGAATCTCGCGAGTTTTTATAGGAAATTCAATTCTCTACAACTTTGCAGAAGAAAGTTTTTCCAAATTCCAAACAGAAATTGACCGAAATCCACAAACAGACGATTTTACAGGCCATGATCAAATTTTCAGTCAAGAAATAGGTCTACCGACACACAAAATCTGTTTTTAATATTTATTGCAACAAAAATACTCTTTCTCCTCATAAACTCATATATCCCACATTCATTATAAAAATATCACCGTTAATATATTATTAAAAAAATATAATAATATATTAAAATGAATTATTTTATCAGAAAAAGATAAAATATTAATTTTCAACAATTGTCACATTAAAAATTTTCTCCATCTATATCCACATAAAATCAATATTTTCCTCATCATATAAATCAATAAGTAATTATTCACAAATAATATTACAGAATCACAATATTGACAACCAGGCAGTTCCCAGGAAAGAGGGGGCTTTCCAATAAGAATTTCTCCTTACTGGCGCGCAATTAGGTGACCAAACCTCTCCTTAGACAGAACTTTCTAGACATTGCCAATAATGTTATCAAATAATATTATTCAGATAATATGAATTATTGCTTCGATAATGAAAAATACTGTGTAGTGACAATTATTGAAACAACAGTAATATAAAATATCAATGCTGCAATTATTGAATCAATAACATAAAATACTGAACAGTAATTACTGTAATCATTATTGAGTAGTGCCTTCTTACGTAAGAGTCAATAATTGGTACAATACCGTGTGCTACTGTGCACAACGCGTATTACTTTACTTTACCCACCGGGTATTCCAACAGTGTTAACAGTAACGATTACGCCGTTATTTATAAAAAACTTTAATTTGTCGTTTTCTTCATCCGACAGTTATTTTGTTACGGGGCCCACAAAAGACTGCGCCGTCGTACGAATATTCCGCGACAGAAAGAATATTCCACGACCAAACGAATATTCCCCGACAACAATGAGTATTTTATAACCACTTGCTTATTTTGAAAAAATTCATATATCACCCTTAACTTTAACCTTTTATCAATTTAACCATTTACTGAATTGTAAATATAAGAAAAATTGAATACTTTTATTTCATAAAATTCGGGGTCTTACACAGTAAGCCAAAGAAAGTCATCAACTACAGCAGCCAGGAGCAAATGAATGACCTATGCTACAATTGCAAGAAACCTGGCCACTTCATTGCTAACTGCAACAAACCTCTCAGAGAAGAACTCAAGAAGAAATCACATTCAAAGAAGGAATAGAAAGGAAACAAAAGGCCTCAGAAGAAAGACAAAGGCCTTGTAGCTGGAGGATCGTGGAGTGACTCAGACAATGACTCAACTCCGAAATCTGGAGATGATGAAGATCCTCAAATGGCAAATCTTTGCCTAATGGCCAAAAAATGCAAGGGACAAACAGAACTCCAACATACATGAAGTAAGTATTGATGAGGTATTTGACTTCGACTCTCCTGATGTAGATATTGATGACTTAAGAACTGCACTGTATGGTATAACATCTGATCTACATCAATACATGAAGTGGTTTAGAGTTCTGACTAAGGACTATTCACTTCTTCAAAAGGAGAAATAAAAAGTTCAAGAAGAACTGGAAACAGCCCTTCTAAGAACTGATTCTCTCTCCAAGTTTGAAGCAGAGAATAAGCTCTTAAAACAAACAAATGAGCTCGATACAAAAAGAGAGTCAAGTCTAACCTCTAAAATTGAGGATCTAGAAAAGACAATCTCTACATGGAATAAATCCTCTTCATCCATGGACTCCCTAATCTCTAACCAGAGAAGTGTCTCTGACAGAACAGGGTTAGGCTTTGGGGAATCTACCTTAGAGCCATGTGTGGAAAAAGTAAAGGAAATTAGCATTAGTAATGCCTCAAGTTTTAGTAGA
The DNA here is from genome assembly GCA_020205505.1 of Panax japonicus. Taxonomy (NCBI): domain Eukaryota; kingdom Viridiplantae; phylum Streptophyta; class Magnoliopsida; order Apiales; family Araliaceae; genus Panax; species Panax japonicus. The sequence goes on along the minus strand of CM035099.1, from coordinate 35,571,045 downwards.
GGAATTATATTTATGAAATCCTCATAGAAGGATGAGCCTGTAAAACCCTTCTCTACTAATTCAATCCATATTCCTAGGAAAAAGGGATCTCATGCCGGTCTAGGTTTCAGAAAAGAAAAGAGTAACCCAACCACTAGTCACTAACCTCGAAGGATTGTAGAGTCCAGTAAGATAAGCTCTACGCACCAACTGGGAAGGTACAGTAGAGGTAAGGTATACTCCTCACAAATCATGAAACATAAGGACACATGGAAGAAGGAATGCCAGCCTAACAGTAGGATGACTAAAAACCCACAAAAGTCCAAATGGAGGAAGAATTTTCACACACACACAAACATGCATTATATTAGATGTTTTGTGTGCTATAAAGTTGGTCACAAGGCTATAAAATGTCCTTATAATTCCATGCATATGAGACCCAAAATCAAGCAGGTTTGGGTCCCCAAGGGCACTAACAAAGTAGGACCCATGCAAGTATGGGTACCAAAATGAAGGTTTAATGTTACTATAGGAAAAGAGCTCCACGATCACATCCTGGTATCTGGACAGTGGATGCTCAACGCACATGACTGGGAACAAAGCCCTTCTGTCTAACTACATAGAGAAGGAGGGTCCCTCGGTCATCTTTGCAGACAATGGCTCTGGCAAGACAAGAGGATATGGCTCAGCTGGAAATGGTGCATTGTCCTTCAGCAAAGTGGCCTATGTGGAAGGACTACAACACAATCTTCTAAGCATTAGCCAACTCTGCGACAAGGGTCATCAAGTAACATTCCTCAATAATCAATGTCAAGTCCGAGACCTAAAGACATCCACTGTAAAGCTAACCGGTACAAGAGAATGAAATGTCTACACAGTAAACCTTGGATAACTAAGCTTAGACGAGACTATATGTCTTCTGGCTAAAACATCTGAAGAAATGAGCTGGTTATGGCATCGAAGATTATCTCATCTCAACTTTAAAAGCATGTCTAAATTAGCTTCAAAAGATCTAGTTGCAGGCTTACCCAAGTTCAAATTCATTAAAGAAAGGCCATTCAATGCCTGTCAACTTGAAAAGTAAACCAGAAGCTCATTCAAGAACAAAACTGCCAACTCAATTGATAAGCCTCTGCAGTTGCTACACATGGATCTTTTTGGGCCAATTCCAACGACGAGCCTTGGAGGAAAGAGATACTCTCTGATCTTAGTCGAAGACTACACAAGATTTATATGGGTGTTCTTTCTAACTTCAAAAGGATGCTTCACAAGAAATCCCCCTCTGTCAAAGGATACAAGAAGAAGGATTTTCCTCATATGTATGAATTTCTGGCTGACATTGTTGGAAAATGTATATGTTACAAGAGTTCTGGTCATGATTCTGTAAATAAGATGCAACTCAAGCTCATGACTGCCATATGTTATGGAATACAACTTAACTATGGAGCTCTATTACTTAAATGGATTAGAAAGTGGATCACCAGCTTAAAGAAGACAAAGAGCTCTCAAAAGATGCTCTACGGGCGATTTATAAGCATCATCCTACAATCTGCTTTGGGTGACAAAATTGGGGATGATGGAGGAGAATCCATCAATCCAAACAGACGAATAACTCAACAACTATTCGAGAACTGGAAAAGGAATCCAACAGAAAATGTGCGTCTGATATCTGAGTCCAGTGGTAGGACTGCTGATACAAAGGAGACAGGGATTCCAAGGAATATGTCAGTTGTTAGGGAGACTGAAGTAGAAGAAGAAGAAGAAGAAGAAGAAGCCAACAAGGAAGAACCCACTGCCCTGGTCAAAAAAAGCAAGGGCAAGAGAAAGCTAAAGGCGAGAATGATTGAAGAGCCCCAGGGATCAACTACGGATAAACCGGTAGAGTCCTCTGACATTGAGACTCTAAGGATCCTAAGAAGAAATCAACAGCAAGCTGAGGCAGAAGAAGACAGAGCTACCATATCACAGCTGCTGAAGAAGAAAAAAATCAGTCACAAATCCAAGAGGCCATCTGTCTCTTCGATCGTATAGTCTCTACCGATCGTAGAGACCAGACTGAATACCGAAGCTGCTGCATCAGATGTTCTGGCTGATCAACAGGACAAAGCTGAAGCTCAAGAAAGTCCTGAGGCTGTGGCTCAGCCTAGAAAACCAAGACAAAAATTGGTTAAGAAGTACATCCTTGTCAATGAAGGAGTACTTAAAAAGGAAGACAAAGAGTTGGCTGCTAAAAAGGAACTATCCAAAGAAAGCCAAAAGGACAAGGCTCCAGCTGAGGGGGAGATGCATGAAGCTCTCATCCTAGAAGATGCTCCAGCTGAGGGGGAGCTACTAATCCTGTAAGAGGATGATCATGTTGAGGGGGGGCTCATGATGTCCCCATAATTGTAGAAGAAGTTCCTGCAGAAGATGAGGGAGAACTAGAACAAGAACATCATGAAGCCATTGATATAATGGAATACTCAAACAAAAACAGAGAAGAGGATGAAGGTTATGAGGTAGAGATCATAGTTGTGGGCATTAATTGTAAAATCCCAAATTTTACGAATAAAGATTTAATTTTCTCAAAATATTTTTTTAATATTATGGTATGGATTTGAGATAATGTTATAGTTATGGGTAATATTTATAAATTTTGCAAACTATGCAAGTTGTTATATTATTCAATTGGTAGTGAAATATTCTTTGTGTTGGGGAATATTCGTACGACGGCATAATCATTGGTGGACCCCACAACAGAATTATTGTCGGATTGAGAAAACGACAAAAATATTTTTATGAAAATAACGGAAGAAGTTTTACCGTTAATACTATTGAACTACTCGATAGTAAAAGTACAATAATACGCGTGGTTGCATAGTAGCACACGGTATTGATTATTGATGTTTATGTGAGAAGTCACTCAGTTTTGTTCAATTATTGCTACAGTAGTTGCTGCATAGTATCTCACGTTATTTGATTCAATTATTGTTGATTGTTATATATATATATATATATATATATATATATATATATATATATATATATATAAGTTTTGTTTTGTTAGTATTATTAATGTAATAAAATAGAAAAACTTTTTATATAAAACAGAATACTTTTATAAAGTTATTCGTTTTATTAGGCTAATAGTAAAATCTTTTTATATAAAACAGAATACTTTTATAAAGTTATCTGTTTTATTAGACAATAATTAGATTATATTATATTTTATTACGCATAGTGTTTACATTGTGCCTACATAGTGTTTGCATAGTAAAATCTTTTTAAAAGTTATTCATTTTATTAGATTATAAATAGAATATATTATATTTTATTGTAAACCAATCTGGACCGTCCGTTTAAAGTAAATCGATCTGGACCATTCATGGATTGGTTACTATTCCGTCCATTCTTCTATAAATAGAAGCTCATTCCTTCATTATTTCTTACGAATTCACTAAAACTCTAGAGAGAGAAACTGTAGGGAGAATTATTTTTGTATAATATTGAGCGTATTTCTTTAGCGTTTAAGAAAGTTTTGAGCGTAGTGCAAGTTTCTTCAAGTATATCCCCGCCCTACCGTCGGAGTATTCTTCTTTATAAGGTAAGGGGTATTATTTCTTTTGTATTCATGAAGAGAACTTCTGTTATTCCATTCTTTACTATTATGTTGGAACAACCTGTCTATGCAAAGTACCGCATACATGGTGAAATTCTTTTGTTATTCCATTCTTTATTATTCTGTTGGAATATCCTGTCTGCGCGTTTTACGTCGGACCTGGTTCCGTCTTTATTATTCTTTTGGAATATCCTGTTTGTGCGTGTTATGCCGGACCTGGTTTCGTCTTTATTATTCTGTTGGAATATCCTGTCGGTGCGTATTACGCCTGACCTGGTTCCGTTATTTATTATTCTGTTGGAATAAACTGTATATGCGAATTACCGCATGCATGGTGATTTCTTTTGTTATTCCATTCTTTATTATACTCGGTTGGTTAAAGTTTTGACTTCTATACTCCATGAAATTAGTGGAATATCCTTGATATTTGTGCTTCATCCAGTATCTTTTCATGGAAATATTCTTCTAAGCATTCTTGAATTTTACTCTACAAAGAAGTATCATGTTGACAATTTGGACGTTATTAGTTCCTGAATAATTTAATTCTTGAACTTGTTTTATTGAATTCTTATATCTTTGTCATCATCCTCATGTTTATATTTTGTTGAAAGTCACCTGTGGCCTGTAGTGCATAGATGAACTTGGTATGATTATGACCAGGGATTATTCGGTATAATCATGACCGTAATGTTATAACTGATGTGGAAAAAGTCCTCATTGGCTCGTAGTGCATTGATGGACAGTTTTTGGTATGTTTATGGCTATGGATTCTCTTCGGCCAAGGGAGCAAAGATGAATTGTTTTATGGCATGATCAGGACCGTTGATGAAAACACGATTATCTTTGGCTCGTAGTGCATGGATAATTCGTCGTCGTGATACTAAATAATATCCTTGGCCTGTAGTGCAGGGATGATTTGATGATGTGGATTATTTATTAAGTTGAGTTTCAGCGACAAAAGTGATGAAAATTTTTTTAAATCATAAAAGATAGTAGATTTTATTCTCTACTTGACTCTTTTAATGGATTGCTTGTTCCGCTGCAGTTAAACTTGATGTCTATTGTATTTTATCAGTTTAACATTGTTGAAGACTAATGATAATTTATTCTGCATTATCTTAGTCATAATATTTCTTACTGGGCTAGTTGAGCTCACCATTTCCTTCACTATTCTCTTTAGGAAATGAGAATATAGCTGGGACGAGTCGGGGAACGGATTGACAGTCCAGATGATAGCATTAGTAGTCCTCACTATTCTGTTAAATAGTGTGATAATAAATGTAATGAGGACTTATTCTGAGAGTGGATATTGTCTAGAAGATAATATTTGTATTAAAACTCACAGCTCTTTTGTTGTATATTAAAGATTGTATTTTTATTCTGTACCATGTATCTGACGACTCAAGATGAGTGATGTATACCTATTTTTTGGGGCGTCATAGTTGGTATCAGAGCTTAGGGATATGATCCCTGGCTGAAATGTTAGACAAGAACTAGGAGGGGAGAGATAGGGAATTCCTTCGCTAGTATGACCTACCTAAGTTTATTTGGTATTTAATTGGTCGGTCAGAGTATATGGATAATATGTGATATGTTAATTAACCTTTGTTTTGTGGTAGTATTTGAAAATGGCATCCGAGAATGTTGAGAACATCAATGGAGCACAGGAAACCGTTGAGTCTCCACGGATCAATAATCAGGATAATGTGCATTAGGAAGGTGATAATCCTCCTATAAATAACAACACTGATCAAATGATGAACGACAGTACGTTTAGGAGCTTTTTAGAATTCATGTAACACCAACGAGAGAGATTCCTGTTCATAATGCAGGTGGAAATAATGTCAACCCACGGTTGGTCACCGCTAAGCAGTTTAAGGAGTTGGGACCACCGGAGTTTTTGGGAAAGCCAGAACCACTTAAGGCGGAGACGTGGTTAAAGCAGATCACCAAGATATTTGATATCTTGGGATGCTCCAAGGAGCAAAAGGTTCCATTCGCCGCCTTTATGTTGCGTGAAGAGGCAGATTACTGGTGGGAATCTGTAAAATGTACCCAGCTTGACGCACTCAAGATGACTTGGGAGAAGTTTCAAGAGTTGTTCAATGACAAGTACTTTCCCAAAAGTATTCGTCACATGAAGGAGGTGGATTTTATCAAGTTGGAGCAAAACAGCATGACTGTGTCGCAGTACGAAACCAAGTTTGCCGAGTTGTCCCGATTTGCGTCTCATTTGGTTGATAATGAGGAGAGAATGACGCGAATGTTTCTAAGAGGTTTGAAACCTAAGATACATCAATATCTTATCTCTCATAAACTGTGTTTGTATTCAGATGTTGTTAATAGGGCTCAGTTATTGGAGCGCGATAATGAGGCAACCCAACCAAAAGAGAGCAGCCGGCAAAATGATAATACCGGTGATAACAGTCATCAAAGCGGTGACAATAAGCATGGAGGGAATCAACATGCCAGAAATGGTAACCACTTCGGTGGTAATCATGGCCAAAACAATAAGAATGGACATTTCAAGAAGAGAAGGTTCAACAATGACGTGAAGACGTCGCCACCAGCACCCGTTTCAAAGGAAGAAGAACGACCACCGGTTGTATGTTTCAAATGCGGACAGGAGGGACACATCTGTCCAAACTGTACGCATCAATCCAAAGCGTGTTTTAATTGCGGAAGAGAAGGTCACCTAGCTTGATTTTGTCGCATGGTGAAGTCAAGTCCAGCTGGGATAGTGATGCCAAAGGATGTCCCAGACAAGCCAAAGCCGGTAGTTTAAGAGAGAGCATTTTTTTTCATGACGAGTAACCTGAATAAAATTATCATGGGTATGTTAGTCATAAACTCTTGCGAAGTCTATACCATGTTAGATACCGGTTCTACTCACTCTTTCATTCCACTTAGTTGTGTTCAATGTTTGAATTTAACTCTAGAGAAGTTAGACTTTGATTTATCTGTTGAAACTCAGTTGGGAGAAACCTTCGTTACCTCCACTATTTATAAATCTTGTTTGATTCAAATCAACACTTTCACGTTACCTGTCGATCTTATCTCTTTGAAAATACTTGCCTTTGATGTGATTTTAAGAATTGATTAGTTAACTACTCATCATTCTTTTAATAAGATTGTTAGCTTTCATATTCCTAACCAACCTGTTATGAGAATTCAAGCAACACGACCACTAAAGTCAATCATTGTCATATCAAGCCATAAGTAAATAGCCCGATCCTTTCGTTGTTGACTTCCTTGTATGGAATGCACCGAAGCCAGACTTTCTGTAGGCGACATCTTGAAGATGGCAAGTTGATAGGTATCAATGTGACGTACTATCCAAGTCTTGGATGAGGGTCACAGTTTTGAATGATATTTCTATCATTAATAAATTTCCTGACGTATTCATGAAGACTTCCTAGCCTATCCCTTGAGCGTGAAATCAAATTTTGTACTGACCCCAATACAAAACCCCATTTCTAAAACCCTTAAATATTTCTTCAACTAAAACTAATGTAACATGAGCCAAAGACGTTGACTCAAGATGTTGAAGATTACGATCGTACCATTCAATACCATCGTGGAAAAGTGAACGTGGTAGCTGACGCGTTGAGTAGAAGATCGTATGCGTTTACGAGTACGAATATATGAACCCACGTGAAGATAACGAATATACGATTAGAATTGACTTTAATCGATAAAGTTAAAGTCGCTCAAGCTACATACTCAGAGCTGATGAATGTGAAGAAGAAGGTTCAAGAAGGTGTTATCTTAACCCTCGATTTAATTGGCCCATTTGAAATCCTCGATCAAGTAGGAACTGTGGCTTATAAACTCGTTTTACCGCCAAGTATGTCACGTGTTCATAACGTTTTTATCACGTATCGATGTTACGTAAATATGTGGACGACCCGAACCACATTATTGATTTAGAACCGGACGAGATAGCGGATAATTTAACGTTTGAAGATGTACCTGTTAAAATCCTGGAATGTATTCAACACTCAAAGGTTATACCTCAAGAGTTAGAATCGGACGAAATGTCCTCATCTATTCGACATACCAGGTACGTACGTAAATTTCTAGGGCGAAATTTTATAAGGAGGGGAGATTGTAAAATCCCAAATTTTACGAATAAAGATTTAATTTTCTCAAAATATAATTTTTAATATTATGGTATGGATTTGAGATAATGTTATAGTTGTGGGTAATATTTATAAATTTTGCAAAGTATGCAAGTTGTTATTTTATTAGATTGGTTGGAGAATATTCTTTGTGTCGGGAAATATTCGTACGACGGTACAATCATTGGCGGACTCCACAACAGAATTATTATCGGATTGAGAAAAAGACAAAAATATTTTTATGAAAATAACGGCGGAAGTTTTACCGTTAATACTATTGAATTACTTGGTAGTAAAAGTACAGTAATACGCGTGGTTGCATAGTAGCACACAGTATTGATTATTGATGCTTATGTGAGAAGTCACTCAGTTTTGTTCAATTATTGTTACAGTAGTTGCTGCATAGTATCTCAAGTTATTTGATTCAATTATTGTTGATTGTTATATATATATAAATATATATATATATATATATATATAAGTTTTATTTTATTAATATTATTAATGTAATAAAATAGAAAAACTTTTTATATAAAACAGAATACTTTTATAAAGTTATTCGTTTTATTAGGCTAATAGTAAAATCTTTTTATATAAAATAAAATACTTTTATAAAGTTATCTGTTTTATTAGACAATAATTAGATTATATTATATTTTATTATGCATAGTATTTGCATAGTAAAATCTTTTTAAAAGTTATTCATTTTATTAGATTATAAATAGAATATATTATATTTTATTGTAAACCAATCTGGACCGTCCGATTAAAGTAAATCGATCTGGACTGTTCATGGATTGGTTACTATTCCGTTCGTTCTTCTATAAATAGAAGCTCATTCCTTCATTATTTCTTACGAATTCACTGAAACTCTAGAGAGAGAAACTGTAGAGAGAATTATTCTTCTATAATATTGAGCGTATTTCTTTAGCGTTTAAGAAAGCTTTGAGCGCAATGCAAGTTTCTTCAAGTATATCTCCGCCCTACCGTCGGAGTACTCTTCTTTATAAGGTAAGGGGTATTATTTCTTTTGTATTCATGAAGAGAACTTCTGTTATTCCATTATTTACTATTATGTTGGAATAACCTGTCTATGCGAAGTACCGCATACATGGTGAAATTCTTTTGTTATTCCATTCTTTATTATTCTGTTGGAATATCCTGTCTGCGCATTTTACGCCGGACCTGGTTCCGTCTTTATTATTCTGCGCATTTTACGCCGGACCTGGTTCCGTCTTTATTATTCTGTTGGAATATCCTGTCTGTGCGTGTTACGCCAGATCTGGTTCCGTCTTTATTATTCTGTTGGAATATCCTGTCGGTGCGTATTACGCCTGACCTGGTTCCGTTATTTATTATTCTGTTGGAATAACCTGTCTATGCGAAGTACCGCATGCATGGTGATTTCTTTTGTTATTCCATTCTTTATTATACTCAGTTGGTTAAAGTTTTAACTTCTATACTCCATGAAATTAGTGGAATATCCTTGATATTTGCGCTTCATCCTGTATCTTTTCATGGAAATATTCTTTTGAGCATTCTTGAATTTTATTCTATAAAGAAGTATCATGTTGACAATTTAGACATTATTAATTCTTGAACTTGTTTTATTGAATTCTTATATCATTGTCATCATCCTCATGTTTATATTTTGTTGAAAGTCATCTGTGGCCTGTAGTGCATAGATGGACTTGGTATGATTATGACCAGGGATTATTCGGTATAATCAAGACCGTAATGTTACAAATGATGTGGAAAAAGTCCTCATTGGCTCGTAGTGCATTGATGGACAGTTTTTGGTATGCTTATGGCTATGGATTCTCTTCGGCCAAGGGAGCAAAGATGAATTGTTTTATGGCATGATTAGGATCGTTGATGAAAACACGATTATCTTTGGCTCGTAGTGCATGGATAATTCGTGGTAGTGATACTAAATAATATCCTTGGCCTGTAGTGCAGGGATGATTTGATGATGTGGATTATTTATTAAGTTGAGTTTCAGCGATAAAAGTGATGAAAATTTTTTAAATCATAAAAGATAATAGATTTTATTCTCTACTTGACTCTTTTAATGGATTGCTTGTTCCGCTGCAGTTAAACTTGATGTCTATTGTATTTTATCAGTTTAACATCGTTGAAGACTAATGATAATTTATTCTGCATTATCTTAGTCATAATATTTCTTACTGGGCTAGTTGAGCTCACCCTTTCCTTCACTGTTCTCTTTAGGAAATGAGAATATAGCTGGGACGAGTCGGGGAACGGATTGACAGTCCAGATGATAGCATTAGTAGTCATCACTATTCTATTAAATAGTGTGACAATAAATGTAATAAGGACTTATTCTGAGAGTGGATATTGTCTAGAAGATAATATTTGTATTAAAACTCACAGTTTTCTTGTTGTACATTAAAGATTGTATTTGTATTCTGTACCATGTATCTGGCGATTCAAGATGGGTGATATATACCTATTTTTGGGGGCGTCACATTAATGGGTACCGAAAAGCTAACTACGAGCAGCTGTTTTCCTATCTACACATGATGCCTTTCCATCAAGCTCAAATTCTAAACACCTGGAATCACATGTTTTAGAGCTTCAAAGAATATCCAGCCATCTCTGTGCTAGCTCATGAATTCCCAGGAAGTTTCAACTTTGCCAAGAAGTTACTCACAAATGGTCCCTCCTCAAGAATGGTGCATGAGGTATTAACTATCCCGATCTTATTCAGAGTTAATCACTATTCATTATCCTTCTTCAGTCAATGTTATGAATTTCCAAGCTGGCTGCAAGTGGTCTTCAATCAACCAAGTCAAATCTCAGTCACAGAATCCCAAAATTCAGTAACTGATGAACCAAATATGACCAACTTTATACTGCTCCCAACTCCCATCACCTCTACGATCACTGACTCTAGCCCCATTGTAGAGTCCAAAACTCAAATCGTAGAGCCACCTACTCTAAACACCCAAACACAGGCCCCTCCATCTGATATGCCCTCCTCATCCAGCAACGAATACTTCAACCTTGATCTTTCCCTCTACTCATTGCAAGATCAATTCAAGAGAACACCCCCTCCTTCACAAATTCCTCAACTCAATGAACTTCTGTCAAAGCTGCCCACCAGAGCCGACTTATCAGCAATGTCCAAGAAAGTGATCAAGGAACTCGATGAAAGTCTTGAAGAACACACTGAACTCATTCAAATGAGATTAACAACAATGATCAATGCTGTAAATAATCTGCCAAGCTCCCTAAGGTCTATGCTCACTAAGAAACTTAAAGAGCTCATCAGGGAAATGATTCAGAGCATAAAAGACAGGGATGACATTCACTTTCTAGCAGCCAAAAGACACAGAGATGCTGTTCTTGTCCTACAGTCCACTCAGGAAGCTCAAAATAAACTGATGATGGAAAACTTCCTTAATCTACAAACTGCCATAAAAGAGTTCTAACAATTTTACGTCAGCCAAGGACAGCAGACTGACAATATACTAGTTGTTCTTCAACAACGGGAAGCTCGATCTGATGCTCTTATCAAAGAAAATCGAGAGGACATCGCTCAAACTCAGAGTCAACTCAACGAGCTTGTCCAAGGAGTGACTCGCCTCTCAGAAGAAATTCGAACCCTTGATGCTGACATAAAGGGGGAGAATAAAGGAAAAGAAGATCTAGGCAGAGGCACCTTCTCTGCTCAAACTTCCAGGAATCCTCCTTCAAGGCAATTCCACCAACAGACTCCACGATCCAGCCATCAGACCCAACGATCTGATACTCAACGATCTGATCAGCAGGAAGTTTTAATGGCTCAACCGTTAAGAAGTCAAAGGCCTTCTCCCAGCTCTCATGAGGTGACAACCACATGCCTAAGAATGCCAATTGGAGATCCTGTATTCATGAACAGGCATGATCACAATCCTAGGATAAGCCCAAGTGAGCTGGAAGATCTAGCCAGAGGAGAAGAAGCAAGTAGGAAAAGATGAGCTGAGGAGTATGCCAATCTTCCACGCAAAAGATCAAAGAAATAGAGATAAGTTGAAACTTAAATTCTTATTGATGTAAAGCTTAATTGTAATATCTATTCACCAAACATCAATAAATTCATGTTTATTCTCTAGAAATTTCAGCTGCTCACTGAAATATTAAGTCATATTTACTTTCCGAAAAATGCATCTAGAACTTGATAATCATGACAACAAATCTCCTTGGTTATGTCAACATCAAATAGAGGGAGATTGTTGGAAGAATGCATATTTTGATTTGATGTTTAAAGTTAATACTCATGATTATATATAAAGTCCTTCAAGGAATATATGTACAAGGACTTAGTGATTAGTCAAATTTGTTAGGTTGATCTTAGCTTTTAATGTTCATCGTTCTATAAACGAATGTATAGATAAAGAGATCAAAGATGTTAGGTTGATCTATGACTTGAAAGGAATAGATAGGCATTGAAAAGAATCGCAGTCTATCAAGCTGATCAACAGATTGCAGAAGCTAAGACAGGATCGTAGAGCTTAGAAGATCGTAGTGTATCTACCTTGAAAGGCCTCTCCATAAATCGTAGAGTGGTCCAGACGTTTGCCGAAGCTAACTCAGAGATCGTAGTGTGCTTTCGGAAATGTAGAGCCTACAAGACGAGCAAGTGAAGATCGTAGTGTGCAAATCTTTGAGAGAAATCATAGTGTTCTCTTCAGACCAAGCACCAATGTGACAAGACACCACGATATGGATCGTAGAGTATCATCTTCCTTGTGTCAAAAGCATCGAGCCTTACTTTTGTTTAAAGATAAACTCTAACAAAAGTGGAATGGGTTTGAAACATTGAAGTCCTCTCCAGTCCCAATGGTACAAAAGATATCCTTAGTATTCAACAAAAGGAACGTATTCAAGAAGCTAAGGAAAGGACCATATGACAGAGGAAAAACACATTTTCTGGTGTTAGGTGAGAAAACAGTCTGCTATGTCAGTGGGACAGAATGCAATTCAGAAGGTGTGCAGAAAAGTCTCCATCAAAGTTCAGAAATGTCAAACGCATTTAATGCTTCAACAAATGGCTTCAACGGATAGATTTCAAGGATCACATATATGCAGAACATATGCAGATGAAAGATCCGAGCAAGCATTGAACAAAAACGCACAAGAACACTCAACGCTCAACTCTACGATCTGAGAAAAAGAGGAAGCTTGCTCAGCTACTCAGTTCTTTCGAACAAGTGCTTAACTGCAACTAAGTAGCATCAATCATGAACTCAACAACTACCAATCAACTGAAGTAAGAGTTCTAAGTCGGAATGACTTGAAGAGTTCTAAGTGAACTGTGAAGAACCAAGTCTGCTAGACTTAAAGAGTTCAAGAGTGAACTAAGAAGTGCCTAGATTGCTGGTCTAGAAGGAATCTATGTCATTAAGAAAGTGTAAAAGATATCCTTAGTGGATTTCCTACTCGAAGAGTAGAAGAGTGGACTAGGACCTTTAAATGCTCTGAACCACTTAAAAATAATTGTGTCTATTTCATTCTTACTATAACTGCTATAACTGTTATAACTGTCTCACTCTCATTAACTCTATCTAAAAGGGAGTTCAAAGAAACCTTAATTCCGCTGTGTTTAAATCATTATCAAAACTAACTAAGTAAAATGAAAAGATTTTTAAATATCTATTCAACTCCCCCTTCTAGATAACTATTGTGCCTCCGGGAACTAACAAACTTTTTGTAATGAATTAATACCTTGATATACATACTACATATCTATGATCTTAAATTGCTTAAACAGTTCATAGGATTACTGGAATTAATGGTCAAAAGTCGTTGATTAAGCTTGACCGAGTTTTCTGGGTTACCTAGAAACCAGAAAACTGATGAACATGAAGAGCAGCCTTTGGCTGTACTTTGACCAACATAGATCGAGACCTTAGAATTATGCTTTGTTCAAACCAGTGTTTTATATATGTACCTTGACATATAGACTACCTATTACAACAAACACAATACAAATCTATTACACAGATTCAAAGATATGAAAGCCACAAAATCGTTGACCGACCATAACCACTGTTCTGGGTTACCCAGAAACACAAGAACAGCTCTGACAGTGACTTTGAGCCTCTATAACTTCTTGTTATATGTAGGTTAAAGCACGAAATTTGTTTGATGTTATACTACTGTATGAGTATTATAACATCTATACTTGTCCAAACTTAGAATCATTAATAGTAGCAAACTAGATCATGGTCAAAGTGGTCCCTAGACCATGACCGACTGAAACCCAAAAACTCAAGAACACCTATAGCGACACTTCCTGTCACTATAAAGCTTTAGCGACAGACAAAAATTATTTTTTAAGAAATTATTTAATAAAAATTAGAAATAATTAATTAATAAATATAAAAATAGTTATAAAAATTATATTAAGTTATTATAATTAACTTTTGGTATTTTTATATAAATTTAATAAATATTTTATTTTATTTGGATATTATTAATAATTAAGTTATTAATAAAGTAATTAGAATAATTACTTATAAATAATAAATAATTATTGAAAAATAATATTAATGATTTAAAAATCATAATAAATGGTTATACATTATTTAAAAATAGTAAAAAAGGTTTTTATAAAATTGTAAGTAAATATAAATTATTTAAAAATAAAAATAAATGATTTAAAAATTATTTAAGGGATAAATAAATACTTAAAAATTATTATAAGCTTCTAAAAATTATTATTAATGATAATTAAATTATCTGAAAATATAATAAAGCTTATAAATATAATTTAGTCAATTTATCGTCTTATTTAATATCCGCTAAAGTCTTTGAACACCGAAACCATATCAAACTTAACCCGAACGTATGTAGATTTCGTATTTAAGTATTGTTATCAATACTAATGTGTTAGATTTATCTGAATGAACATCTTAGGTATTTATTAATGTAACGCCCCTAAAATAGGTATACATAACCCATTCTGAGTCGTCAAATACATGGTACAGAAAGCAAACTACAACTTCAATAATACAATTGTCGTGAAAAATACGACAATACATACTGTGAGTTTAAATACAAATATTATCTTCTAGACAATATCCACACCCAAATAAGTCCTCATTACAATTATTCATACACTATTTTACAAAAATAGTGAGGACAGCTAAAACATCTTTCTAGAACCATCACTCCATACCCTGACTCGATCCTGCTATGTTCTCACCTCCTAAGATGAAAAATAGAACAAAAAGGAAAAGGGTGAGCTCAACTAGCCCAGTAAAGAATATTTTGACTAAGATAATATACAACAAATTATCATTGGTCTTCAACAGGGAAAAATCTGATAAAATATAATAGACAACAAGTTTTAGATCAACAAACACAGCGGAAACAACAATCCATTAGAAGAGTCACATAGAGAACGAATTCTACTATCTTCTAAGATTTAAGAGTCCATCATCAATATTTTATCCCTGTAACATCAATCAATATACAAATTTTAATCAAATATTCATATTTGCACTACAGACCAAAGATATTCATTTATTTCACCAGTTGGTCATGTTCATCTAAACACCTGTTCATCTTTGCACTACGGGCCAAAGATATTCATCAGTTAATCATTCATCTTTGCACTACAGGCCAAAGATATTCAGTAATATCATCATTTAGGACTGAGGATGATGAAAAATATTTAAAAGAAAACGAATCCAGTGAGACAAAAGAACAAATATTAGGGATTCGTATAATTGTTTATCCAAGATCAATAATACTTCATAATAACCAATTGTGAAATAGAATTCAAAATAAAGATCAAAATATGGATACAATCAAAGATTGTAACCATAATAGACATCTTCTACAAAAAGAAGAAAATTTAATTTTTCGGTGAATAGTGCCGTATACGTAAATAGTGTCGTATACGTGAATAGTGCCGTATACGTGAATAGTAACTCCGACATAAAAAGTTCCAAATTTGATTAAAAAATTCACCAATATTTCGGCATAATGATATTAAAGAAAATAATATCATTTAAAAAGAAAATAACATCCCTTACCTCAAAATAATGGTACTTCTGATCGGAATATCGAATAAAAAGCCGAAGGAAACTTGTACCGAACAACAACTCTCAAAGTATCAAAATACTCAAAAAAAATACGCTCGAGAATCTAGAGAGAAAGAAAACTTGTTTCTGGTGTGATTTTTAATTCTAACCTAACCGTCTATTTATAGGAAAATGTTAGAACGCCAAAAAAGACTAAATAATAAAATATTAATATTATAAATCAAAACTCTATGCACACCTTTACCAACTAATTTTGAAAGCCATCAGCAGCCAAATCTGAAATTTCATGAATCCCACATGTTAAAAAAAATGGGTCCCACCCGTAATTTAATAAAAATTATTTTATTTTTTGAAACTTCAGTAATTCATAGAAAATAGTCTGTTTATCAGAAAAATACGAATTTTATGTCCATTCTGCCTGAAATTGAATTCTCTACAACTTTGTAGCTTTGACTTTTTCCAAATTCTAAATAGAAAATATCCAAAATCCACAAACGGATGATTTTTAATACCTCCATTCCGACAAATACTGATAAAACACCTCATCATTAATTCCTTCATTTATAACCACATAAATAAATCCATCATTTATATCCATATCAAATAAATATTTCCTTACCATATAAATCAATAATTAATTATTCACAAATAATATTACAGAATCATAATTATGACAACCAGGCCGTCCCCAGGAAAGAGAGGGCTTTTCAACACCACTACAAAATAGTAAATAGACAACGCAGAAAAAACGTTGTGGTTTCAGTCAGAAAAACGTCATGGTTAAGGGTGTTGTCTATTTGACACCCTTACACAACGTTTTTAAAACGTTGTAGTTAAGCACTATACACAACGTTTTTTAGGAAAAAAATGTTGTAGATTTATTTTTTAAAAATTAGCAGATGCTTAAAAACGTTGTAGAAGGTATGATTCCACAACATTTTTTGGATAAAAACGTTGTTGTTTAGTATATCAGACAACGTTTAGACACATTTACACAACGTTTTAAAAATGTTGTAGATTAAAAAAAAAGAAAAAAAAATATTGTGGTTCACCTATATTACCAATTAAAATATTGTGGTTCACCTACATTACCAATGCACCTGCAATATGCTAATGCCATGATATACAACTAAAAAGTCTAAATTCTCGTTTAAATTTAAAGTTAAAATATATCAACCATTCAAAATACATCTCAATAATACATGGGGAAATAGTATGCTTATCAGAAGCAGCTGTAATATAGACAATTCTTGTCAAAGTCACGTAAAGGATGAGGTCCTCCAAGGTCAGAATTTGAAAAATGAACAACATTATAGATTCTGAAGAGTGTAAAAATAGTAGCAAGTACTATAGACAGTGGTAAAAACAACCATGGGATCAGATTTGGTCCATCATTTCAATCCTTCAACAAGTTTGGGAAGGTCAGAGGCAACTTTGTACTGAACCGCAACACGCACAACAGGTGACACGGAAAGCAACAATACCTTTCTCTGGGTAAACCTGAACATCACCGAGGAGGGGATCCTCGTAGGTTTCCATGATGACATTTGCATTTTCAATAACTCTTTGAAATGTTTGGTAAGCCTCCTCACCGTCAACCTGCAGCTCCAGGAAACACCTGTCCATCTTGTTCACAGTCAAAATTCACTGCAGTAGTCAGAAGATAACATGAGCCTATACATCCAACTACCCAAGAAATGTAACATAACAATAGATTAATTTCAATCAGATTGGAAACTAACTTCTTTCTAAAATTATGCAGGACACAAGATACAACTCAAGTGAATAATCTGACATGGAAATGCAACTGCTGCAAAAGAATCTGGCAGCAAGCTATTTCTTCAAGCAACAAATGTCATTGATTGTTATAAGCCTTGGTTTTACCATGACATTGAACAAGTTATTTACGCCCCTCCTAAAATTCGTGCCCTCTTTTCCTTTATGGATATCCCAAAACATTATCATTTTAGCAATTAAATTTTGCTAGTAAAACCATTCTACACTTGATTAAAGAAAGAAAACTTTAAGATGACGTCTAGTAAAGGGGATATTTGAAACCCTACACAACTATTTTCATGTGAAACACAAAAAAATTTTAGAGATCTAAGATGAAGATGGGAATTTCACAGGTTATATCAGTTTGGCACACATTTTGCTTGGAGCTTTATCAGACAAATCTAAAAAGACGTGAATCGCAGTGTTCAATCAATTCGGCTAGACGAGGTTTACCTTAGCATTATTAGACAATCTGGACATAGTTTTTGGTCAGAATACAAGTCAATGGTTAGTAAAAGCAAACCTGCTCAGGAGAACCATATGCAATTATATCAAGAGCTTCATTCCAGTCAGTGGGGCCAATAGTACTAGCAAGTGTACGAGGTAATGGATGTCTCTCCATGTGAAAATCAGGATGTTCATAATTCTCCCTTAAAGAAGAAAATAAAATATGATCATCATATCATAAACAGGATGAAAGAGACATACAAAAACAAAACTGAAGTGTCAAATATGAATAAAGAAAAATGTGTTGGGGGGTGGGGGAGGGAAAGAGGAGTACCTATTAGATATTGGGCCAGAAACAGAACGCGAAATTTCACCACTTTGCTCTGCTAATTCAGACCTGAATATGCAAACACATCCAGAGATTAATAAAAGAGAACTGAAGCTAGGACAAGTAGGCAGCTGAGGCATAACAGAACTCAGGAAATCAAACGTTTATCTACAACAAATGAAAAATCATAATAAACTACAATTATTATGTTTGCTATTATAATCATTCACACAAAGCAATAAGCATCCCACCTGTGAGTTCAAAGACATTTAAAGCCTACAGAGGTTTACATAGAATTTTGGTCAGGAATTTCTTCTACTTTAGGGGTATCTAGAATTGCATGGCTTGTCAACAATAATAACAATAGCCAGTACCTTTGACAACTTGAGAAATTCCTAAAAGACAAACAATTACAAATATATCCATATTCATCTGTGGCAAATCAAACAACTCTGGGTATACAATACGACACAGCTTAAATACCAAAGCAAGAAGCATTAAAGCACATAAAATCTTTCACTGAAGACGAAGGAAACAACGAGCAAAAACCTAAAGTCATGTAAATAGAATACGCACCCATTTTCTCTAACAAAACGCCTCAGAGCAGCCCTAGCTTCCCCAGGCTTACCCTCCTTCCTTTTGTCCATCTCTCGAGCCTGAAAATCATGAACAGTAAGATAATGACAAACAAAGGTAAGGCACAAAGAGCACAAATATATACCAACCTTCCACTTAAATCGATCATCTATCATGGAATATCAAAGAAAGAGAAGAATATTGAATATCGACGGATGATTTGAAGACAACGGCTTCCCGGCGCCACTTGGGTCCAAATTTGGGGCGGGGAGGTAGTTTTCCGTCGACGAGGAGGAAGGAGGCATCGTCGTCTCCATTACCGGTGAAGGAATCATCGCCAGTGAAGTCGAAGGCGGAATCGGCAGGGTTAGAACGCTTCTAGGGTTTAACTGGTCCCCAGCCGTCGAGGTTGAAGGGGACGGCGCCGATTTCAAAGCCTACCATATTGTTTTTCGATCTGATTTGAGGTGAGAGAATGAAGATGAGTGAGAGATAGGGGAGGGTGTAGAGATTGGGATTTGGGAGAGCAGAGAACTGCTTCAGATGTTGGAAGCGATGTTGGAAGGCTAGGAGAGAAAAAGATATACGTCTTTTAATTTTAACTAAGCTTCGTGTTTTTAATTTCAAGTTTTGCTCCGTGTTTTTGTTGATAGATAACGTTTTTAAGAAAAAACGTTATCTAATTAAAATAAAAAAAAATGCCCTTTTAAATAGATAACGTTTTTGCATATATATCTACAACGTTTTTTTTAAAAACGTTGTAAAAAAAATCACAACATTTTTATAAAAAACGTTGTCTATTAAGTGTTGTCTATTAGGTACTTTGTAGTGGTGCAATAAGGATTTCTCCTTACTGACGCGCAATTAAGTGACCAAATCTCTCCTTTGACAGAACTTTCTAGACATTGCCAATAATGTTATCTAATAATATTATTCAAATATTATGAATTATTGATCTGATAATGAGAAATAATGTGCAGTGATAATTATTGAAACAACAATAATATAAAATATCAACGCAATAATTATTGAATCAATAAAATAAAATATTGAACAGTAACTATTGTAACAATTATTGAGTAGTGCCTTCTTACTTACGAATCAATAATTCAAAAATATTGTGCAATACCGTGTACTACTGTGCAACCACGCATATTATTGTATTTTAACCACCAGGTAACCCAACAGTGTTAACTAACAATTACGCCGTTATTCATAAAAACTCATACTTTGTCATTTTCTTCATCTGACAGTTATTTCGTTATGAGCCCCACGAATGGTTACGCCGTCGTACGAATATTCCCCGATAAAAAGAATATTCCACGACCAAAAGAATATTCCCCGACAAAAATGAATATTCTATAACCACTTGCTTATTTTGTAAAATTTGCGCATTTCACCCATAACCAAAAAATTATATCAAATTAATTTAGAATAATGAATAGAGAAAATTCAATTTTATTTATAATAAGTTGGGGTCTTACAATTAACAAATCGAGTAGCATTACTTGACTGATCTTCGCTCAGGCAAGTTTACTAAACCCAAATTATTACTTATGTAAATTTCTCAAACCCTGTTTATTTGTTGAACAAGATTTCTATCTTGAATTGTTGTTGATATGATATACCAAACCTAAACTTGAATTACCACTTATTGTAATGTTATTGCTATTGCTTCAGCATAACTAAGAAATAAATTGTTTATTCCTATGATATTTTTCATTGAGTATAAACTGTTGTGTCAAACCAAATTGCTTTGGTAAGACATTGTATTCTGAAGTTGTGTATCCCGTAAGGGATCGAGATTTGGTCAATAATATATTGACATTTGGGTGCATATAGGCACTAGTAGGATGAGATACATACTCCTAGGATATTGAGTAGGTTGATCCCCAATCTCATATATAAACAAAGTTTCTAAGTCGATCTGTATAACTGACAGAAATAAAAAGTCCAGAAATGGTTGAAAAAGAAATTCCAAAAATGGTAGCAACTATCAGTTAAATTTTGAATTGTTGTACTTCTTCAAATCATATATTGTTATAAATATAAAACCTGCTAAGAATGTCATAGCTCACCCTTGAAAATTATTCCCTTTGCAGTATTAGATGGTAACCCTGGTACATCTGGAGTAGATAAAGGGAAACGTCCCTGCTTAGATTAGCTTATATTACTGTCTAGTTGAATACTTTGTAATAAGAAATTCTTTATGAAGAATCATGTAATCAAAATTAATATTTATGATATATAACATCTTTTACTTCCGCAACCGTGTTTTCTTACATATATAAATGTAATTTAGAATCTTCAATCTAGTTTGAGATCTTTAAGAACTATTTATCTGAGTGAGGGTATTGATAACCTGGACTGTTCATGTTGTTAATACTCTGGATTTCGGATAAATAGGTACTATCGATACGATAGTGTAATTCACATGACATGGACTATACATCTGAGTAAGGGTATTGGTAATATGGACTGTTTGTGTTATTACTGATACTCTGAATTTCAGATAGATAGATACTATTCACAGATACAGTTTATATATCTAAGTGAGGGTATCCAAACATAGTAATAGTTCTCTTGAGAATTGTCATCTATTATGGGATACTGTGAATCTTGGATCTATGGAAATTATATCTGGTTATAAATTGTATAGTCACTCAATTAGATATAAGCATATAATCAGATACCATGGGTGTATATATTTAAATGCGTTATATATATTGAGTCATAGTAAGCACCATATCGAAAACCGTGGGAGTATAGATATGGGGGCGTTACAAATAACCCTTCGTACTTATTCTTTATTTGTGAAAAAGATCTGTCTACGCTGATTACCGCATGACGGGTGAAAATCCATTTACAGTTTCGTATATTATTTCTTTTCATATTCCTAAATCTAAACTTACTATTGTAAGTATTGCTTCTATAATCCCTGAAATTAGTAAAATATCCTTGAGTTTTGCGCTTCATCTAGTATTATTTTATTGGAATATTGGTCTAAACTTTCTTATTAAATTTCAATATTTTCATTCAGGGTACTATTCACTCGGGTACCATTCACTTGGGGTACTATTCACTCAGGTACTATTCACGAGGTACTATTCACGACAAAATTGATTTCTTTTCTGTCCAAATTATTTTTGATACATGAATATCATTATTGAATTTTACTCCACAATTAATTATCATGTTGACAATTTGGACATTCTTAAACTCTGGATAAATTAAATTATAAATCTCTAATATTTATCCTTGATCTCACTTGATTGATTCTTTATATCATTATCATCATTCTCATGCTTATATTGTGGTAAAAGTTATCTTTGGCCCGTAGTGCATAGATTGACTGTCGATTGGTATGATTATGACCAGAAATTGCGTATTGATATAATCATGACCTGTAATGTTCAAATGATGTGGTGAAAATCCTCTTTAGCCCGTAGTGCATAGATGGACAGTTGTTTGGCATACTTATGACCACTGGTGATGCAAACAAATATCCTTGGCCCGTAGTGCATAGATAATTCATTGATTTGAAATATTTATTGATTGGTGTTACATGTATAAAATATTGATGATGGACTTTTAAATCATAAAAGATAGTAGATATCATGCTCTACTTGACTCTTCTAATGGATTACTATTTTCGCTGCAGTTGTTGATCTAAAATTTGTTATCTATTATATTCTATCATATTTTTCTCTGTTGAGGACTAAGGATAATTTGTTCTACATTATCTTAGTCATAATATTCTTTAATGGGTTAGTTGAGCTCACCCTTTTCTTTTTGGTTCCATTGTTCTTCTCAGGAGGCGAGAATGTAGTTGGAACTAGTCGGGGAGTGGAATAATGGTCTAAAATGGTTATTTTTGTAATCCTCACTATTTTGTAAAATAGTGTGACAATAATTGTAATGATGATTTTATTTGAGTTTGGATATTGTCTACAAGACAATATTTGTATTAAAACTCACAGTTTATGTTTTGTCGTATTATACACGGCAATTAATAGTTGTATAAATAAAGTTGTATGTGAATTTTGTACCATATATTTGGCGACTCGAAATAGGTTGTGTAGACCTATATTGGGGGCATCACATCTGCCTTCAGAACTGGCTTCTCTGGAGCAACTTCGGTGTCTGCTCCTAGTCTGTCGAGAATTGTCTTGAAGATGTGTCCTGGACCAGTTCTCCAGCGAACGCTCCCGCGAGTGACTTTGGCGCCTGCTCCTTTCCCTAGAGCGATTTCGGAACTAGCTCCTGGCCCGTCGAGAATCGTCCGAACAATGTATCTTGGATGGCTTTCCTGGCGATTGCTTTCGCCTTCGATTATGGCTGAAAGCACCGTCTTCTCCACTTATCAAAAGAATTATTTGCTGGTCGATCTCCCTTCCCTGAAGGAGCAAAGCCTTTATAACATCATCTATCTCATGTGTTTTTTTGGTCAAGTTCATTCTGTTCTCATCTTGACCTTCATCTTGGGCGTGTTCGGGACGGAGTGTCCGCGACACGGTCTTTAGATCTTGCTTCCTTACTGGTTGTAGTGAACAACCTTCGTCTGGTACCTCCTGCCCTGTCCTTCAATGGGGCCACAGAATTAGCATAGGACCCCAACCGTTAAGAAATTGAGGGCCCCAACATGTTTTTGGCTGAACCCCTTGG
This sequence comes from Panax japonicus, assembly GCA_020205505.1. Classification (NCBI taxonomy): domain Eukaryota; kingdom Viridiplantae; phylum Streptophyta; class Magnoliopsida; order Apiales; family Araliaceae; genus Panax; species Panax japonicus. The sequence goes on along the minus strand of CM035099.1, from coordinate 35,547,498 downwards.
TTGATGAATGGGGGGTCTTTCGTTGACTAGTCACATGCTGAAATCGTCTTCTTGTTATTCACCATAATTCCAACTGAAACTCCCTTATGATTGAAAATTACGTAGCACTAGAAAGCCCTCCTTTATAACGCCAATGTTAACACTAAGATTCGTCAACGGGCCTTAATCAACAAAGTGCGTCAAATCCTGAACAAAAACGAAGTCACACCAAAAGCTTGACAGCTTGGGCCATCAGGGGATATCTCCGGTGTGAAAATAAGTACAAGCTAAATAAGGTTTAACAAGGGAGGCTTAATGCTCTAATGTTGTAAAATAATATGAATATGTACCTGATGATTAGGGTATATCCTTATATTTATTGTGATCACACCTCCTTCCCGTATAGATTTAAAATTCCTCATTAGGTATGATTCCTTTATGGGATTGAACAGAATCTTCCTAAGGAAAGAAAGTCGAATTATATCCTGACACTTCCCTTAGGAGTTAGAAATTAAATGTAATTAGGAATATTTGATTTCATAAAATATTTAACTGCCCAAACAGGTTCCTACGCAAGGTTAAATACCTCCATGTGAACTTTGACACACCATATAATTCAGGCCCAATTATTTTATTAAAGGAGATGAGAAAAAATAATAACTTTTTTGAAATTGTGTCACATTTTTATCTTCTTTTCCCTCTCTCACGTTTTATTTCTCCTCTCTCATTTTTTTTTGAGAACTTAAACTATTACAATTTTATAAATCTAGCATATATTTTTATTTTTCTCCTCTTTCCTATTCTTTTTTTTTTTGAGAACATAAACTATTACAATGTAATAAATGTAGCATACATTTCCATTCTAAGAGAGTCCGAGGAAGGGGAAAGGGGCAGGAGGAGAAATTTTGGAAAAAAATATTTTTAAAATTTTGCACTTAGTGAATTCTAACTTTTTATTAGGGGATACACTTGAATATGTTACCTTAGAACATGTGATCTTATATATATATATATATATATATATATATATATATATATATATATATATATAGTAAAGAGAAATCTTTACCACTAAATTATCACATTTGGTCTCCACTCTTTAATCCTAAAATTTCTTTGTATTTTATAATTCGTTACCTGACACACATAATTGTGTATGTAAATAAGAAAAAAAAATAGTGAGAGAAAATAATTAAGAGTGATAAATAATAGGGGTGAAAACCAAGAATCTAAAAATAATTACCGCTATTTACTCCCGCTTAACAATATAAATAAATTTTTATACATATTTATTTATTTATTTTAATTACACATACAGTAATCACAAATAGAAAATTGATAAAACCATAACAGAAAATGATATTTTTACATGAAAAACGTCTTTATAACGACGATTTTTACCGTTACTATAAATCTACAGCGATACTTTTCATGTGAAAGTATCAAAAAAACAAATTTATCTAATAAAATACAACAACTAATTTTGAATTTTTCGCTCACCTTAATAAATCATCTAAACTATCCAAAGTTTAAAATAAATCCTACCATTTATGTTCATATAGTGCCGGAGTCACGACAAAGCTAGTAATGAATATGGACCAACTTTGGGCTAAAGGCAGGTAGGGATATAATTTTTAGGATGATTTACATATTCTATTACATTTTTAAAAATAATTACAACAATAGTGTCTTCATAAAATCTTTACACAACTAATACACTTCCATATTTATTTATAATACTAGTGCAATTAGGATTCCTTAATATAGGGAATTAGTATTTAATTAGAATTCCTTAATTTAGGGATTAGCTATACCCATGACTTCTTCTCTCTCTCTCTTCATCTATAACAACTGCAATTAGTCTTCACCCTTCTTCATTCAACGTATTCATAGATATCAGTCTGACAAAACAAGGTATGCCGCATCTACCCCTCCACCGGCGCTGCCACATCTACTCCTCCTCCCGCACCTACACCTTCACCATCCGCCGCTCCTCCACCGGCAGTCGCATCTACTCCTCCATCGGCAGCCGCCCTTTCGCCCGTTGCCACTCCTACACTGACAACCTCCGGTCCTTCCCCATCACCTTCTGCCACACCTCCGACACCTTCCTTCGGCGCCACTCCTCCCGCACCAGGCTCAAACACCACTCCATCATCACCATCTCCGGCCAGTGTCACCGCTCCAAAATGAAAAGTATATCTCCAGTAGCTTCTCAAAATGAAGGGTGTAAAATGAAGGGTCAAAATGGAGGTGGATATGAAGATTCAGGCGGTGGTGGCGGTGGATATGAATACTGGATGATGGCGGTGGATTTGAATACTAGATGATGGTAACCAGACCTTTATACCTAGGTAACCAAACTGTCATATCAAAGTAACCAATCAACCTTCATACTTTAAATTTTTTCTTAGTACAGTTGGTTACCAAACCTTTAGATCAAGGTAAGAAAAACTTCGTACCAAGGTAACAAAACCTTCATACCAAAGTAACTAATTCACATCCACACTTGTAATTTTTTCATAGTGCAGTTGGTAACCAAACCTTCAGACCATGGTAACCAATTCAATTTTATCAAGTTACCAATTTCGTTTGAATGTGATGCAGTTGGTAGCCAACCGTTCATTCAAAGGTAACCATTTTATTATTTATGAGTAACAAAATAGTTATAAAAAAATTTCAGAACATTAATAATTACATCTATTTATTTTTAAATTTTTTGTAGGGCGAATCTTCTTCTTATTCTCATTGGCGTTTTGGACAACGGAGATTCGCGGCGGAGTATGTGAGGTGTAGCGGCGGTGTAGCGGTGGACTATTATTTCAAAGTGTATGTGAGGGAGATGAATATTTGAATTTGAATATTTAAATTTGAATTATTATTTTGAATTTAAATTTATTTTTGTTGTTAGATCCAAATATTTGAATTTGAATTATTAATTATGACAGTTATTTATCCTTAATTTTAAGTTTCTTTATTAATATGAATTATACTATTTTTATAATATAGGTTTTTTTTATAATTATTTAATTGATGCACTTTTATTATAATTATTTTCTATTTGTTCAATAGTTATGTAAACAACCCTAATATTTATTGGGCTGAGCTTAACATTAGGAACTCAAACTCTTCCGTCGGGTGAAGTCAAAAATGGAAGCCTCCACCTCTACTTTCACCTCCGGTGTACGGCCACCGGCGAAGAAGAGCATGAAAGCTCCGACAACGATACAATCCCTCAGCTGTGACAGTTTCTGTATAATTTTCTCTTTCCTCGACTTCATTGATCTTCTTCACTGCTCCGCCGTATGCAAATCCTGGTAACAATATTGCTATGAAAGTATAATATTCCCTCCTTTCCAAAGAAAGGGAGTAGAATTTAATTTGTAAATTCTAAAATTCAAATTTTGATGTGAATTGATTTTATTTTTTAAAATAACAATTTTGTAATTAGTATAATTTTGAGTAGCTTATGATACTAATCAAATGAATTCACATCAATTTTGAATTTAGGATTTCACTATTTACTAGGGAAAAATGAGTGTTTTGTGTGATGGAGAGTATGTTTTTATATTCACTGCCTAAATGTAGAACCAAGTTGTATAATGTTGGTTGTAAAGTATGTTAAATCTTTATTTTAACTTATAATGAATTTCCATCTCAGTCTTAAAGTCATTTTTCCCTTCATGTTTGATGAAGTTCAATATATACATCATTAGGCACAATAACTTGCGGGGAAAATATTATGATGCGAAAAGTTGATTTTTTTTATGGGAATAATACTCTGCTAATAATTTGTTATTTTTCTTTTCAAATATTATAATGTAAGAGGGATGTTTGAAATGAAAGAAAAATATTCTCATAGAGTTGTTGATACTCATGATAAGTAGTAGTTTCTAGTTGCTTAGATGTACAGAAAAACATAGGCAGAATAGAGACTGAAGAGTGATAAAAGATGAGAAGTAGATGAAACTGAGATTAGAGATGTTAAGAATGAACATGAGCATTTTAGAATAGTGGAATTTACTAATGAAATATTTTTCGAGATTATGTATGGCATATAAAGTGAAATACCAAGGTCTGTTTTCACTCTCTGAAAGTGTTTCTTCTCTTCAATCTTTTTCTCAGCTACAACAATATGATGTAATAACCAAAATAATACCAACCCCAAATGATTTTTATTGTGCATGAACTTGTGATGGGGATGGGGTATTGGGACAAGGGATAATATCACACAGATAATTCTCTTGCAAAACTCAATCAATTAATCATTCAATGTCTCCAAATAATAAAGTACATAACTATTTATAATACTCCTAAACATCTTTCCTAACCTAAATTGGACTCTAATACGATAACTACAAATTAAAGAAATTAATTTAAATACAATTTTTAATTCATATAGGCTTCGAAAGCCTTTTATATTGTTCTAACCAACTTTCACGGGCTCGTTCTACATCAACTTAGGTCCTTAGAGACCAAAATCAGTGGTAAACTGTTAAGGTTGTGTACCGACATTAAGCACATGTAAATTGAGAGTAGTTTGAGGAAAGGTTTTATTCATAGGAAATAGGTATTTTAAACTGTACTAATCACCACTCGTAATGAAGGAGATATCTTGATTATTTTTCTTTTATGCATATTTCAATTGCAGCGAGGAGTACATATAGATGGTTGATGTTTCTCCCTCTTGATTAATTTTTTTTCCAACTTTTAATTGGTTTCTGGTCTTTTTAGGTTAAGCTAGCTGTATATTTTTTATCATGTTAGAGAAATCTAAAAGGTGTGAAGGTTATCGAAGGATTATCGTAAATGCTACATTAGTATTTGCATATTTAGGAGTTTCTAACAGAACTTGAACATCATAAGATTAGAATGGACATAATATCATGGTGTAATCATTGGTCCGATCTATGCACTTCATGTTCTCATGCACAATTACTAGTCACTCATTAAGTTTTATTCAAAATGCTCAGCTTGTCTAAAACATGGTGGTCCATAGTAAATTTTGGTGTTTCTTGTGTCAAGCTTACTCTTTTAAACATGATAAATAAGTAAGCAATATGATAGTAGAATCAAGTCAAACAAATCAAACTTAAGAATCAAAGCTTTAAGATAGTCTCTGACTCTCTGCACATCCTCATTCTCTTGAATGGTCACTATTGCTGCATCCAACTCTGTCTACATCGCCTGCCACATAGGACTGACTATAAGATTTAAACAGTCACTTCATGAACTCTCACTAATTTTATTTTAGTGTATGTCACATAGAGACGTTAAGTGGGTCACTGGGTGCTCGATAAAGTTTATTAACAAGTCGATACTACTTTGTGAATCTCTCTAATTTTCTGACCAATGTACTAGTGAAATCTTGCTTCTCAATCTTTGTTTCCCCTCTTAATTTTCAACTCTCTACAGGAGCTTAATCATTGACAAATCAAGACTTTTCCAAATGTTGTACTGCAAGCAACAAACCAGTCAATCTACAGTCCTTTTTGACAGCTCTACCTGTCCAGAAAGAGTATCGAAGATACTATTAAAGGAGCTTGCTATGGATAGACACAGGTTCTCCTTGCAAGAAGGTTCTATTGACATCTATCAGTGGAAAGGTCATTTAGCTCGGTAAATTTTGTCCTTCTGAGCATTATTATATCATATTTTATTGCTTTTCTTGTAATGAATAGATAAAAATTATGGGATGCTATTACTAACACAAGGAAACTTGTGTTAATCTATTAGTTGGATCGTTGGGGTATTAGCACTGGGTTTTATGGATGAAAAATGTATAGGAAAAATGGAAGAAGAAAAAGAAGAAGCAAATGTTTTAAAAAGAATTGCAACAGCATAAATGTATACTGAAAGAAGTTGAAGCAGCATGTAAAAGCACTAAAGTCTAAAAATGATCTTCATTATATCTTTGATTCAATTAGGGAATATTAAATGCAAGTTGACGATAAGGGAAGCATATTAAGCACATATTAATTGCAGTCCTTGCCGTTTGTATCAGAAAGCGTACATATATAATAGAAATAATGTAGTGGCACAAAACCTAAACAATACATAAATACGGACTGAGCTCAAGCCCTAATATAATACTGATGGTAACGGACTTGGATCTTCAAGGAATTCCAAGTAAAACCTTTGATTAACTACGAACCTTCTTCTCTTCCATAAATTGTCTTGAGTCAAAATAACACCCAAATCTGCAGTCCAAGTAAAGAAAGACAACTTCTACGGAGCACCTGTCCTCCAAATGCTCTTCCAGGGGACCTTGAACTATCACTAATTCAAAAACTTCGATAAAAAGACTACATAGTAAACCATCCACTATTATGAAGGTGCCACCTCAGCGAATCCTCGGCCACTAAAAGGATCTACCTCTTGTAGAGTTGACCACAATGCATCAGCCTCCATCAACTCCTAATCCTGAAACTTCCTACGAAAAATTGGTTGCCACGAGAGTTACCCTTCTGAAATTACTACATAATCTGCAACTGCAGCCTCTCAATCCATTGTAATAAAAAACAAGTTGGGGGATCTACCTTGAAAGAATTATCCATAAACAATTTATCTTTCCAAATGTGGACACCTACCATCCCCAACCACAAAAGCAGCATATCTCACAAAAATCTCCCATCCCCCATAATGGAATTCCATGACCCCACCCTAATAGGTCTTCTAGAACACACTGTGTACCACCCTGCTGTACACCTCCCAAACCTTCCCACGACCACTTTCTCCCACAGTCTGTCATCTTCCTCCATTGAATCTGTCATGTGATGCTGTACATGTATTATTTTGAAAGGTCGTGGTGGAATATATGTGATTTATTGAATCGAAATCTTGTAGTGGTTTGGACGAATTATTTGTATGTGCTTGGTTTATGAGGATGTGCTCATGATCAGTGAGAACGAGTTTGCACATGTGTGTTTGTCTGTGTGAATTATTATATAAACTTTCTTGCTACCAGTGTTGGTCAGTAGAAGACTATCTGTGTTATGGATTATTCTATTAACCTTGCTTTCTCGTAGGGTAAATCAGTGCCGGATGAAGGTGGGATTGGTCCTTACTGGTGGAGGTGATAAGGTGAGGTTTGTACACATAACACCGTTTTATTTCTATTTTTTTGCCATTACAAGTCATGCTTTCCTTTCTAGTTGGTTTCATGGTAGAAAATTAGACACCAACTATTGTTCATGGTAATTAGTCATGATAAATGTTACATTCATGTTTTCATACAGTGGTATGCCAAACTGTATGTTCTAAGTAGTGCAACCTTCATACTTTTCGCGCTCCTTTATTCTTGTAGCATGTTCATCTTGAGCCATACCATTTGTGGTGCACTTTTGGGAATTCATTGCACATGGAATGATCTGCTCTCAGTTATGGGTAGCCTAAATTCTCATAGGATCAGGAATGTCCTCTTGGTTATAGTTCACTTAGGTTGCGTTTGATAAAACTGAATGTTAAGATTTGAACAGTTTAGACATGTGAATAATATAAAACATCTGTATTAATAACACTATTTTACCATTTTAACCTCCCACCTAGTATATTCAATTTCAGCAACAAAAAAACTCCTCTACTCTATTTTCTTCCCTTTATTCTCTCTCTTCGCCCTTGAACAATTTCGCAGACCCACTTCACTATCTACAAAACTAAGGCCACCCATCTCTCTCCTTTTCTCTCTATTAATCCATGGCTTTTTCTCATAGAAAGTATTCAATGTACACAAAAACCCACAAGGGTTTTGTCCCTTTTTTTGCTTCTCAATTTGTTTTTCTAATTGTTTCAATAAAATTTTTTCTCAAAATCCACCATCACCGCTTGACTCCTCCGGCTAATCCTCCACACCACCACAAAAAAATCTCTATCTTCGGCGAGCAATTGATAAACCCTCACTTCTAATTCAACCTATCTTCATCCTACAAATCAAAATTGGTTATGATAGAGACGAGATGGGTCATCTATGCAACTCCTTAAAGAGGATTTTCTTTCCTTGATTCTTTCAATTCTCTCTCTACAAATCAAATATGCTCTGAACCAAAATCATAATTGTTGCCGATCGGATGACCGGTTTACACGTGCTCTAATCAACTATTTTTTTCTATTTGTTTTGTTGGTCTGCTGCTTATTTCTCAAGAACACCACATTTGATGATGGAAAAAGGGTTATGATCAGAATTTGTAATATTGAAGAGATTATTTTTGTCCAAAAAAAAAAGAAAAACTCGCTTAGACATGCCTCTAGATGGGTTAACTTTATATTTGTGTCTAACTGATTAAGAGGCATTAAGAAGGAATTTTTTTTTCCAAACAGATTTTGCCTCTTGATCGAATCAGAGGCATGTCCATTAAGAGCTACTTAGATGTAATCAAAAGCACTTATTCTACTGGATCTTATGAAGCCTGCTCATGTACAACATGATTCATGATTCAGTGGTAAGCATAAGTGATGTAGGATGAGTCCGTGAAAGTTGGTTAGGACGATATAAAAGGCTTTGGAAGCCTATATGAATTAGAAGTTGTAATTTAATTTTTTTCTTTAATTTGTGGTTATCGTATTGGAGTCCAATTTAGGTTTGGAAAGTTGTTTAGGAGTATTATAAATAGTGATATACTTTATTATTTGGAGACATTGAATGATTAATTGATTGAGTTTTGCGTGAGAATTATCTGTGTAATATTATCCCTTGTCCCAAGACCTCGTCCCCATCATTTTGGTATCAAAGCCAAACCCTGACAACCTTTTGCCGCCCCAGCCTTTGTCCCAAAATCATTGTCCCATCATCATCACAAAAAAAACTGCCAGTCAAAACGAAGCCTTATCCAAAACCTACATCATCACCTACAACAAGCTTCCACCCTGAGAGTTCTTCGTTCATCTGTGCCTGCGCTTCTTTGTCTAATTCATCATACTGTATCAGATCCTTCGTTACTGTTACAATAGTCACAACAACCATCCCTGTAATCTGAACCCCATCTCCAATCGTTAACCTTCACAATCCCCAAATTTTAGCCCCCATTCAAATCAAGGAACCCTAGATTGGAGCCCATCTTTTCAATTTCAAACAGACCAACAAAAAGAAAAGTAGAAGAAGAGAGAGAAAATAAAAAACCGAGTCATCTCCGTCTTGTCGATCATTCATCTGCTGCTTAATTTTCATATGCTGCTTACCTGCCTCCCAAAGTTACGTAATAATATAAGGCCAAGAGATCAGAGACCATATACCTATTTAAAATATTTACTGGCGAATTATAGTTAAGTATCCCATAGTTTTTAAAAGTTTCTAATTTAATCCCCCAAGTTTTCTGAAATTTTAAAATAGCCCCTGAAATTTTTCATATCAGTCCTTATAGTTTCACTTTCTTTCATTTCAACCCTTAGAGTTTCAACAGTTTCAGTTCAGCCTTTTTTTACATTTCCTGCACTCGAGTCCATAGAGAAAAAAAAAGAAAAAAAAAAGAAAAAAGAAAAAGAAAAAAAAGTAGTCTATATTTGTATTCACAGGAACATGGTTAATGCTGGAGAGATCAACGTCAACCTTGATAATAATATGTTACAACAAGCTGAGTGTCTCAAGAGGATTGAAGACTCAATCACAACACTTAGTGCAAATGTTTTTGCCTCTATTACGGAACTTACAGTAAAAGTTGATGTACTCATGGAATGCGTAGATAAGGGATAAGAAGCTACTCTTAAGAATTTTGAAGACCCCATTCCGGATCTTAATCATTGGAGACTACAGTAGCATGACCCTAATCCACGAGTTAATGCTCCAGATCCTAGAATGAATGCAGTGGATAGAGCAGCAAAATTAGATGTTGGAGATTTCAATGGCGATAATGGTCCCAAGACATTCTTCGATTGGATTCATAGTTTGGAGAGCTTCTTTCGTTGGTATGAATTATCCAATAAGAAAACTTTTCTTTGCTGAAGCGAAGTTGAAAGGGACAACTCGGATTTGGTGGGATCAACATCAACGAAATTTTTATACAGCTGCGAAAAGATGGGAGGATATGAAAGCTGCAATGACACGACGTTTTGTACCTTCGGATTATAAGCAGCGAGCATATTTGCAGTTAACTGAATTGGTACAAGAAAGTAAATCTGTAGCCGAGTATACTTCAATGTTCTACATTTTGGTTACACGGTCTGAATTTCCTGGGTTGAAGAAGTTTTAATCTCCATGTACCGTTGATGATTGAATCTAGAGATTGTAGGTGGTGTAGCTACAGGTAAACTTTTGCTTTTGGTTGATGTTGTTCAAGTTGCCACCCAAATAGAGGATAATTTGAAAAGGAATTTTGTTAGACCTCCAATACAAGTCCAAACTTGGAGGGAGCGTACTTTTGTGGAGCCTGTTTTAAATAGGTTAATGGAAAGATCGTCAACAAACCCTTCAGCTACTAGCAGACCTAACCGTACCCCAGGTTCTTCTAATGTTAGCAATAACAATTCGTCTAGGTGCTATAACTGTCGTGGTTTTGGTCACATGTCTTTTGAGTGTTATTCCCCAAAGATGAATGTTGCCTCGTCTCCCTCTAGGCAACTTGCTATTGTTGACAAAGCGTGCGGAAAAGATGACTTAAACGAAGAGGTTTGCAAGCCGATGGACGACGAATATGAGCCTGATGAGCAAGATTTAGAAGTTGATGCTCATTTGGAAGGATGCTTAGGTGTTCTTCGACCTTTGTTGCCCCACAACATAAGGATGATCCTAAAATTCATCGTGGGCGAATTTTTCAGACAAGAGTCATATGTGCAGGACAAGTGTCCTCTCTTGTGATTGATATTGGGAGTTGTACGGATGTTATTTTTGAGGAAGCAGTTAAAAAATTTGGGTTAAAAGTTGAGCCTCACGCCATCACTCGGAGCCGTATGATGTTGCATGAATTACCAATACAAAGTTGCGGGTTACCCATGTGTATGGTTACATTTTCTGTTGGCAAGCTTAAGGATACTGTTATGTGTGATGTTTTACCCTTTAAAGTTTGTCATATTATCTTGGGGCGTAAATGGCTATGGGATTGTCATGCAACATGATGCTCGTGCTAATATCTATTCGATTATCAAAGGCAATACCAGATTCACTCTTACTTATGCTCTTGACATGCCAAATTTGAAGCTTACGAAGACTTCCTTGGTGATTCAACGTTGTTGTTCTTGTGTTGATGTTCATAACTCGACGGAGTCGAGTTTTTTTCAGCGGAGGAGAAATGATGTAGGATGAGCCCGTGAAAGTTGATTAGAACAATATAAAAGGCTTTGGAAGCCTATATGAATTATAAGTTGTATTTTAATTAATTTTTTTAATTTGTAGTTATCGTATTAGAGTCCAATTTAAGTTAGGAAAATTGTTTAGGAGTATTATAAATAGTGATGTATTTTATTATTTGGAGACATTGAATGATTAATTGATTGAGTTTTGCATGAGAATTACCTGTGTGATATTATCCCTTATCCCAAGACCTCGTCCCTAGGGGTGTAAACGGATATATACGGATTCAGATACAGTAGTATCCGTACCATTTATTTGTGGATACCTTTAAATCGAATACAAATAATATTCGCTTTTTTTCAAATACGAATAATATCCGCTTTCCGAATACAGATGTGGACGAATACGAATTTTCTGGTTACCATTTACAGCCCTAACTATAACTAGAATAAAATATGAGTTTTAAAATATAGTTTATTAATGAATGAATGAATGTTAATTTATTTATTTATAATAAATATTTAAATACAATAATCAATGTTCTAAATTATAATTCAAATAAGTTTTCATCATTTTTGAAATCTTAAATTTCAAAATGAATGCGCTACTTATTAATGTTTAGATGTCCATTTTATGTGTGTAAAGTAATATTGTAGTGTGTATGAATATTTGTAATTAGATTCAAAAGTTTACATTGAATATTTAATTATTTTTTCTCAAATACTTGATTAAAACTTTAATAATATGTTTATGGGAACTTTTATTTATAATTTATCCTCTATACATAGATTACAATTTACGTAGTTATAAAAAGTTTATTTTATTTCATTATATTTATAGAGTGCGAGTTATAATGTATATGTGACAATTGACAACTAGTTAATCCAACTTGATCCAAAATTTACTTCGGACTTACTTTAAATATTTGGACTTCCAATTTTTAAATAATTGGGCAAATGAAAGTAATAAATACTCCCTCCACCCGAAAATTCATAAACGTGAATTAATTATTCAACCCCATTCTAGATTAATTCTAAATTAATTCGGACTTAACACATTTTAACAATAAAATTATATTGTTCATTGTTCCCGCCTCCCAATATTGCAAGTAAGTTTTGAAAGTAAAGAACTTATAACAAGCTAATAACTATAGTTTTGTTCTTCTAGTATATAATTTTCTTAATAAATGATATATTTTAGATATTTTAATTTTATAATAGTAAAAATCTATTAACTATACGTAACTCAATTTATTTTAGTTTATTAATATTAGAATAAAAGTGTTATTTCCTACTTTTTAGAAGTGAAATGATATATTTTTAAAATAATTTTTATATGATAGTGAAAACTAATTATTATATAAGGAATGTCACTTTAAAAAAATTATTTTACTTATTATATAATAATTAATATATATATATATATATATATATATATATATATATATATATCAAATTTCTAGTTGTTGACATTATCAGTATATGTACTTTCTTAAACATAAAATAGTTTTTTCTGATATACTTTGGTTAAATGTTATGTGTTTTATGTCGACTGACAGTTTGAGCTCCAACTATGCTAGGTGATGCGTCTCTGGTCAGTAGAAAGCTACAAATGTTTGGATGAATATTTCCTTCCAGATAGAGCATCTCTAATTGATTTTGATTTTGATGAAAGTAAGGTAAATGTGTGCACGTTAATAGTTTATGTGATTTTTGTTTGCCTTTCTTTCCGTTGCTTTGCATATGTTCAGCTTTCATAAATTGAAAATTTATTATTAATGTGAGCATGATGAAGTCTGGTTGTGTTTTGCATGTGTGTGTATATATATATTCTTTTTTTTTGTGATTGTGGTCGATAGGGAAGATCTTCGTATAAATCCAGTAGGGATTTGAGGCATTTTTTACACCCTTCACATCTTCTCATCACCAAAGAAAAATTGGGATAGGATCCTTTTGGGTAAATGGATTAGTTTTTTATTTTATTCATTTATATATTTTATATCTTCTCAACTTACACTTTTATTTTGCATACTACTTTTTTTTTTCTTTTTTCCTTTTTTTTTCGTGATTGCATTTTGCATATTACTGTTATTGTTTGTGATTGCAAAGGGCAGCCAACCCTGCTTCAAGGCTCTTCGAGGAATAAGGATCTTTCATCCCCTTTTCTATTGACCCTAATGGTAGATATTCTGATTTCTGAGTCAGATGATTAGTAGGAGTGGGCAACTAGATTTAGTTGAAAGGTTTGGTTTTAGTAGAGAGGATATTCCCATCTTCAACTTATCAAATAAAATGAAATAAAATAAATAAAGGTAACCTGTCTTCATTTTTTGGATGACATTATCATTTTCATTTGAAGGGTGACCCTATCTGGATCCAAGGATCCAAGGATGAACTGACACTGCCTCAGGTTTCTTACTGTATCTTGTATTTCACACTTGCAGTAGTTAAACCACTATAACATTCACTTTAGGAGGTTAGACATGCATGCATATATATATATATATATATATATATATAGAGAGAGAGAGAGAGAGAGAGAGAGAGAGAGAGAGAGAGGATGAGAAATCCTCCGAAACTAGGAAAATGAAAAATTAGAAAGCCCTTAGATTAGGACTACCCTCCAGTCACTCTGTAATTCAGATCAAGATCCTACTAAAAGCACCCATCGTTGAAAACGACAAAGAAATGAGAAAACTGACCCCGTCTCAAAAAAGAATGGCATGTCTTGGAAATAAAAATATAGTCATTGTAATGGACAATAGCTTAATTGGATCAACTAATAAAAATTTAGCTAAGACTACCGATTATCAAATAGACTTTTTTGTAGTACAAAACGTCTTCTTCAGTGTTGTAATACTTGTTGCTTTGTTCTACTCAAAAGAAATCTATGTCTTTGTTTGATGTTAATGAATTGGAAATTTCTGTTAATTGCAGCATTTTAACTTACAAATATTGCATGGAGTCCTAAGCCTGACTTATTTATCCCTAGTGCATATAGCTAATTATGGGGGTGGTTGTTATTCTTCACTAGTTTTGGTAATGTTGTCTCGTTAATGAGCTCATTATTATCCAATATCAAAAAGTATCCTTCATCTTCTTATCTATTACTTCTTTACAGGTGGTTGGTTTGGTTGGGACTCGTATATGCATATGGAGGCGGAACGGGAAAAGAAATATATTTTCATCTCGTGAAGGAGAAATTTCAAAAGGTTCTTGTATGTGGTATGTTATGCTTTCAGAATCTTGATATGCTATACAGTCAAAATCAATATGCTAATGTTAATTAGCATATTGATTTTTCTTGGATCATGCAATTCTTAATAAATAAATTAACTATAAAGCATCAAAAAAGGGCAACATTACTTTTGAAAGGATTTTGTGTTTCGTTATGCTTGTGAATCCTTGCCAGGGTGCCAGACCATTACTTTGTTCTTTCTGCGCCTTCTTTTCTTACCTACACTCTTGTTCAAGGGCTTACCTGAGTTCTTAATTATTACTTAATTTTATTAATAAGAATAAGACAAATAGTTAATAATTTGTGAAAGGAGAATCACAGAATAGTTAATAAATTAGTCATCTTCATAATCTTGCATTTTTTCTTCTTTCACTTTGATAGCAGCTATACTTTCAAGATTAAAGAATATTCCTGTTATTGACCAAGGAAAAACTTACTTGAACACTCTTTTTTTAAATCCCCCTTTTGCGTTCAGTTACACACATTCTCTAACTTTAACGAAAAAGGAAATATGTACATGCCTTCCAAAAGCTCTACAGCTTAAGCATATGATAATCTAGTCCCTAATATTTGATTCTCACTTCAGTAACATCATTCATCAGGAAATAGTCAATACCACTATTTTTTTTGTTACAAAGTTACTGACTTCATTATTTTGTTGGCTCCTTCCATGTTTTTCTTTGATATATTATTGCAAATTTCTTTTGTTACACAAATTCTTGAACTTAATTATTTTTTATTATTGCAATCTTCTTTGGTTACAGTTATGTAGATCCCGAGGCCGTGGTTGGATGTGAAGATGGGAGAGCACGTGTTTTTGACATGTACAGTAGGAAATGGTCTAAAATTGTTAAGTAAGCATTGCAGGAAGTTCTTGGCTATTTTGATATTTTCTTTTCTTCTTAACTTGCACTATTTATTTCTTTTCTTTAAGCCTGGTGTTGAAGAAACCTATAAATATAATTAGCTGGGTTAGCAATAAACTCTCTCTCTCTCTCAAGTAATTTTCATGTTGCGTCAAGTTTCTACCCATGGCAAGCTAACATAAGTGACCTACTGAATGAAACAAGTGTAATAACTCTAGTTAATAAGTTGCAGGATAAAAGGTGGAGTTTAAACTTACTCGTTTTGTTTATTCAGTCACTACATTGTTAAGAGGCAACACTTGGTATATCTGTTTTGTCCCTACTAGAGGTAAAAAGAGATAATAATCCCTGGGAAAGGATAACAGAATCATTTTTTCCATGCAATTTCAAACCTCACAACTCCTGAAGCCAGAAGAGATGACGAGGGAAAACACGGAAAAGGGAAGGTGCAGGACTACGAAGATTAACTTTTCACCTGATTCAATTATTTTAATGAACATTTGGACTAGACCATGATCCTTTTTCACTTCCTTATTTTGCAGGAAAAAAATCCAAATAGTAGTAGGTGTACCGTAGATTGGCAAATCCTTATTAAGAATATATATACACACACACATATATATACACACACACACACACACACACACACATATATATATATATATATATTGGTAGTTTGAGAACTTCTCATACCTGGTAAGTTTAGATTGTGATTGGGCTGGATGGACAGTGGGCTTTTCCGAGATTATAATAGGGAAGGTGGGGAATAAGCCATGGTCATTGAACAATATACAAATGTATATTGTATGGGATTAACCCGAGATACCTCCGCTCAGTGAATTTTCGGGTCAAATCTCATGGTGCTAATGGGATAAACAGCAAGATAAAGAGTCCAATTACAACTGTGAAAGCAATGGCCGTAAACAAGACTGCAAATGGGGGTGGTTTTCTAGATTTCAATTTAATGCAAAACAGCACTTTTCTGATACATTATACAAATGGAAAATACCAAAACTCAACCTCTGCTACAGTATTTACTGTAAAAACGAACATTTAAATCCATTGATCAGAAAGAATGTGATTTGAAGTTGCACAGTAATTATGGAAATGAATTATAATGTAACGTGATGATTTATTAGAACCTAAGTTTCTCGACTAGATATTGAGAACAGACTAATTAAACATACACGCAGTTAATAGGAACTACATAACTTGTACAAGCTTGCATAACTTCAAGATACTTGAAGTAGAGAAACTTCAGGGAGTATATATGTTGTGACGCCCCCAAATTCGGGTATTTTCCAACCCGACAGATGATGCTACACGGTACTCATAACTGTACATTTATTCTATTGAAACGACATCAAAATGTGTGTATCAACGACATTCTTATTACATTAATAATATTACATCCCGTTCCCAGGTTCTAAAATCATTACATTCTTTGTTCATCATACTATGATATATACAACTTACTAGTTTATTACAAGGTAAACTAATCGTTCATCTTCGCCTTGCCTTTACCCTGGTCGGATCCCTCGGTTCATTCGGTCCTAGCTGCATTCATATGGTTCAAGCAAGAGTGAGCATAACATGCTCTGCAAGTACAACAATTTCTTTTAAACGACATGCTTGAAACATAGAAATCTTATATATTCAGTAACTGAACAATAGTTACGAAGTACTATCGATAATTTAAAATAACACTTCTTTTCCTTCAAAACGTTTTACAATAACAATATTCAGTAAAACATAAATTCTGGCTCAAGACCATGAGCAGTTCATAATTTCTTTGAAAAGGACAACCCGGTACTAAGTCCGTAAGTCCGGCAAATCTTACGAGAACTTCTGGTGATCAGCCCATAGTACTCTATGTTGATCAACACTACAACGTTTAAGTTTTGGCAACCTCGCGTGCCCATCGAATAATCGATGAAAAATACATTTGTTTATTCATACTCAAGCTTACCTTGAATCCGTACCAAACAATTGACGTAGGATAGCGTTAGCAATTCTATATTGAAAGACTTGTAAATAAATCAATCAACTCTTCAAGATTAGTCTAGCCGAGATAAAACTGGCATCGACCCTTTAGTAAAACACTTCATGCATCTCATAACATGAATCACAGGAAACTTGGCTAACACGAACGTTAGACAAGCGATAAGAAAAACTTGCCTTCAGCGTCTGCTACAGTATAATAACTTTTCCTTTCAGTCTTTACGGTCTCTACAACGCATAACCACATAACATACCACATTAGGTCATGAATGAACATACATGGTTCCTAATGAATCTTACCCTTCATCTCAATCTATCATATATTAGATTTGTTACTATTGGTTCCGGCTTGCCATTATATTTTACATTATTCTTACCAACTTCTTTCTCTTCTATGTCTTATGTAGATTTACTTCATTAATCCAACTCGTTTCGAGTTAATCATCCTTCCTCACGGCTTACTAACATCCTTACGTTATTAATCGAAACTCGATCGTCATTTGTTAAGTACACTTTATTGCATACCGTTTACGTTCACGTATTACTTAACAACTTTTAGTTGTAACTCTTAACGTTATAGGCATTATCATTATTGAATACGGTTCACGTTCTTTATATTTACTTTCGTCTTCAATTGATTATTAACCTTTAATCATCATACATTAAGTGTCTAACAATGCCTTAACAATGTTATATTTATACCTTAGTTCATTGCTAATGAGTTATCTTTCATTCTATACTTGTAAACATTCTTGTCTGTCGAAACCCTAGGACTGGCGCCGCGGCGCCACACATAGCTCTCCTTCTCGCGCCGCGGGGCGAGTTTGCAATAGGCAATGACACTGTGCCCGGCGCTGCAGCGCCACCATTTGGCCTTGGGTTGGCGTCGCGGCGCCAACTTTGTGCCTTAGAAAATTTTTACAGACTTTTAATTTTGTGAAAATCCCGGACGCATAACTTCTTCGTTATAAGTCCGAATTGACTCGTTCAAAAGCCCACGGTTCACAAATTACATACTCTATGCGTTCATGCAAGAATTTTATCTATTTGATTTTGTTTGCTCAAAATTCACCTATTAGTCCATTTTTAACGAAAACGGTAAACGTTCGTGAACGTTCAACGCTCGTTTCTTCGTTCTAAGTCGGAATTCGGTCATTCTTGAGTCCGCAACTCTATAATGCCAAATATGACGTGTCTCCATCGAAAACCAACGTTTTCTGCTTCAAACACAAAATACGACTTCCATTCCGAGAATTTCACTAATTTGACGATTATCGTCTAATCGTGAAAATTCCGGCATAACTTCGTTACTTATGATTTGTTCAACGTTTCAAATGGATTCAATCCATCGAATTAACATCTTAACATACATATTACATTAACTTATTTATATGATAAGTTATTACTTGTTCTTTGTGTGTTTATAACTTATAAAAGTATAAACTATTTATGACTTCCTTTCTCATGACTTATTATAGATTAAGTCTTTTAACCACCATTCTTACTTCTTATTATCATACCATCTTATCAAAGTACACATATGAGTAGTTCATATAAACTCTTTATAAATTCATAAATTAATTAAGTTTGAATTACTTATTCATGACTTATACGGCTTAAGTCCATTGATTAATCATTCTTATCATTCCTTAACATACATGTTCTACCACTACCCCCTTCTCTAACAATTGAAGAGAAAGAAATTATTGTTTAAGTTCTTACCTATGAAGATCACTTGCTTAAATCCTTACCTCCTTCTTGCTTCTTGAATTCTCAAAGGCTAAATTGTTCTAGCTTTTGTAGCTTATTCTCACTTATTCTCTCTAACCAATAAGCTCTCAACTTATTAGATAAAATGAACAACCAACAAAATGAAAACCAAGCTTGCTATTTATAGGAGTTGCTAGATTAGGGCATAAGGGTCATTAATCCAATCCTACCTCCTTAACTCCACCTCCTTAAGCCACCTCCTTACTATTCCATTCTTAACCACCAAGTTTACTTGCTCACCAAATAAGTTACTTGGCCATCACAATACTTAGCCATTAAGTTAACTTGGTTGCCACACATAAGCACTTTACTTGCTCATCACACATAAGCACTTAGCATTTAAGTTACTTAACTTATCCTTTGCTTAACACTTAAGTCTACTTGCTCAACACACTTAATTCTTGGTCACCAATTCACCCATATTATCATGGGTTGCCCCATGGATCCTCCTAATTCATTGGATTCTTACTTTGGGCTTATGGTTTAATTAATCCTAACTTATACATTGGGCTTGTTCAATAATTTACCTTGGACTTAACATTACAAATATTTGGGCTTTAACATTAATTCATATTGGACTTTATTATTATCCCAATTGGACATTACAATTTCCTACACAATTCAACAAGTCCATTATATTTGGCTTAAAGCCTTATAACGTATAATTTACGTATTAATCTCGTATTCTAACTCGTATACTTATTTAATATACGTCATTCCATCATTCATACATGCTCGTATAATACCTCGTATTATACTTGTATTCATTACCTCGTACAATACTTACGTATTATACAATCATTGCTTTAATTCATTATACGCATTTAAATTCCTTCTTGGAACTCATTTTCCCTAATCGTTAGGTTTTAAGTCCGCAGGCGAAAAACTGCGTTTGCCATAACTAAAATATTATTGGATATTCCATCTCACCTCGATATTCTATCATTACGTATTTCTCGGAAGTTCAAAAATAATTCCCGAGCAGAAATGCGTGAATAATGTTTATTCCCATATATAATTAATTAAATTCATTTTAATCCACATAATCAAATAAAATTTTAATTCTCAAAAATCCAAATTTTCCGGGGCGTTACATATGTTCAGTGAGATTATTTTAAGGGTGATGCTAAGTGTTTCAAATTTTTTTGTATCAAAAAGTGTGTCAGATGACGTGTCACCATAACATTGGTTAGGTAGATCTTATGTGATTGGTTATGTCATAAATTATTATTCAATTATTCAATGCTATGTCATTTGAGACCCTCAGCATTACTCTTATTTTAATGGGATTGGACCAGTTCCAGTTGTGAATGCCATTACTGTCCTATAGATATCAACTAATGACTGCCTAGAGAGCAGGTTCATTTTGTTAGATTTGGTGGTTTCAGCTGTTGGATATCTGGATAATTAGCAGTTTGTTTCAATTTGCTTTAATTTTGCACTTACGTGATGTACATTTCACACTTCCTACTAGTGTTGAGGCACGCGGAGGCATTTCAAGCAACCAGGAATGGTGGCAGCACAACTGATGATATTACTAACTCACCTTCTGTTATAGTTTTTAGTGATCTTTAATATAGCATTGAAATTGGTTTTGTTATACTACTGTTCTGATCAGAATACTTTACAACAGCCTTATTTTCCAAGACACGAGAAGAGATGGAATTATACTGTATTAAGAGAATGGGTTTTAGTTTTTACAGCATCCAGGGTATCGGAAAGCACAAAGGCAAAGCTTGCTTAATAGTAACATGTCCAAAAAGTGTGAGGCTACAAAGTACAAACGATATCATGTCATTGCCTTTGGCATGCTACATTACCCTTCCACTAGTACTAGATTATTCAATTAAATAATCTTTGTCAGGCCATTCTTTAAAGCCATTGTGATGGAAGGAACCAACATCTATGTTCATATTGATCAAGGCTTTCCTTGAGTTTTCTGATCCTGAAATATCTGCCACTGCCAAGTTTCGTAGTAAGTTTGGTGGAAATCCCATTATTTTACATAAATCATAATGTATTTATTCCTTATCTGCAGGATACATGATGGGCCTGTGACATGCTTATCTTTAAGTGATGATCAAATTATTGCTGGTGGTTCCTCCACTGGAAGTATCACTATATCAGATCTTTCATCGGACCAGCGGGTGGCTACACTAAGGTCATTTAGCTCTGCAGGTTCCATCATATGACTTTTCTTGATAACTTGGCTATCATCATATATATATATATATATATATATATTAATTAAAATAGAAGTTGTCTGTGTATTTTCCTTAAATGCGAACAATCCGACTGATAATGGTAAAGGAGACAGCAAGAACACGGGGAAGCCTTCGTAGAAAAATTCAAGAATAAGATGAGGTTAGGCGTGTTTGGAGTTTTATCTATTGGGAATCTTCTTACTGTTATCGTGTCGGTCTTTTTTCTCTTACTGGGCTATCGTCTAGTTTGTCATTTTCTTCCAACCTCTTATATTTCGAAAGTGAATTTCTTGAAAATCCAAGTTACATGGACTTGGATGGAGTGTAAGATCAGACAAGGTACTTTAAGGAGTCTGAGCCTTAATTTTGTTAATTTTTTACACTAAAATAAAGAGTTAAAAACCCATATCCTTATCTAATTGTTGAGTGTTGGACACAGGTATTTTAGGGTAATATGAAGAGTTCATGTAACATAATTGAAAATTAAGGCTTTTGTGTGGTCTTTGACCCCATGATTAACATTAGCTTGACACCTTCCAAAATAAGGTACAATGTTCTGAAAATTAAGACTTATGTCTTGATTCAGTGTTTTGAAAGAAAAAGGGAAAGAATAACATGAATCATCATACTACCTCCGTTCCAATTTATTATATCATTGTTGACTTTTTAAAAGTCAAATTGAGCTACTTTTAAAGTCAAAATTTATATAAATTCACTTAAGTTTAGTCAATATAATGATGAATATTATAAGTTGTCGAAAAAAAAATTTGTTGGTCGTTTTCACGAACAATATATGCGTGCAAGTATACATAGTCAAGAAGTAATAAAGTGAAAGTAGAGTATCGTTCCCACGAGTAATTATTAATAAAAATTACCAAATACCAACTCTTAACCAAACTAATTTTATTTAAACAATTAATTTAAGGTTTTGAATTAAATTATTTAATTAAACTAATACTAATTACCACTAGTTAAAATCAGATTTTGGAGATTTAAGATCACAACTTCACTTATTGCTTCATTTAGATTAATACACTTCTTATCAATTATGCTCACTATGACAATCTCTCAATGCATCATACTCAAATCAATTTAAATTCACAGATGATAAAATTAAGATGAATACTCTAATTAACTAATTCAGTATATCTCTATGTGAATTACAATTAAAGAGAATTTAAAGCACAAGTTCTCTATCAGATTACATGTGATGTATAGGTATATCTCTATCATAGACATAAATCATGAATTCCAACGCCATGCAGAAAACACAATCACATGCTATTTTGATTAGATCTAAATCTATAATCTATTATCACTGTAATTGTTAGCTAAGCAATTAAGCAATAAGCACAAACTATAATAGACAATCCAAGATTAATCAACAATAATTAACAAAGAAGCATATTGTGACGCCCCCAAATCCGGGTATCTTCCAACCCGACAGATGGTGCTACACGGTACTACCATTCACAAATACATTCAATTAAAAAGTCTCTAAGGAACGAATATGTCTTCTATATATTCAAAATAATATTAACGTTCCCCCAGGTTCTTTATAACCATTACATTGTTCTTATCATAATATCAAATATATTACAATCATTCACCCTATACTATTACATAAGTATACTACGTGTTCGTCTTCTCCTTGCCTTTATCCTTGCCGGAGCCTTCGGTTCGTTCAATCTTAGTTGTGTTCATATGGTTCAAGCAAGAATGAGCACGACTAGCTCAATAAGTACAACAATTCTAATAAACAACATGCTTGAAACATAGGAATCATATATCTTCAATAACTGAACAATAGTTACGAAGTACTATCGATAATTCAAAATAGCACTTCTTTTCCTTCAAAACGTTTTACAACAACAATATTCAGTAAAACATCAATTCCAGTCCAAGACCTTGAGCATTTCATGAGTTCTTTTGAAAAGGACATCTCGGCACTAAGTCCGTAAGTCCGACATTTCTTACAAGCACGTCTAGGTGATTAGCTTATAGTATTCTATGTTGATCAACACTACATTCATTAAACGTGTGTACGTTTAAGTTGTGGCAACCTCACGTGCATGTCGTTTGACGACAAAATATTTTTAGCATACTCAGTCTTCGTTTGAAAACCACACCAATATAACTTGGTTAACATCGACCATGCTTGATAGAAACCTAATAAGTCTAGCCGAAAGAATTGGCTTTGACTTCATCATACAAAACTTCATGCGTAAGGATACATGAATTACAAAGCTTGTCCAGATTGAACTGGAACAAGGGTTAGAATACTTGCCTTTAGCGTCTGCTACAGTTATAACACGTTCTCGGTTAAGTTTTTAAGTCTCTACAGTAATCGATAACATCACATAACACATTAGGTAATGAATGAACATATAGGGTTCCTAATGTATCTTACCCTTCTTCTCAATCTAATTATGACTTAGATTTGTTTTTATTGGTTCCGGCTTTTCGTTATATCATTCTTACATTAACATACAATTGACTTACGTTAACCTTAATGGATAATACTTAAGGTTTAAACATGTCTTGACAATATTATAATCAAGCTTTAGTTCATTGCTAATGAGTTACCATTCATTCCATACTTGTAAACTATCTTTTCTTTCGAAACCCTAGGGTTAGCGCTGCGGCGCCACCCTTCCTTCTCCAAGCCGCGCTGCGGCGCCACTCTGCAGTGGCTAAGTATCGAGTTCGGCGCCGCGGTGCCACATCTAACACACTGAGCCGCGCCGCGGCGTGACTCTACAGTAGGTTTAGACACTGTGCCCGGAACCACCTTTTGGCCTTGGGTTGGCGCTGCGGCTCCAACTCTGTGCCTCAGAAAAATTTGACAGACTTTTAATTTTGCGAAACTCCCGGACGCATAACTTCTTCATTATAAGTCCGAATTGGCTCGTTCAAAAGCCTACGATTCACAAATTTCATACTCTACACGTTCATGCAAGAATTTTATCTATTTGACTTCGTTTGCTAAAATTTCACCTATTAGTTCAATTTTAACGAAAACGATAAACGTTCGTGAACGTTCAACGCTCGTTTCTTCGTTCTAAGTCGGTATCCGGTCATTTTCGAGGTCTCCATCGAAAAGAGTTCAAACACAAAATATGACTTCCATTCCGAGAATTTCACGAATTCGACGATTATCGTCCAATCGTGTGAATTCCGCCAAAACCTCATTACTAACAATTTGATTATCATTCTAAATGGATTTAGACCATTATATGAACATTTTAAACTACTTACATCAACTTATTTTCAAGGTAAGTTTTGACTTATTCTTCATAAGTTCATGACTTAATCAACTTATAAACTACAATTTCCATTTCTTATGATTTATTATTGATTTAGGTCCTTTACTCAATGTTCTCACATCATATCAAACATACTAACTTCATATGACAAGTTCATCATAAGTTAACAACTTATTTAGATTCAAGTTACTTATTCGGCTTAAGTCCATTCATTAATCAATTCTTACATGTTCTTAGCATACAAGTTCATTAAAATACACTTCTCTTATCACCCTACAATGATAAAGATGAAGATTTATTAGACAAGAGTCTTACCCTTGAAGAACTAGTACTTCTTTCTTTGAAAATCTAACAAAGGTTGTCTTGACTTTTATGTGCTTATTCTCTAACTAATAAGTTGCTTTATGTTGGATGAAAGTTGAACAAGCAAAATAATGAAATCACACTTGCTATTTATAGAAGTCTTTAAGTAAGGGTATATTAGTCATTATAACATCCCACCTCCTCAACTAACCTCCTTATTATTCATCTACTTAACCACTAAGTAAACTTGCTCATCACTTATATTACTTGGCCACCACAAAACTTATCCTATGCTTGGCCATCACTTAAAGTTCTTAGTCATCAAGATTATCCATGGGCAGAGCCGGTCCTGGGTTTTTTAAGGCCCAGAGCAAAATTTTTTAAGTGTGCCCCTTTATACAAACTAAATAAAAAAATAAATAAATTATCAACTAATTAATTTTATTAAAATTATAAGAATTTACAAAAGATAAGGAAGAACACTTTAAAATGCCATCGAAGCAAAGACTCATCACATGTACCTACAAAATAAAAATATCAATGAAATCGGTAAAACTAATGAAATACACACTTTAGTTAACAAGTTTTATTGATTACGCAATTGAACTTTTAATTTTTCAAAATACCCACTAAATTAATTATTATTTTGAAATTGGGTTATTCCGTTAAAAAAATAAACGGATGTTAATTTTTTATCTACAAAACTAATGAATTACTCTCTGTAGTTGACACGTTTTACTGATTACATCATTGAACTTTTAATTTTTCAGATTATCCTATTAAATTAATTTAAAAATGATTATTTTAAATATATTTAAAAATAGTTATTATTTTCAGTAAAAAATATTAGAAACTTTAATTTTTTTCCCATAAAATGAGTAAAATTTCATAAAATATAGGTTTAAAAAAAATTAAAGTTTTATGAAACCTTACTGATTTTTTTAAAAAAAATATTTTTTTTTCTTTTGAAAATAAAGTTTATTTTTTTTGAATCTATATTTTATAAAATTTTACTCATTTTTTTAAAATATGAAGAATTTTCCAATTTTTTTCTTGAAAATAATATTTATCTATAAAAAATTATTAATTTCTTTTTTGAAAAAATTGAATCAGTTTTTTAATTTTCCTTTACTGTTTTTTTTATTTAATTTCTATTTTTAATTTTTATTTAAAAAAATTATAATATTAAGAATGGGTCATTCTTTTAAAAAATTAAGTAGATATTAATTTAATTTAAAATCACTTTAATTTTTTTGAATCTATATTTTATGAAACTCTACTAATTTTATGAAGTAAAAAAGTTTCTAATATTTTTTACTTGAAATAATAATTATTTTTAAAAATATTTAAAATAATTATTTTTAATTAGTTTGATGGGGTAATTTAAAAAAATTAAAAGTTCAATGGTGTAATCAGTAAAATGTGTCAACTATAGTGGATAATTCACTAGTTTTGTAGATAAAAAATTAACGTCCGTTTATTTTTTTTAACGGAATGACCCAATTTCAAAATAATAATTAGTTTAGTGGTGTAATTTAAAAAATTAAAAGTTCAATGGTTTTAATCAGTAAAACCTACCAACTACAGTGGGTTTTTCTTCAGTTTTGCCCAATGAAATTTAAACCACAAAACATCATTTAAAATATCTTCTTGTTACACTTTTAGATGCAAAATCATAAATTATACTATCATATTTAATGTTTTCTAACATATCATTTTCAATGCATAATATCTCTAATCTTTTTATTATTTATTTTTTATACACATAAATACATAAATTTATAAAAAAATTTGGCCCCCCTTCAACTTTGGGCCCTGGGCGGTTGCCCTGTTGGCCCATGCCCAGGGCCGGCTCTGCCCATGAGTTGCCCCATGGATCAAACTAGTCCATTGGATCATTACATTGGGCTTATGATTAATTACTTAGCTTATTCTTGTGGGCTTGTATTACTTTAGTTTGGACTTCCACCTTCATTCTTATTGGACTCTTCAATTGTTACACAATCCTATTAGTCCATTCCTTTTAACTAAAAGTCTTATAACATATACTACACATATAATTCTTGTATCCTAGCTCGTATATTAATTCGTAATATACGTTATTTCATTCTCCATACATACTCGTATAATACTTCGTATTATACTTGCATTCAATACCTCGTACAATACTTACATATCATACGATCAATATATTTTCTTCTTAACGCTTAATATTCTTAACGTTCCCTAATTAAGCCCGCATACGAAATATTGTGTTTTTCATACTTAGATTATTATTACATAATCCATCTCACCTTGATATTATAACGTTACATATTTCTCGGAAGTTCAAAAATAATTCCCGAGCAGAAATCGATGAATAGTGTTTTTCGGAAAATTTCTTGAAATTTTTTTATTTTCGTCTTGGAAATTCAAACACTTTAATTCTCTCACGTAATTAAAATACTACAACGTTCAGGTTATAGAACGACATTCATCTTACCAACACGTAATAATAATAAATAATATTATTTTATTCATTATTAAAAGTATTTACAAAAAATTCGGTTTTCTTGGGCGTTACACATATAAAATAAGTTACGCAATAAGATCTATTGTAATCTTAAACGAGAAAATTAGTTCATAATCATTGAATTAAAATCAAGAATTCACAACTGAATAAACATTGAAAGATAAAAATAAAAGTAGAGGAAATAATAAAATTTGCAAATTTGAACCTCCCTCCTGCTTCTGGTTTGAATATTCAACGCACTTCAAAATGCTTCAATCTCCAAATCTAATAAAAACTAGGGTTTTGACCTAATCGAATCTACTCTAATATAATGGAATGAACTCCCTAATCCTTTGAATTCTCCTCCTTTTATATCCCTCTTCATGCGTCTTTTAGCCCTCCTTAAAGTTCTTGAACCAATTAGCCAAACAAATCTTTCTTTGTAGACTTGGTAAAAAACGGCCCGCCCGCCAAAACGCGGGTTTTGGGCTTTATTTTTTTAGCCCATCAAAACCTGGGCCGTTATGGCCAGGCCCGTCAATAGCCCAACCCATTTTGGGCTCGGCCCATAAATGTGTCAAAATTTGGTCATAAATCCGTCCAAGCCCGCGGGTCTGCCCGACCGGCCCGTCAAAACGCGGGCTTTGGGCTTCACAACTTTTTCAGCCCACCAAAACTTGGACCGTTTTGGCCCGGCCCGCCAATGGCCTGGCTCGGTTGTCAGGTCTACTTCTTTGATTCAACTTCTGAAATCACCTCTCTTTCTTCCCGACAAACCCGCCCCGACGGGTTTTTTGTACTGGAGATGCCCGCCCCATAAACTCTATTTTTCATGTTTTGACCTTCCGAAGCCGTTTCCTACAACACAAACACAAGAACAAGTAACAAAACACTAAAAATACTTAAAGTCAACAAAGAATTAAGCCTTAAAATGTCCAAATCGTAGGTATAAAATCCACTCATCATACTACTAATCCGAAGATTCATTAATTTATAATTTTAAATGAATCTATATTAATTCTGCATTTGAAAATATTTCAATCGACTTTAAAAAGTAAGTAACGATCTTTTTAAATTGGAACAGAGGGGATACAAAATAAGGGAAGAGAGATATGTGGACCGAAAGAATGAAAGCAACCTTTTCATGTGGCGAAAAGATTGAAAATCCAAATATCTTAGTTTTTGATGTTTTGACGAAGAGAGGTTGAAATTATTTATGTGATCTATAGACTTTGACAAAGAGAGAGGGATATAATGAGAATAAGGGTAACATATGAGGTTTACTGGATCATTGGTCATATTTGAAATGCATACAATATTCTAGTACATGTTCCACTTTTTGGGCTCTCCATTCACTTAAATGTTATTCAGGATTTTTTCTTATATCAATATATTTGTTTTATCTTAACTAGTTCATGGTTTTGAGTAAATTGGTTTTGAGATGTTTATTGCAATTAAAACTATAATATATCTGATTTGTTGAAAAAAATTATAAATAAAGTTTATTATAAAAGTAAAAAATCTAATATATTAAAAAAATAAAAATATCTCGTGTTTCATATGCTTGTATTACTGTCTGACTTAGAGATCCTATTGAACCTACCTCCCCTTACAGTATTCCATTTTAAGTCTTCCTCATACTCGTTCCTTCCTGTTCCACGTATCAAGTCGTTCCACGTTCTTGGTAACCTTGCTTGACCGTTCGTCAGCTCAACGTCAACGACAGTGAGTGTCATTCACCCTTGTCGTCACAGTCCAATTGTTAACGATTGTTGTGTTGCTTGTTTAGTATTAGGCCTGTTAACGAGGTGGGTTGGGCCGTGGGACTCCTCCCCATCCCACCTAATGATTGTTAGTCTCCATACCCGACCCACTCTTGAATCCATTGGCCCATACCTGTCCCGCCCTATACCCGTCCCTGAAACTTATAAAACACCAATACATTTTTTTAATTAACTAATTATATTCATAAAAATAAAGCACTCTTTAAGTCTCGAAAACATTTGCTCAAGTACATATAACAAAATATAAATGCAGCATTGATCCATTTTATTACACCACCAAAAACATATAGACGTTGCTCTGGTACATTGAAAATCTATACATATACATATGAGACGGGTGTAATATTGAAAATCTATATTGTAATAGATAATCAGGTTGAGGGAGTTGGGGGAGACTATATCCCGTATCCGCCCCCCTATAGGGTGTTTAAAATTAGTCCCCGTTGGGATCTGTTCTAGTGGGTCTCCTTTGGAGTCCGGTAAAATTGCCTAGCATATTTAGCAAGATCGGTGAAAGTTAGATTTGTCCCTCTTGGGTGGATGATTTTTCCATATGCAGATTCATGGGTTTTGACAGTTGGAATGATAGGAGGATTCTTTGGAGATGTGCTTATTTTGCCATTCAGTGGGGAGTTTGGATCTAGAGGAATGCTAGAATTTTTTTTTCGTGTTTGTGCCAGACAATGAATATAGATTTACTTTGGGATAAAGTGTCTTTCTTTGCTTCTCTATGGGCTCGTGCTTTGGGAGCTTTTCAAGCAGCTTCTTTGTCATATCTTCATAGAGATTGGCGGGCGATGCTCCACTACTCGTTTTATTTACTTGTATCTTTGATTTTTTTTGGGAGACCTTGTTCATCAATATAATGGGAAAAAAGTTGGAGGGAGGGGAGAAACATCCATCCTTGTTTGACCTTTTTAGGTTAAGTATGCCTCTGGCATATATATAAATGAAAGAAGGAATGAGCTTGATGTTGTTGGAGGGAGAAGAATGGTAGTTCCCAAATAGAGAGGAAGGTGTTTGGAGGTTCTTCATGCCCCAAGGGTCTAGCTCCATCATAAACATGAGCGCACCCTATCACTGTCCCCGGTCCAAGGCTGTCCTTTCCCTTTTCCTCTGTTACATCTCACCTTGCACATCCATGTCCTTCCATCTTTTCTTTGAGTGGCTGCTACAATGTAGCTGGCTCTTGTCAATATTGTGTACAGAGTAGTACAAATTTTGTAATGAATTAGCTGCTGTTCTCTTTAAGCTCGAAATATAGCTTATTTCCTTTGTCTCATCTATGAACAAGTAGGAAATAGCGAATGAATATATTGAAAACTTATCCTATATTTAGGTCATTGTTCTTTTTATTTTTGACTTGTGTTGATAATGTTGTTTGTGTGCTATGAGCAAATGTCGTCTTCTATTTCTTGCTTCACATTAGAATTTTTCATTGCCATGACTGCTTCTTACTACATATGTGCATGACAAATGGCTGTCAAAGTTCTCATCATTTAACTCTCCGAAGAACAATTTCCTGGCCGAGTCTTATTGGTCTAGACTTATTTTATAAGTTTTTGTGTTGAAATTTCGATATTCCTTGTGGATTGTTCTATCATGTTATTGCTATTTGGTTGAGCCATGATCTTTTCTGGATTTTAAGAAGGCCTTAGTTAATTTTTCAAATTTGTGACAGGCATTAGCACCTTGTGTTTCAATTCCAGTTCCCCCCTACTGTTTTCTGGTTCAACTGCAGGGCAAGCATCTTGTTGGGACCTACGGTATGTACAACTGATCAAAACTTTGAAATGTGCCTATGTTGTTTCACACTGATCCTTCATTTCACGTCAAATTATTGGTTTAACAATTACAGTCATATAGGTGCTAGTGTTTTGTGTGTTTTATTTATTGACCATGTGATCTATTTGGCTGCCTTCAAGTTATGCCATCAAAAATAGTTTAAAGGCAAGTTGAACTTTAAAAAAAAAAAATTGAATTGGGCAGGCATACCAAGAACTACCCCACTCTCCCCCTTTCCTGCTGATTTTATGATGTGACAAGCATATTCTTATGTTTTACTTTATATACATTTTCTACTATTGTTAAAATTATAATAATATAAATATGTTGAGAATATAAAAACATCTTTAAAATATATTGTATGTTTTTCGAACATGTTTGAAAGTTCATCTCAAACTGTTGTCTTGACAACCAAAAATAAAATAAAGTAAAATCTTTGCCAAGGACATCTGAAACGGAACCAGAATATATGTTTGTAGTAATAAAAGATGGCTGAGAAAAATATGTACTAATATTTTTTACGCAGAGTTCAAATTATTCCTATATTTATATTGTCCTTCTAGTAATTGACATTGTTCTATGATCTTGCAGGACTATGAGAACTTTGTGGCAGACAAGGGTGAGTCCGAATGTAATCTATTCTATGCATCACCTGCGAAATTACACATCTACATTAGTTATAGGCGGAATAGATGGTGTACTACGTATTGTAGATCAAAACACTGGTGAGGTCCTCTCGAGTTGTATCTTGGATAAAAATAGCAATGAATCCATACGGCCAGAAGCCTCAAATAAAGTCGCTACGAGGAAGAAAGGAAGAAGAATCTCAGAAGATACCCGGCTTGACCTTATGCCTAAGGCTTTTAGGCCTTCCATCAACTGCTTGGCTGTTGGATTCCAGAAGGTTGTCACCACACATGATGACAACTACATCAGAGTATGGAAATTTAGGAAATGAGTGATGTATTTGTGGTAACAAGAATTGTAATTTTAATGATCAGATATATTTTGACTACTTTCATCACCGTGTACTTCTTTCATTTGCAAAATTAGAGATGTATTTACGAAATTCTAAACTTAAAAATTGATACGTTTATTGAAACTAGGGGTGATCATTCGGTTATAACCGAACCGAATAAGCTATTCGGTTATAACCGAAAACCAAAATAATGATGATTTTGCTATCCGAACTAATAACCGAAATTTAACAATAACCGAATTACCGAATACCGAATTATCGAATTGTAATTTCGGTAATTCGGGAAAAAACCGAATTATTATTATTATTATTATTATTATAATAGTATTATAAAATTAATTTTTTTAATAAGTAATGTTCGGTTATTCGGATACCCGAATAACCTGTTTTTCCAAACCGAAACCGTAACCGAATAGTGAATAATAATTCGGATATAACCGAAATTGTAAAAAAAATCGAAAAATCGAAATAATTCGGTTAAAAAATTTCGGTTCGGTTCGATATTTCGGTTTTATCCGTTTTTTTCTCACTCCTAATCGAAACAGTTTATAATAACTTTTTATAAAAATAGTAAGAGAAAATAAACTATGCATTCAAAGATAACTACTTACAACTTTAGTAGTCTTTTTTAGAAACAAAATAATGAAAAAATAACTAAGGTTTTTTTTTTGTAAATTGGAAAATGACGTGCAATTGACTCATTTTTTTTGGTATATTGAACATCAAAAAATCCAAAAAAATAAGTCAATTTTCTTGGTATATCGAACATCAAAAATTCCAAAAAAAAAATAAATTTCTTGTATCGAATGTTGTCTAAATTTGTGCTTTTTCGAAGCAATCTTAAGCTAGAAAACTTGTTAATTTTTTTTATTGTTAAGTTTTTTTTATGCATTTCTTTTCTTTTTTTCTCCCCTTGAAAAAAAAAATCATAAATGTCAAAAAAACAAACAAACAAACTGTTTTCTTTCCCTTTTCATTTCTTCTCTCTTCTCCTTTTTAAAATAAAAGCAAATGTTGGCTCTCTCTGTATACAATATCTTAAAGTAATAAACCTCAACATAGTATTTACGAGTTTAGTACAATAAAAAAAAAAGAAGATGAGAGATAAAAAGCGCAAGTATTTATTACAAAGACAAGAAAATTTAATAAAAAGGTAAACTGATAATTTATATTTCTTACAAGCAATCCAAGAAAACCTTATAATTTAAATTATTATTTTTTCAAACAAATCTAGTTCAACTCAAAGCCCAAAACTTATATTCATTTCCATAACTGATCACATTTTTTTGCCGAAACAACTCCAAAATTCTGAAAAACACAATTCATTCGGTCTTCAGTCTCTTTCCCCCTCTCTCTCTCTCTCTTCAAACCCTAAAAACCCCAATTGGAAACTATGGTTTGCATAAGCAAAGCCACCATTGATGACCTCCTAGCAATGCATGCCTGCAATCTCTTCTGCCTCCAGGAGAATTACCAAATGAAATATTACTTCTACCATGTCACGATCTAGTTTCATGACTGTCGAATCATCGAGGCCTGGTGGAGCTTGAAACTCAGCCATGACAAATGTTCGGGAGCGTTTTACCGATCTATGAATGGGCCGAAGGCCTGGTGCTAGAAGGGAGTGATGAGTCCATTGGGCCGAGGCCCTCAAGGGTGTTGAAGGGGTTCGGACATCCGAGTCCTCTGGACCAGAGTCCCACTCGAGATATGGTGTTCGGGCTCGGGTATCCGAGTCCTATAGGTTGGAACCCTATTTTGAGAAGGAGAAGTTCGGGGTCGGGCCTTCGAGCCTTCTGGGCCGAAGTTCGAACTGTGCAGTGAGCTCGGTTGGATTGGGTTTGTGCAGTGGGTTGTCCTGCGTGCAGAGTCTAAAGTCCCAACTGTATTTGAATAAGTTAACTCCAAAGGTAGTGATTGGATTGGATTCCACTTCCACCTTTTAGGAAGATTGTGTTGGACCCAAATTATGGTAACTGCCATAATTTAGGAGTCCTAATTCGACTCGAAGAAGGATTCTAAAGGTGGTGAGTACTATAAATACAAGGCCAAGTTTACAATTAACAGGTAATACCTACTTTTGACCACTAAACACTTAACCTCCATTGTTAAACCTTGTGAACGACCTATACTCATTCTCACATCGGAGCTATCCCCCGGCGGCACAAACCGTCAAGCTTCTGTGTGATCTGTTATTGTGCAGGTTCTAGCGCGTGGATTCTGTGATTGGACGCGCCGGCGAAACTTGGCGTTAACATTGGCGCTAGAAGGAGGGCATTTAGTGCTTAATCAATCACAACTGACTTTTCCGGTAAGAGGCTATGGCGAGCAGGGAGAACAGTGCTTCTAACCAGGAAAATGCAAATACACACCAGACCACCCAGGTGAGGGGGTCGGTAAAGGATAGACTGGGTTTCAGAATCCAGAGAGATCAGGAGAAACTGACAGCTTCCCTCCAGCGAAGACTCTTCCATGACAGTCAGCGTACCCCTAATCAGGCTAGTCGGGCGGATGAGAATCATTCTCGGGCACTTGAGGTGCACGGAAAAAGCCGAGGCGAAGGCAGCCGAGATCAGAGGGAGTTTATTCTGTAGAAGAAGATGCAACAGAACAAAGACGCCATGCTGGCCCTACGTCTTTAGCAGGAGGAGCTCGAACAACAGATGGAAAAGATGGCCGGAGAACAGGAGGCGTCCTCAAAGAGGCGTAGGCATCGGAGCCGATCCCTATCACCCCAACGGGGAGAGGCAAAAATAGAAAGGAGCAGGCATCGGAGTCGCTCTAGGGATGGCCGAAGCAGAAGGAGGAGCCGTTCGGCAGAACGACGATCGGAGCATCCAAGCAAATAGGGACAAAGGAGGAGTGACGCGACTCCTGAATATGGGAGGGACAAACCCCGATCGTCCCCTCGTAAGGAGGAGTCCGATCCCCTCGCTCGAAGGGTGGCAGAACTGGAAAAATTGCTGTTGGCGAAGAATTCGATGGGGACACCTTCGGCTTGCATAGGGTGGCCCTTCTCGCCAGAAATCAATCTTGTGATGGCCGATCCCAAAAAGAAGATGCTCCTGATGGAGACCTATGATGGGCTGGGGGATCCATATGACCACTCAGACGGGTATGATAGGCTGATGACATACTACGACCATTCTGATGCTGCCAAGTGTCATATGTTCGCAACGACTTTGAAAAACAGCGCCCGAGAATGGATGGGAACTTTGGCAACCGGATCGATCAATTTATGGAGTGACCTTCGGGAGTAACATAAGGTGAGGAAAGATCACAGCTTCCCTCATGCAGGTCAGACAGAAGTCAGACGAAAGCCTGGGTCAGTACATCAAAAGGTTTCGAGAGGCCGTGGGGTCGGTAGCAGAGTTAAACTCCCCGCAAGCCTTGGGATTCTTCACTACTGGTTTGGACATCGGGAAATCGAAGAAGCTGATGAAAGATCTAGTGATCAACCCTCCGGGAGATTTTACAGAGGCCTTCCATCGAGCAGAAGGGTTCATCGCGATCGAAGAGGCAATGGGAAATTTCAGACCGCATTCCTAAACATATGAGAAGTCCAAGGATCGGGATAAGCAAAACTTTCAACAGTCGAATAATTAGGGGAAATCTGATAATTATGGTAAGAAAAGCTACAATGGGGGAGGTTCGTGCAGCAGACGACCACCTTTCCCGAATAAGAATGTCAACAAAGTCTATACTGCACTCAACACTGACCGGGCTAAAATATTGGAAGAGATACGGAACAAACCTTTCTTCAAGCCAAGCCCCGCGATCCCGAAGCCTGGAAAGAGAGGTCAGGACAAATATTGTGCATACCATCAATGTCGGGGGCATACGACGGAGATGTATAACGATTTGAAAGATTTGATAGAGAAGAAAGTCCAAAACGGAAAACTGGTATAGTATGTGGTGGGTCGGGAAGGTTCAGAAGCACCTCAAGAGGAGAATAGGGGACCGACTCGGGAAACACAGTCGCAACCGAACCCGCCACCCCGAGGCGTGATTGACGTAACTTTAGGCAGGTCGGTAGGGCGTGTAACCGGATGGAAGAGAAGTGGACACCTCGAGGCTGTATTATCAGTATCAAATTCATCACCTTGAAAGGACATGGCCTACTCAGGAGTCTCCATCTCTTTCTCAGACGAAGATTACCCTACCGATCACATCGAACCGTATGATGGAGCATTGGTAATAACGGCACAGGTCGGGCCAGTGGATATGAAAATGATGATGATCGATAACGGGTCCTCGGTCGACATACTGTACACGCACGCCTATCAGAGGATGGATTTAGAAGGAAAGAAGATGGAGTTGGGAGGAGAGGGTCCATTATATGGGTTCAGTGGCGACCCAGTGCGTGTGTCAAGAACGATAGAGTTGCCCATTAAATTTGGCACAACACTCCAGCAAGCAAAAATCATGGTTAGATTTTTCGTGGTACAGGTGGATTCGGCCTATAATGCTATTCTGGGAAGGCCGACCCTAGCATCCCTATAAGCAGTAACATCCATACCGCATTTCAAAATCAAATTCCCAACGTCGAATGTGATTGGGGAGGTGAAAGGCGATCTTGATATTGCCCGAACGTTTTATTGGAACACTTTGATTTCCTCAGGGGTTGGGGTCAGTAAACAGAAACAGACAATGGCCATCGAAATAGAGCTATTCACCGAAAGTAGTACTGAACCGATGGCACTGTCGGCAGAAGAGACAGAAGATGTTGAGTTGATACCGGGGAACACATAAAAATTGATCAAGATTGGGGCATGATTAACATAACCACTACGGACAGGACTGGTGGACTTGCTTCGGGTTTATGCCAATATCTTTGCTTGGGAGACTAGCGATATGCCAGGGGTAAGTGAATCGGCAGCGCTACATAGGCTGCATACAGATCCGAAGAGAAAACCAGTGATATATAAAAGAAGGATTTTCACCCCGGAAAGGCAGAGGATCATAGATGAAGAGATCACCAAACTACTGGAGGCAGGATTCATTTTCAAGATTGATTACCCCGAATGGCTGGCAAATGTGGTTCTGGTTCAGAAACAGAATGGAAAGTGGAGGTTATGCATCGATTACACCGATCTAAATAAGGCTTGTCTGAAGGGTTTCTATCCTTTGCCTAAGATAGATCAGTTGATTAATTCCACACCGGGGTACAACATGATGAGCTTTATGGATGCTTTCTCAGGATACCACTAGATTTCGATGAATAAGGGAGATATCCCAAAGACAAGCTTTATCACCAATCGGGCCATATATGCCTATAGGAAGATGACCTTCGGATTGCTGAACGCGGGAGCAACTTACTAACAGATGATGAACTTTGTATTCAAAAAGCAGCTGGGCCGAAGCATGGAAGTGTACGTAGACGACATGATCGTAAAAAGTATGTCAGTCCAGGATCATCTGGAAGACTGCTTCAAAATCGTAAGAAAATATAAACTAAGACTGAACACAACCAAATGTACCTTCGGTTTGGGTTCAGGAAAGTTTCTGGGGTATTTAGTAAACAAGAGAGGAATCGAGGCGAACTCAAAAAAAATTGCGGCGATCTTAGACATGAAATCTCTGAAGACATACAAAGATGTACAGAGGCTGACGGGCCGGATAGCTGCCCTTCGGAGATTTGAGTCGAAATCAGCCGAAAGATATTTACCCTTCTTTAACACTCTTAAAGGACCGAAGAACGATAAGAGTTTCCGGTGGACCTTAGAGTGCGAAGACGCGTTCCAAGGGATCAAGAAATATCTGAGTTCGACACTGTTATTGATGAAATCGATCCCTTTTGAACCTTTATACTTGTACTTGGCAGCGAGTCCGATGGCAGTAGCAGCTGCATTGGTGAGGGATAAGGGAGGAAAGCAGTTCCCGGTATACTATGTCAGCCACGTTCTTCGAGACGTAGAGATAAGATATTCGAACCTAGAGAAATTCGCTTATACCTTGATCATTGCAAGCAGAAAGCTTCGGCATTACTTTCAGGGTCGGATGGTAGTGGTATATACGGATCAGCTGTTAAAGAAAGTACTACAAAAGCCAGAAGTTTCAGGTCGGCTAGCAGCATGGGCGATGGAGTTAACGCAATTTGCCATAGAATACCATCCCCGAACGGCAATCAAGGTTCAGGCATTGGCAGATTTCATAGTGGAATGCTCTTTCACGGAACCAGACATAAATACAGTGGCCGAAACTCAACAGGGTCCGACCTCATGGACTTTATACGTGGATGGATCATCGACTTCAAACGTCAGTGGGGCAGGGGTCATTTTGACAAGTCCCGAAGGGTTCAAAGTCCAGCAGGAAATTCGTTTTTAGTTCAAAGCCACAAACAACGAAGTAGAATATGAGGCCATCCTAGCAGGGATACGATTGGCCCGGAGCTTGGAAGTGTAGAAGTTGGTAATCTACAGTGATTCGCAGCTGGTGGTCAAGCAATTATCGGGGGAATATGAGGCTCGGGGGGCAAGAATGTCAAAGTATCTGGCCGAAGTGAAAGATAAGCTCACGTACTTTATATCGCACAGTTTTCAGGGAGTTGATCAGTCAGATAATACGGTAGTAGATGCCCTAGCAAGATTGGAAACCATCGAAGCAAGCTCCTTCAATGGATTTGTGTATCTAGAGGTCTTAGAACGACCAAGTGTACCGAAGACAGATGTACTAGCTTTGGACCGACTTGACTATTGGCTCACACCTTATATCTCCTACTTGGTACATGGGACCCTACCTTCAGACCGAATCTTAGCGAGAAAAATCAAACATCGAAGCTCAAACTTCGTCTTCATTGACGAGGATCTATACCGAAGGGCTTTCAATTCTCCCCTACTCAAATGCTTAACTCCCTCAGAAGCAGATTATACACTTCGGGAAGTGCATGAAAGGATTTGTGGGGATCACATGGGGGCCAAGTCACTGACGCACAAGATTTTAAGGCAGGGGTATTATTGGCCGACTATCTATACAGAGGCTAAAGAATTCGTTCGAAAGTGTCCCAAGTGTCAGCTGAACATCACCATCCCACATCAGCCTCCCGAGGAGATGTTTTCGGTCTTATCCCCGATTCCCTTTGCTGTATGGGGAATCTACATCTTGGGGCCACTGCCGAAGGCCAAGGGACAAGTCAGTTTCGTGATTATTACTATCGATTATATGACGAAGTGGTTCGAAGCTAAGCTTCTGCAGAAGATCACATAACAAGAATGCCTAAAGTTTTTAAGGAAGGAGCTGTTTACCGCTTCGGCATCACAATGCCAGTGGTCTTCGATAATGGCAGACAGTTTGTGGGGTCAAAGTTCGAAGGTTTTCTGAAAGAGTTGGGAATTCATCATCGCAAGACCTCAGTCTCTCATCCTCAATCGAACGGTCAAGTAGAAGTGACCAACTGAACCCTGCTTAACGGGATTAAAAGGCGTCTAGACGAGCTAAAGGGTCGGTGGCCAGAACAGCTGTTCAGTATTTTGTGGGCTTATCAGACTACACCGAGAACGACCACGGGAGATTCGCCATTCAGATTGGCGTATGGAACTGATGCACTCATACCAGTGGAGGTCGGGTCTCCTACTCTTCGGGTAAGTCAGTAAAAGGAGTTATACAATGACGAGGGCTTGAAAATAAATCTGGATCTTCTTGAAGAAGTTTGGAATTCAACTCTGATAAGGTTGGTAATTTATCAGTAGAGAACAGTCCGACACTACAATCAGAAGGTGAGGCTGAGGAGGTTTGAAGTGGGTGATTTGGTCCTTCGGGAGTCAAAGGCATCAACCCCCAGAACACCGGCAAACTAATGCCTAACTGGGAGGGACCATACAAAGTAGTAGAGGTGCCGAGGCCAGGCACATACCGACTTCGAGCAATGGATGGTTCAGAAGTAAATAATACATGGCATGCTGGAAGACTTAGAAAGTTTTACCAGTAATAGTTATGTCATTCTTTTCTTTATCCATGTAACCGTTTCAACCTTAAATGAAATAAATGAATTTTTTCTTAGGAGATGTTTAACTTCATCTATATTCATATGGTTTTTGGTACCCGATCAGATAAACATCGAGCTTAAACCGATTAGAAAGTCGAAGATGACATAACTGATCGATAAAAGTCGTGGATATAACTGATCGAGAAAACAACAAAATTTTTAATTAGACAAACTTCAGGCACAATCCAATCAGAAGGTTCGGGAAGACATAACTGATCGAGATAAGTCACGAGTATAACTGATCGCAAAAATTTACAAACAAAAACTTTTTGTATTTCATATCTTTAAAATTTTACAAACCCCGATCGTATAAGATTCGAGCAAAGTACAAATGAAGAAGGAAAACGAAAGTTGCAAAATTACAAGTCTTAACAGAAGCTATTCTAGAGGAGGCTCATCCCCAGCTTCAGATTCCTCATCCGACGAGTCAAAACGGAAGCATCGAGTCCAGCATCATTCAATTTGGCCCGAGCCTCTTCCCGATAAGTCTCATAGCCTTCAGCGAACTGGGCCATGATATTTTCGGTCTAGGCGGGGGACTCTTCATATTCCTCTATGGTGTGCTACTTGGCCCCGGTGCTTTCTGTGACACCCCCAAATCCGGGTTACCTGACTCCCGAGTTTGGTGTTCACGATTCACAATATAAATAACATTTAACTACCCAAAATATATATAGATAGTATCTTACATAAATTTTTATCAGAGTTTCTAAATACATTACCCAGGTTCTCTAACCTTAACTTTACAAACATACCCTTTAAATATACAAAAAGGGTTTACAATATAACATAATAAATATATTCAATACAATTAATTTATTACTACGCCTTTTCCCTTGTCCTGCTTCACAGCATCTCCTGCAACTTCGCCCCTAGCTGAAAAATTTTATTTAGCAAGGGTGAGCAACTAATTTGCCCCGCAAGTTAATACATACAATAAATGTATAAGGATTCAAAACAACAGACTATTTATTTTGATAGAATGAAACCAAAGTTCGGGGAACTTTGAAATAGCTGATCAAATCGTTATTCAATAACAAGTTTTCTCGTATTTTATACAACATAATAATTCACTAATGAAAGAGTACAACGCTTTCAAAGTTTCTACGGCTTTCTAGTGAATAATCTAGAATCAATTCTACGAATGAAATATTTCTCCAGATTTATACTGAGTGATCACACTAGATCTTGAACTTTATTTTCTCGGGTAGATATCAAAGATTTACTTTGATAAATACTCAGGTGTATCAGATAACCATAAAGATTAAATCATACCCCTCTGCAAGTACTCAGAGCCGGCCAACTCTTTGTACCCTATATTATGCATAATACTAAAAACGCGCGTAAAGGTCGAATTCACGACCAACAAAATATTCCCTTTATATAAAAAGGTTGTTCTTCTCAGTCTTGGAATCAAAAGTTTGATTTTACAACGAAATACTGGGATTTCAAATTCTATTTGCTTCTCTTCTCAAACCTAACAAGTTTTTACAAATGTTTGTCTAACCAGAATAATTGGCTAAGACATTTCTCAACATAATTTGGCAATAAACAGGAATTATCTGTACTGTCAATTCTAACTTCTACAGATATGAATATCCAACAACAGTAATTCTACGAATATATATATTCTAATTCAATAATTTAATTACAACAATAATTCCCTGGACGTGGCATAATTAGCAATAATTATCCACCAGTAATAATTTGAATGAAATAACTCAAGGTTGAGTTAGGGAACTTGCCTCTTCCGCTTATTACAGCTACACAATATACTTATCTGATTCGAAAGACCTATAACCAATAATGTAGGTCTCACAATTAGCACAAACATTTATATCACACAGCACTGTATTCACAGTCAAAATTCTCCTAAACACATTACCACATAGTCACATTAGTGTTTATAACCTATATAAACACTTAACAAGTCAAACTAATTCAGTCTGGTTGGACTTCGGTCCATTCTCGGTGTTCTGGTCACCCTATTCGACAATTAACACATTGATTGCCAATTAAATTCGGTTTCTAAGCTTCAATATTAATTTAGATAAGTCAATTATCATTAATAATATTTTTCAGAAGCTTTTAATAATTATCAAACAATTATTATAATTTATAATAATTTTTCAAACACTTAAATCATTTTTAAATGATTTAATTATCAAATAATCTTATCATTATTAATATTTAATAATAACATACATTCCAAAATATTAAAGTTATCATAAATAACTTAAAATATTTTTAAATCATCAATATTCTACTTAAATGATTTTTAAAGTAATTAAAATCATTTTTAAATCATTACCATTAATATATAAATATTAATGAAATTATTATCTAAATATTAAAAGTCATTAATTATAACTTAAAATATTTTTAAACCATTTTTCTCATTTTTAAATCAATAAAATCATTTTTAATTCATTTATTTAATATAATAATTAAATAAATCAAATATCATTAATATTAATTTATTAATGAAGATTCTCCAAAAATATTAAAAATTATCTTTTATAATTTAAAATATTTATTAATACTTTATTCTCAATTAAAATGATTTTTAAATCATTTAAATCATTTTCATCTTATTTATTTAATTTATTAATCAAATAAATCTAGTTTCATTAATATTAAATTATTAATGAAAATTCTCCAAAAATATTAAAAGTTACATTTTATAACTCAAAATATTTTTAAATACATTATTCTTATTTAAAATGATTTTTCATAATATTAAATCATTTTTCTCTAATTTATTTAATACACTAATTAAATAAATTAAATACCTTTAATATTTAAATAATTATAAATATTAAAGAAAAATATTCCAATTGGTCAAAAATTATTTTTCATAATTTAAAATAATTTTTAAAACCATTTTTGGTAATTTTTAGAATTTATTTCTATTTTTTTAATAATTTTCGGAAATTCTGAAAATAAATTAATTAAAACAGTCGCTATAGGCCTT
The DNA here is from genome assembly GCA_020205505.1 of Panax japonicus. NCBI lineage: Eukaryota > Viridiplantae > Streptophyta > Magnoliopsida > Apiales > Araliaceae > Panax > Panax japonicus. The sequence continues at coordinate 35,504,657 of CM035099.1, read as the reverse complement.
TAGCGACACAAAGCGTCGCTGTAGGTGTTCTTGAGCTCAAGAACACTGACAGCCGGCAGCTCAACCTGCCTTGTTTGACCGGCCATAATTCTCGGCTCAAATTGTTTCTGAACTTGTTTGAAGTGTGATCGTGTAGCCAAAATGTAACACTACAACATGTAACTCACACTTAGATCAAACAACAACAACACGACAAGATCTAGAGCTTCAAAGAAGCTGTCAGACCCATTCTGGGTTTTTCTGGGCTTAATCAGTACCGAGTTGCTACTTTCAACTTCATTTTAATCCATGTTCAGGTCGTGTTTTATGTGATTTAAAGGTTTACCATTATAGACCGTATGTCATAGAACATTCACAAAGCAACACATCAGTTTAACAACAATATATCTACAAGATACAATCCAGTCAAACTCTGACAGAAACCTTGTTCAACCCGTTTTCTGGGTTTTCCAGAAACTATTCCCGTGAACGGATGGTCTAGTTTAACCATCTTTTATGTTAGTTCTGCTTGTTATTTAAGACATTTAAAAGCATGGATCTATATTACAACTAACAGGCTTCAACTTGGTTACAAAAACAACATTAACCAACAATCAAATCTGTCAGATCCGGCCTTGCAAAATCGTTGTCAGGCGCTGTTCAAGCACTTCTGGGTTACCCAGATTCGGCTCGGTCAACGCCGGTCAATGATGTTTGACCTTAAATAACTTCTGATCTAAGAATCCAATGACCCTGATACCACTTTTAGTTTAAAGAAAACATGTCCAGCTACAGATCCAAACCATAAAATATCAATAATCATAAACACACAAAGATCTAGAGCATCTGACATTGGCTTGTCAGACGACTTTTAGTCTCAAGAACAGATTTTGAAAAACTTTAAATTCGTGCACTTTGATGTTATGGGTTCATGATTTATCAACCCAGATCATCAATTGACACCTTATTACACATATTTGAACAATCAATTGCAACAAATAACAAGAAATCGAAGGATTTCAAAATTAGGGTTTTATACCTCTTTTATGCTTGATTTTTGATTTTGGCTATCCAATCTGTTATTGATTGATCTTTGGATGTTTATAGGACTGGTCCAACACTGAGTTTTCGTGGGTTTAGAGAGAGAGAGAGAGTTGGTGAGAGTAAGCTAGCAAAATGGCAAATGTTCTTGATTTTCTTTCTCTAAATCTCTTATATAATGCTCTAGATTCATGCATGTTGCTTAAATTTTTGGCTGAGTTGCTGGATTTGCTAAGATTTGATGTCTTAAAGTCAATGGTTGGTAAAGAGTTGGTGACCTAATAAAGGTAATGGCCAATTTTGCAAGTTATCAAATAAAAATCCCATAAATGGTATTATGGTCATTTCCACTTTCTTCTAGAATTTGAACTTAATGAAACCCTTAGGGTTTAGGGTTTAGATTAGGGTTTAAGATTTGATCCTTTAAGGTATCAAAAATTTCTAGTTCCCACAATTGTCCAATTTAGGGTTTAATAAATTTTCTAAAATAGAAATTAGGGTTTCTAAAATAGAAACTTATCTTACAAAAATATAATTAGTGTTTTCTAATCATATTTAAGTTTAACAAACACTTTTAGGCATGCTAATAAAAATTTAGGGTTGCCTAATTAGGGTTTACAATTCCTGGTTTTAAAAATTAGGGTTCCCGGCGTACAATTAGGGTTTTAATTGTACAATTTATTTTCTAAATTTGAGATTAGGGTTTCTAATCCCTTATTAGGGTTTAATAATATTAAACCTTACCCGATCAATTATTGATCAACATTTCTAAATCGTACAAACACATAATCAACAATACAATTATTTTAATTATATTTTCTATCGAATCCATATCCGAAAATTAGGGTTAGGGTTTCTAAAGTTGTTAAGCACAACTCTACTCTATTTTTCTCAGTCAGAACACATATTGACTGATTCTCGAGACTTGTCTCACTAATTCTCAGTACAATATTAACAGTCAATGTCAATATTAAATAAAAAAATTTATTCGTAAAATTTTAATTATTCGAAATTTCGGGTTATCACACTTTCCTCCTTCAAGGCATTGTTCTCTCGGATCAGATACATCATCTTCTCATGAATCCCATCAAACTTTGCCTCGAGTTGGTGAAGCGCCTACAACCGCTCCTTACTCTCTTCGGAAAGATGGTCTCTCTCCTCCAGCAGCTTCTTGGCATGACCTTCGAGGCCGACGAACTCCTGCTGAAGTAGCGAATATTTTCCTTTGAGCGCATCAGCCTGACGTTCAGCCCTAGTCGCTTTATTTTGGGTCTCAGCATGGAGATCCTTCTCTTTCAGTAAGTCCGACTTTAGGCCCTGAACCTCCGCCTAAAGCAGCTGCATATCCGTCCTCAGCTGAACTTCTTTTTTGGTCGTTCGGGCTAGAGGTGGAATAGCTTGGGCAAGGATAGCGTTGGCCTGCAGTAGGAAGGGCATATCAGCAATGTGGGATAGAGCATGAAAATAGCACAAGTGACTTAAAGACTTAAGGGTTTACCTGGCACTGGGCACGGACATAAGCAACCGGATACTCTTTGGAGGAAAAACCCTTAAACCGCTCATCATCACCCGACAGTTTGAAGTTATCGAACAAGTTGAAGGGAAACACCTCTGAAGGGCTCTTCAGCCAACATGTGTTCGACGTTCCTTGAGAAGAGCTCGGTTGGGAAGTGGAAGTTAGAGTAGGAAGGGGTTCGGCCTCCACAACGGGCTACTCAGCAATCGGCTTCTCAGGAACTTCATCCATGCGTTGCCTTTTCGGTTGGGGTTCGAGAGGAACCTCTTTGGTTTCCTCCGAATCCTCGACCACCTCCATTTGTGTAGGAGGTGGGGGAGTCAATTTTGGTACAACTGCCAAGGTGGACTTGGTAGGAACTCTTGTGGAAGGCTTCTTGGTTTTCTTTAGCAGAGCCGCTTTCTCCGTCCGGCTCATCTTCAGAACGTTCTTGGTGACGGGTTCGGCAAAAAAAGTCGGAGGGGCAGTGCCCGAAGTAGAACCGGTTGAAAGTTCCACAATCGGGATGGTTTCTTCCTCGGCTATCTCGTCGATGATTGGAAGATGGATCGACTCGATTGTGATAGGGAGAGGAATTAGGGATTCAGCTACCCCTTCGGGCTTGAAAATTGTCACTGCGTAACGAGGAGGGAGTTAAATAATCAGTTAGTACAAAACGACTGAAATATAACTAAAGTTAGCAAAGGCATGGAGATGTTCGGAGTAGGAAACTTACACCCGTGTTGGTACAACCAGCTTTCATTGGACAAAACCTTCAGGTTCCATTCGGTCTTGCTCCATTTCTTGTAAAATTCTTTAAAGGCACCAGCCCGGTTCTTCAGGAATTTGGATACTTTGGCTATAGGATCTTCGGGATGGTCCCAGTCCGGGAGGATTTTAAGGCCGGTTCCTTTCACGAAGATCCATTTTGGATGCCAACCCTTGTTGCTCGAGGGAGTTTTGATTGGGACGGTTCGGTTGAGTTTATTGTTTAGTTGCCGAAGGCCAGGCTTTTTGGATCGACTGACGATAAATAAGGCAAAGATGAAATCAAGATCGGGGTGCTCCTAATCTCGTGACAGACGACAATGAAGGAAATCAAGTGGATATATGAGTTAGGCACAAGTTGTGCGAACCCGATCCCCACAAAGCCAAGAAAAGTAAAAATAAATTCGTGGAGTGGGAACCGAATCCCATATTTGAGGAGGTATAGGGGTACGACGACCCATCCACCTTCGGGCCTCCAAAACATCCTCTGTTCGGGGGTAAGCACCCAAAGCTTGTACTCCCTCAGGATGTTGAATAACACGCGGATGTCTGAAATTTGAGAGGAAAGGACTGTTGATTAGGTGTTGATGTGCAAGAAGTCAGTGGTTGAAGCGTCGACGCTTCGAATTCTGCCTTCAACATTGACCGGGATGATATCGATAGAGGCTGTCGGAAGTTCTACCGGAACCAGATCGCCGGTAGTGACGGAGGGGGGAGTTGTTTCAGTGGCGGGGGGTGGAATGCTAGAATCAGCCATTTGATTGAGGGGAAGGAGACACAAATGTGAGATTTTGAGAAGAAAACGATCAAAAATGAGGTTCAAAAACACGCAGAGTAGATAAAATCAGTGAAGTTTGGGGAAGAAATGAGCTCGCCGAAAATTGCCTTGCCAGAAAATTTGAACAGAGATTTTTGAAGTGAAGGAGTCTGGGAAAGGTGACAATGATGGGGGAGAGGGGGTTTTTATAAGCCGGGTGGCACGAGACCCAAATGCGTCTATTAAATACACAAAGTGGGTCCTGGAGCGGGGAGGCGTGCAAAGATCGCTTGGGTTCCCAAGGCAACTCATCATTAGCTGTCGTGATTCATTGAATTCCTGACCTTTCAAGTCTATAATTATAAATATATTATAACAAGAGACTGGGGGGTGGCAATGTTCGAGAGCGTTTTACCGATCTGTGAATGGGCTGAAGGCCTGGTTCTAGAAGGGAATGATGAGTCCATTGGGCCGAGGCCCTCAAGGGTGTTAAAGGGGTTCGAACATCCGAGTCCTCTGGACCAGAGTCCCACTCGAGATATGGTGTTCGGGCTCGGGTATCTGAGTCCTATAGGCCGGAACCCTATTTTGAGAAGGAGAAGTTCGGGGTCGGGCCTTCGAGCCTTCTGGGCCGAAGTACGAACTGTGCAGTGAGCTCGGTTAGATTGGGCCTGTGCAGTGGGCTGTCCTGCGTGCAGAGTCTAAAGTCCTTGCCGTATTTGAATAAGGTAACTCCAAAGGTAGTGATTGGATTGGATTCCACTTCTGCCTTTTAGGAAGATTGTGTTGGACCCAAATTATGGTAACTGCCATAATTTAGGAGTCCTAATTCAACTCGAAGAAGGATTCTAAAGGTGGTGAGTACTATAAATACAAGGCCAAGGTTATAATTAACAGGTAATACCTACTTTTGAGCACTAAACACTTAGCCTCCATTGTTAAACCTTGTGAACGGCATGTACTCATTCTCACAACAGAGCTATCCCCCGACGGCACAAGCCATCAAGCTTCTGTGTGATCTATTATTGTGTAGGTTCTAGCGCGTGGATTCTGTGATTAGACGCGCCGGTGAAACTTGGCGTTAACAACAATATAATTGTAAGGAAATGGGTTCAAAACATCCGTATAACCAGTCAGACAATGAGAATAACAAGGATATTCATGAATTGGCATTGAAAAAGATAATAAAGAAATAACAGATAAAGGAAATGATAAAGGCAAAAAGAAGGAAATATGAATATTGCTATTTCATTAGTTGCCCTCTTTGAATACAAACGAGTGTATATAAATGAAATTATTCTTAACATCTATAATTCCTACTAAAACCAAATTAAATTCGTATTTGAAGTAAATTACACCCATGCCAATTATTAGCCATTATGACATTCCCCATTCCTTGAAAATAAACCTTGTCCACAAGGATTACATTTTGAGATCCAGTCATATATCCTAAATTTGATTTGAGCTTCATTGTTCCGAAACATAAGAGAGTTATCTTTCATGGGTTGCGAAAATTTGCAAACCTTCCAAAATCCCCCTGGATCAAACACCAAGAGTGTTGTACCATATCCAAGATCAAGTTCATCCCGCTTCATCATCTTAGTAAGAACAATAGCTCCACATACTCCAACATTAGAAACAATAGCATGTACATATGCCTTAAGAGTTTTCTAAATAATTTGAACACCCATCTTTAGATCAAAGTTGACAATCTGCAGTTGTTCAAGCTCCTCTGAATCATAATGAAGACCAGTCCTTTTTTAACAGTTGCCTTTGTAATACTTAAAGCATCAATGACTATACCGAAACATTTTAAAAATAAAAGGATTTGCATAGAACCATGCCAACTTATCAATATTGGATGTTCATTACTTCCAGACTAACCTTCAATTATAATTCTTCTAAATGTATTACAGAAGCTAGTCACCTTCAATGTTTCAATACTCTTTTCCTCCATTTTACACATTGAGGCATCATATTCAATGTACTTAATGGGAATGGTGGATGAAATTGTTGCTATAGTGAAGCGAAATACAGACACTAACAACCATGATGACTACTTATGTTTTGATGCCATGAACCTATAATTGGAAATGTCATTGGAAGATTATTGAACATCTTTGATTACCATAGAATGGTATATCCATAAAAATAGAATTAGTGGCTGCATAAAGACAAACAGATGACATGTTACTACCAGCTGCACCAAACATCTTTTAGCAACTATTGGTACACAAGCCAATCCCCCAAGAAGATTATAGAAGCCCAATAATAACCCATCATGTGGAGGAATTCTATTACACCATTGGAGGGAATCGACTTTCGCATGAGTTTAATTAAAGGGAAACGGACGAGCAAGAGCTTGTTCCACCAATTTTGAGTTAGCAAGTGGTTAACTCTTTGTAGACACCATATTATTTAAATTTTCTGGGCAAATTTAGTAAAATGGATACATCAGTTTAAAACCAAGTATTGTAAAACTAAGGATCGATCAATTTGCTCTTGAAAGGCATATATTATACTTTTACATGTTTTATATCTTGCCATCTTTTCGTTTTATTTTTTTCTAACTATGCACTTTGGGGATCAGAATGGATGAAGGGTATCAATTTTGGTGCTCTTAGTTTCTTCTTACATGTAGAGTATATATATGTTAGGAAGTGATTTAGGCTTAGGACTTTACCGAGTTTAGATAATCCCATAAAGATGATCACTTGATGTACACACTTGAATTTCAATTTGTGTCACTCAGACATTTTGAGTTTTATTTATGATATTTTCTTCCACTGATGGGGTGATTTCATTGTAGTCATTACTCAAAGGTAGATTCTTTTGGAACAAAAAATTCATTGAAGAAGAGAGACCTTCTTCTATAGCATCAACCAAAAACACCATCTTCGTTGCCTTCAAAGTCTGCCTCTCCGAGGAATAGATCTCTGAGGGTCACTTCTCCATGGACTACGTCTCCAAGAGTCACCTCTCCTAAGGTTGCTTCTTCGAGGGTCACTTCACCCAGGGCTGTTACTCCAAGGGCTGCTTCCCATAAAGTTTTTTGTCCCAGACCAGAATAAACTCTAAGAAATCACTACCTTTCTGTCACCAAGATCCAGGCAACATATAGAGGTTATATGGTAATCATCTATTAATTTTTGTTGGATTTTTTTGTCGTCAAAATCAACCTATAAAGGGTTGGGATTAGAATTTCATGTCTGCTTTAAATTTTCGTAGAGAAAATCAAACCTCTAACTCTAAGTGTTAAGGCACTTAGGATTGATTTTATAAAATCTAAGAAGCGGTCTTTATTTTAATACAGTTCAAACTTTATGAGCTAAAATATACGGGAAATCAAAAATTTAAGTTTATTATTTGCAAGATTGCTAGGAGTGGACCTGAGTTGTGATCTATGTTCTGATGCCACATTGAAGCTATTACTTCTGTTGTCATTGATACCAATACCAATTCTCATAAATAAACCTATAGGTGAACAAACACAAGTAAAATAGTTGAACAATATTTAGTCATTTGTTATTAGGGATTACTTGGACTGAATATTATTGACATATTCAAGTTGGTTGTCCCAGATCTTATTGTGCTTCAAAAGTGTACAAAGCACCGTGCTTTTGTTTAGTTTGTCTAGGTGGTACTAGGGATTGGGTATGTCAGATTGTCAAAGAAATGCTCCTTGTAACGATTGTGATTTTGGTAATATTTAAAAATATTTATCGAATTAAATAAATATTTTAATTGGTTTGTTTATTGAATAAAATAATTAATGTGATGGAATTATTGTGGAATGATTTATTCAAGTGTGATAATATTAATTAAATTGATGTTAAATAATTTTATAAGTTGTACGTATTTTATTAAGCCAATGTGTTAGTGATGTTCTAATTTAATTAAAAAATTAAATCAAAGGATAAGTGAATTGTTAAATAATTGCAATATTGTGTAATAGTGATGTGTTAATTTAATTTAATAATTAAATTAGAGATTTAATAATTTGTTAAATAAAATTATAATGGTTTTACTTGAAATTATAATTATATGGCGATTTGATTAAAAAAAATTAAATAATTTAATTGGTTATTGGATGTGACAAGTGTATCATATTATAAGAGGTTTATTTAATTAAACTAAAAGGAGGTTTAGAGTAGTGAGCCAAACAAGTCCTTATGACCTTTGGCAATTTTATCAGTTAAAATCTTTATGTTTTTCAACTGATGCGCTCAATTAAAAGCCACGTAAAAGAGTTTTCAGTTCATTTTCCATACGCTTGTTTCTTTTGGTTAAGTTTGAGAAGAAGTGAGAAAACATAGAAGAACTTTGAAGAGAAATAGAGAGAGAGTTACGAGTTTTGAGAGATTGAAGAAGAGAAGTTCTGAAAATAAAGAGGTAGAAGAAGATTAATGAAACCATTCTCATCATCTAGCTAATCTAAAGAAGAAATCAAAGGTAAGGTAAGATTCTAAGTTTCAAAGTTCTTAGTTTTTGGTGTTAAATGATGTTAGTATGTTGAATTACAAAAATAACGAAAGTTAAACGTAGTGAATTGGTTGATTAACGAATTTTTGTTGTTCGATTCCGTTAAATATATCAAAATGTGAAATATAGAACATGAATTTGGAATTTGAAACTTTTAATTTGGTTGTTTAGGTGATTTATGTTGTTAGAATTATTCTATGCATGCTTGGTGTTGATTCTATGAAATTTATATCGTTTGAATATGTTTAATTTGTTCTTTGAATGAGAAAATTAAGAGTTTTGGGTTGAAGCAATGAGCATTCGCAAAGAATTCATGTCTGGACATCTCCGCCTGGCGGGGTGGACAGAGTGATCAAGAATTGAGGTTTAATTGTGCAGTCTTGTAAATGTCTCTTTGGATGATTATAGTAAAGTTTAAAAATGTTATAAAGCATAATATCATATTTTAATTATAAAGTGAGAATTAAAAGTTGTAAACTTATAAGTTACGGAGGTCTTTTAAGCGATGTTCGTGAAAGTTGGTAAGGTTGTTTATATGTCAAGTCTTATGTTATATATATTAATAAGGATTTTAGATTTATGTTATATGATCAGAACTTCAACTAAGGTTACAAGACTTAACTAAGATGGTGATTGAAACCAAAAGGGTTAGCTTTAATATAGCTGATGAGCGTTGTGCTTTTAATTTGGTATATGTTGGATTCTTTCAAAGCATGAGTTATAGTTGTGTAGCAAGCATAAATGGCAAGTTTCTAAACCCTACTTTTTAGTAAGCAAGTTCTTTATCTTTATCTCGTTTATGATTATATAAGTTTCTTAACTATACTTCTTGAACGAGCAAGTTTTAGCCTTATCTTATTATTATTCAATCAAGGTTTCTTATAGTATTCAATGTCTATATTTTGGTTAAGCCTTCTAATTCTTTATTAAAGCATGACTTTGATATATGATGTTTATCCACTTACGATTCATTGATATTCTATCATTACTAATGTACCCCTTTACAACATTATGTTGTAACAATCTCTTGAATGATTATCAAACTCATATTGATTCAACTGTTGATGAACATTTTAAGATCCAAATTACCCTTGAAGTTAATCCAAACCAAACTTCTTTTGGTGCGGACTCTAATGACAAAGCTGAGATGAACAACCCTAATATAGGGGATTATATTACGTAATAGTGTTAAAATGTTTATGCACAATACATTGTACAAATGATACTTTGATCCCCCGAAGTACGAGATGAAAGGTCCATATAGTCTATAAAACTGTTAAAGGTTACAGTAGAGATACCTGTTAACCTAGCACATAGTTCGTGGTCTTGTGACCCTCAAATATACTTTTGACCTTGTTTTACAATCTTGATTCAAAAGCCGAGATTTCTATTGAGCTTTCAGTTCCACAAATGATGTAATAAAGGTTAGATGACCTGAGATTTATTAAGCTTGTGAGTTTTATTTATATCTTTTGTTTATGAGTAGATAGATGTAATTTTATTGGACAGTAAACACCAAATCTATGAGATTTGAGTACCCAGATTTGGATTTTGGGGGTGTCAAACTCCTCTCTGCACATTCATCAAGCTGCAGATCCAGGTACTTAGCTTTTGGTATCGTTCAAAATGTTAAAAATATGGATCGAACTTTTTTTATGTGGGTTTGATTCATAATTTTAGTTGAAATTTCAATTTTAATACGTAGTTGCAAAGTACATTTCCAATTTTGATTCAAACATTTTTGTGATTTCTTAATTATATGGGTAGTAATTTTTTGTTTGAAAAAAGTTTTAATATTCTAAAATTTTTATGTCATGCAAAAATATATTCTAAAATTTTATAATTTTAACAAATTATATAATCAATTTTTCCAACTAACTTGTGCATTTCACGAGTTACCAACTAGTTGTAATTAAAAGGAAAAAAAAACTTGTGTTATTGAGAAAGTAACAATTTAGAGGAAGAGAACATCATACTTAAGAAGAAGAGAGAACATCATACTTGAGTTTTATCCATTGTCTCTCTTTGTATTTGCAGAAGAAGAGAACATCATACTTTAGAAGTATGCACGTGACCTAGGCATGATAAAATATGGTTATGAATTAGTTTTGGTTTTTAAAATATAGTTATGGTTACATTTAAGAATTAAAACCATATTAATTATTTTTAATATGGGTTGTGTGGGTTGAAACTGTATGGTTATGATTCAAAACCATATGTTTTGACTTTTAAATAGATCTTTTGAAAAATAAAATTGTGACCGTCACAATTAAATTAATTAAGTAATAATATGATATAAAAATTATTAATATAAATAATAAAATGCTAAAAAATTATACTAATAAAATTTTAAATTGAAATTATTAATACCCTTTCATATTTAAATAATTTTTCAAAAATTATTATTAACCTGCTAATAGAAAGGTTGGAATCCAAAATACACCATAGTATAATTCTATGAATGTTGTTTAAATATTGAAACATATTTATAATTCTTTTGTAACTAGTATATTAAAATTTACATAAACTGAAACATAGAGAACAACATTGGTCACCCAAAATAAGAACATACTACTATTAATTTATAGAACATACAAGATAAGTTTAACTTTTTAAATGTATATCATCATTTAAATTTTAGAAAAATTTAATCATTTTATTTTGACTAATATAATTGTAATTATTATAAATTATCTAAAAATATTATTAGTTTTAAAAGAATTACTTTTTAAAGATTTATGAGGTTTATTAATTTTAAATTATTCTGAAAAGAATATAAACAACAATATTAATTATTAACGAATAGTTGAGAAGTGGAAGGTGTGCAACAGTTCCCCCCCTCATCACACAGCTCATACCACATTTATATATTATTAAAAAAAATTATTTGTTTTTTTCTTTAAAATCATATTAGTGCGTAATATGAAATTGGAAAGAAGAGATCATGTCTATAATTTGGATCGGAATGGAATATGGGTTGAAAAATGGTTAACCGGTTTAGAATTATATTTATTATAGAAAATATGAGTCTAAACTTTAACCAACTTGAATAAATAAAAATGGTTAACCAACTCATTTGGTTCCAGTTAATATGGTTTCACTAACTATATTGCCAGGTCTAACGTGACCAACCAAGCAAACTGTAGATTTGATAGTTCACATTTAAATCACAATTTTTTATAATTTATTATGTGTCAATGCTACACTCAATTATATTTCTCACTCACTAAAAATAAAACGTATTTGTTATTGTATGCTTCCTCCTTCAAAATATAAGATTAGTACGGCCTATTCAAGCAAATTAATATATTTTTATATTAAAAGTAGTACGATTCATTAATTTTTTGATAATAATAAATATTATAATTATTTGTATTTTGTAGGTATACTATTTTCTTTATTGCATTACGTAAAACTAAATGAATTTGGATTAATTTTGAATTTGAAAATGATCTCAAATTGACTATCAAATATAAAACTTAATTATTAATTACATAGTAAATTATATATTTTGTAATTTTTAATATAAAAGATTTTATTTAGTAACTTCCTTTACGTAATTATTAGTTGAAGGTCTCAAAATACTTCGTTAATTATTATTTAAAGATTAAATTAGTAGGTTTTTGGATTATTTTGTTCTAGTTATCATGGATGGAATTTTTTTTAATTTTAAATATGTGATGAGGGTAAATATTAAAAAAAGAATAATAAGAAGTTTATTAGATGTGATGAGGGTAAAGATTAAAAAAAATAAGAAGAAGTTTATTAGGTTTTGGATTTGTTTTTTCTATTGATAGAAGAAAAGTTTAAAAGTATTATAATTTTAATTAAAAAAATAACATACAATTATTAGATTAACTTTTATTTAGAGAAGAAGTTTAAAAATATTGAAGAGTATGAGAGTACTCTATTTTGCGAGGAAAGTGCTTTGTTTTTGTGAGAAGATTTCTTGTAGTAACTATCTTTATAACTCTTTAAAATCACAAACATGAATTTTCAACTCTAAAATTATACTATCTCCGTTCCTAAAAATTATCGTTTAAGATTTTGGTAAATGGATTAAGAAAGTATTATTTACCAAGTAAAATTTGTTTGAAATTTCATTACTACCCCTTTATGGGAATTGAAAACTATTAATACAAAGGAGAGAATTTCTTGGGAGAATGAGAGAAGGTATGAGTAATATAGAAAAATAAATAATTTATTCTTCTTAAAAGTTGTAAACAACTGATAAACTTTTTGAAATAAATTTTTTCTTTTAAAACGACAATCTTTTAAGAAAGGAGCGAGTATCATTGGAATACGTTTGGAACTTCAAAGCAGCCTTTAATACACTTTCCAAATGCACCAACTCTATTAGTGTGCAACAAAATTCTATATTAGTAGTTTCTATGTTGGATTAATTCGAAATGATACTAGTGGTTGGAACTTGGTTTTCATGAAAAAATTGACATTTTTAACTGCTGAAATATTGGTGTTCGAGAAGATCAAAAACTTGCATGCTACAAACAGATCCGTAAAATTTGCGTGGATACCGATTCTAAGTAGAAACAAAGTACCAAATCAACCCTAAAAGTACAAATATAAATAGTTAAACTTATTTTGGGGGTAAATTCTGAAAATCACTTTGTAGTAGATTGGCAACTAGAATCAAGCATATTCCCAATTTAATAAGTATTTTTCTTTAGAAATACTTTCACTTTCTAATGTAAACCACCACAAGATAACCTAACCTATGAAGACAAAAACATGCATTAATTTAGAGATAGATATAGGTGTTGGGTAAAATATGGCTTTCCCACAAGTGTAAATCAATGAAAGCAATGTAAGAAAATAATAAAAAGAAGTAGGCACACAAGAATTACGTGGTTCCTTCAAACTGAGGTACATCCACAAGACCGGTAGGTCAGTTTCTTCAACTATCACCAAACAGAGTTTACAAAATGGCCAAAAAAGGCATAAGCCTTACACACACACCAAAGGTGTAAATCACAAGAGGAAAATACCTCACAAATGAGAAAACAAATTTCCAAGAACAAACATAACTGAACAGGAGAATTTATCTGAATGGAGCTCTCTCTCTTTTTCTTTTCTGTATCTGTTCTACATATATCAGAAATGGGACATGTCTCAGATTTATAAGAATTTGAATCTTCTTGAAGGCTCCAAGCCAACCTTGAAAAATACCAAGAGTCATGCACGGGAAAACCACCAAAAATAAAAGCCATGCATTTTACCAAGGTGCATGCGAAAGACTGTAATTAAGAAATAGATGGGTCCCACAAAGGAGGGAAACCCAACAATTCTCCCCCTCCCGACTTATTTGGAGGATTCAACCATTCCCGCCAAGAGTCGACACTTCTCATGCTTGTCCTTAGACAATGCCTTAGTCAACATATCCGAAGTGTTATCATCAGTGTGAACTTTTTCAAGTTACAATAACTTATCGTTTAAGACATCACGAATCCAATGATATCTAACATCAATGTGTTTCGATCTCGAATGAAATGAAGAATTCTTACTCAAGCGGATTGCACTCTGACTATCACAATAAAGAACATACCTTTCTTGTTTCAAACCCAACTCTCGTAAGAACTTCTTCAACCACAATAGTTCTTTTCAAGCTTCTGTGATGGCAATGAACTCAGCTTCTGTGGTAGAGAGCAACACATTTCTGTAACCTTGATTGCCATGCCACTGCTCCCCCTGCAAAGGTAATCAAATAACCAGAAGTAGATTTTCGATTATCGACATCACCAGCCATATCAAAATCTGTGAACCCGTCAAGAATAGGCTTGCCTTTACCAAAACACAAACTCATCTTTGAAGTGCCCCGAAGATACCTCAGAATCCATTTCACTGCTGCCCAGTGTTCTTTCCCTGGATTAGACAGAAAATGACTAACAACTCCAACTACGTGAGCAATATCCGGACGAGTACAAACTATGTCATACATCAAAGAACCAACTGCTGAACTATAGGGAGTTTTCTGCATCTCTTTTTTCTCTTCATCACTTTTAGGACACTGTCTTGAGCTAAGTTTGAAGTGGCCTGCAAGTGGACAATTAACAGGCTTTGCTTTGTCTATATTGAACCTCTCAAGAACCTTTTTAATGTAATTCTTATGAGATAATCAAATCAGCCCACGTGATCTGTCACAAACAATTTTCATCCCTAGAATTTGCTTTGCTTGACCCAAATCCTTCATGGCAAATGATTTGCTCAACTCTGACTTCAACTTGCTAATCTTGCTCGTGTCTTGACCCACAATATGTATATGATCAACGTAAAGCAAGAGAATAATAAAATTGCCAGCTGGATATTTTTTCACAAACACACAATGATTTGAATTGGTTCTTGAATACCCATGCTTAGTCATAAAAGAATTGAATTTTCTATACAACTGCCTTGGAGCTTGCTTTAATCCATACAAGCTCTTCTTTAATTTGCAAACTAACTGATCATTACCCTTATCTATGAAGCCCTTAGGTTGCTCAATATAAATTTCCTCTTCTAAGTCACCATGCAAAAATGTGGTATTCACATCAAGCTGCTCAACTTCTAAATTCATACTCGCAGCTATACCAAGCACAGTTCGAATGGAGGACATCTTCACAACTGGTGAGAAGATCTGATCAAAATCAACTCCCTTCCTCTGACCAAAGCCTTTCACAACAAGTCGTGCCTTAAATCTCGGTTGAGAACTGTTCCCATCGTTCTTTCGCCTGAAGTCCCATTTATTTTTCAAAATTTTCTTCACTTTAGGTGGCTTCACCAAATCATAGGTGTGATTCTCATGCAAAGATTTCATTTCCTCTTTCATTGCCGTAAGCAATTCAGTTTTGTTCTCATGCTTCAAGACTTCTTCGTAAGTCTCTGGCTCCCCCTGATCTGATATCATTACATACTCATTTGAAGAATATTTTCTGGATGGTTATTTTTCTCTGGTAGATCTCCTTGGTAATGGCTCTTGAGGAGGCTGCTTCCCCTCAATTTCTGGCTCAACATCATCTTTCGCTGCATCATCATGAGGTGTCTGCACTTCCTCATGAACAACAGGTGGAACAAGAGGATCTAAATCAACAAGATCATCAGTATTAGACTCAGCTGACTCAGGCTTGTCAATGTCTTTAATAGTCCGATCTTCCAAGAAAACAACATCTCGGCTTCTGACAACTTTGTTGTCAACTGGGTCATACAATCTGTAGCCAAATTCTTCATGTCCATAGCCAAGAAATATGCACTGTTTTGCTTTTGGATTAAGCTTGGACCTTTCATCTTTTGGAATATGAACAAAAGCTCTGCAACCGAATACCCTCAAGTGATCATAGGAGACTTCCTTCACTGTCCAAACTTTCTCTGGTACATCACCATTCAACAGAAATGAAGGAGACAAATTGATAAGATCAACTGCTGTCCTCATTGCCTCACCCCAAAAAGATCTTGGCAACTTTGAATGTGAGAGCAAACATCTAACTCTCTCAAGAATGGTACGATTCATTCTCTCTGCAACCCCCATTCTGTTGAGGTGTCTGTTTGACTGTCCTTTCATGCCTGATGCCATGATTGGAGCAATATTGATCAAATGGTCCAATATATTCACCACCATTATCCGAGCAAACACATTTCAACTGTCTACCAGTTTCTCTTTCAACCTTGGCCTGAAAATGCTTAAACATATCTAGAACTTGATCTTTAGTTTTCAGTGTATAAGCCCAAACTTTTCTGGAGTGATCATCAATAAAGGTGACAAAGTATAAAGCACCACCCAGTGTCCTAACTTTCAGAGGACCACATACATCAGAATGTACCAAATCTAGAACATGAGATTTTCTAGATGCAATATTTTTACAGAATGATATTCTGTTTTGTATACTATTGAAACAATGAACACATGTTTTCAAAAGCGTACCTTTTATCCCCGCTAGAAGATCTTTTTTGGACAAAACTTGCAATCCTTTTTCACTCATATATCCAAGCCTTCTATGCCATAAATCGGTAGATGAGTCATTTTCTAAGGTATTCACAACACCCTTGTAGATTTTTGCTTGCATAGTGTAAAGATAGCAAGTCTTTTTTCCTTTTGCTACCACTAGAGAACCTTTGGAGAGCTTCAATTTTCCACCACTGAAATTGTTGTTGTAGCTCTCATCATCTAACTTTCCAGCAGAGATTAAGTTGAGCCAAATATCCGGTACATGCCTCAAATCTCTAAGGAGCAATTTGCAGCCAATATTTGTTTTCAAGCAAATGTCACCCATACCGACAATTTTTGACACATCTTCATTTCCCATACAGACATTCCCAAACTCACCTTACGAGTAAGAAGTAAAGAAATCAGCCCGCGAAGTAACATGAAATGAAGCTCCAGAATCAATTACCCAGTCCGTCTCTTAGCCAATCAAATTAATACTATCATCATCATCGATAACCACATTTTGCCTTTTCTCTGAATTTTTCTCTTTGTTCTACTCCTTGAACTTGAGCTTTCTGCACTGCCACTTCATGTGCCCTTTCTCGTGACAATAATAGCACTCAACATCTTTCTTTGAAATCGATCTTGAACGACCTCTAGATTTATCATGGTTGTACGGAGCCTTACTCTTACTCTTGCCTTTCTCCCGGTTTTCCATCACAAGTGCTTCAGAGTGAGAAGAACCTGATGACTTTCTTCTTGTCTCTTCATTCAACAGGCTATTGGTAACTTGACTCATTGTTACCACTCCATCAGGTGTAGAATTACTAACTGTGACCACCAAAGTTTCCCAGCTTTCAGGAAGTGAACTAAGATGTAACAAAGCTTGTAATTCATCATCAAAAGTAATTTTCATACCAGCCAACTAATTCACAGTGCTCTTAATTTCATTCAAATGTTCTGCAATAGGAATACCCTCCTTATATTTAGAGTTCACAAGCTTTCGAAATAGAAAAACTTTATTCACAGCCGTCTTCCTATCATAAAGACTCCAATTTGGTCCAAAGACTCTGTGCTGAATTTTCTATAGGGACATGATGAAAGACACTATCATCAATCATTGCCGAATAAAATCGATAGCTTTTTGGTCTAACTTTTTCCACTCGTCATCTTTCATTCCTTCTGGTTTGCCACGATCACCCTCTATGGGTTCATTCAAATCTTTACAGAACAAGAGGTCTTCCATTTTAGTTTTTCAAGTCACCCAATTTGTGCCATTAAAACTAATCATACGCCCAACGTTGCCGTCCATGATTCACACACAAATATAACGAAACGGAACCGAATTAACCAATAGCTTTGATACCAAACGTTGGGAAAAATATGGCTTTCCCACAAGTGTAAATCAATGGAAGCAATGCAAGAAAATAACAAAAAGAAGTAGGCACACAAGAATTACGTAGTTCCCTCAAACTGAGGTACATCCACAAGACCGGTAGGTCAGTTTCTTCCACTATCACCAAACAAAGTTTACAAAATGGCCAAAAAAGGCATAAGCCATACAAACACACCAAATGTGTAAATCAGAAGAGGAAAATACCTCATAAATGAGAAAACAAATTTTCAATAACAAACAGAACTGAACAGGAGAATTTATCTGAATGGAGCTCTCTCTCTTTTCTTTTCTATATCTGTTCTACATATATCAAAAATGAGACATGTCTCAGATTTATAAAGATTTGAATCTTCTTGAAGGCTCCAAGCCAACCTTGAAAAATACGAAGAGTCATGCACGGGAAAACCACCAAAAATAAAAGCCATGCATTTTACCAAGGTGCATGCGAAAGACTGTAATTAAGAAATAGATGGGTCCCACAAAGGAGGGAAACCCAACAATAGTCAGGTTTTGTTATGGATTTTTTCAAGCCATACTAGCTTCTTTTTCAATTATAAGTTTGTGTAGGGGCTAGGGCACAAAAGTATTAAATTTTAAAGAAATTTTTACAATTAAAAAGTTTTTATTCAATTAAATTTAAATTTTGTATAGGACACATGCATTAAATTTTAAATTTATTTGATATATGTAATATGCAAACTTTTATATTTATAAAGATATTTTAAGGAAATTGATATTTTCACACTACTTTTAGATATTTTCACACAAAAAGTGTCGTTATAGATGTATAGCGACGGTAAAAACTGTCTCTATAGGATCTCTAGCGACGGTTTTTATGTGAAAATATTATTTTCTGTTGTGAATTTATTAGTTTAATAAGTCTTTTTTTCTTAAGATTGAGATAGTTTGTATTAACAAAATAAAAAATAATAGGGATATCAAAAAGTGTGAAAAACATATAATATACCTCAATAATTATGACTTCGGACTAAAATACAGTGACACACACTCTAGATAAACATAATAACACTCACATCCGCTCTAGTTTTTTAAATAACAATTAGTACCCCTACAAATTTTTAGGGTTGACTAAATATATAAAGTTATCCATTTACCCTTTTATGTTATCAAATTTTAATTCCTAATATATATATATATATATATATATATATATATATATATATGTGTGTGTGTGTGTGTGTGTGTGTGTGTTTAAATATTATCCTTTTTAATACAATACATTTTAATTATAGTTTTATTTGTAATTAAGACTATTTTATATAAATTGTTGGTAACTTATAAAAAATAATTTAGTTTAATTAAC
This sequence comes from Panax japonicus, assembly GCA_020205505.1. Classification (NCBI taxonomy): domain Eukaryota; kingdom Viridiplantae; phylum Streptophyta; class Magnoliopsida; order Apiales; family Araliaceae; genus Panax; species Panax japonicus. The sequence goes on along the minus strand of CM035099.1, from coordinate 35,485,500 downwards.
ACATGTTTTTGGATAAGTGATACAAATATTAAATTAAATTATTAATGGAGCTATTCTAACTATAGTGATTGAGTATGTTGATAGTTTAGTTTTTGGTGTTTAACAACAAAAATTAGTATTTGAATTCTTAGTTTCATATTATTATTTTTATATGTTAAATTTTCTTGAGTATATGTCAAAATTTGGGATGTTTATAATTTTGATTATATTTTTTTAGTATATAGTTGATATTTTTTTTGTGCAATGTTGAATAAAAAAATATAATAATATTTATTAATACCTCTATCTTGTAAAAAGATGTTTCTTTTAATACATTTTTTCTTTTTTTGAGTAATAATATTTGTCATTTTTACTGTTAATATTATGTTTAAGTGTAATTTATGTTTAGTCTAATTTATGAGAAAAAAATTAATATAATTTTTAGTACTTTTTTATATGAATAATAAGATTCGTTGTGTAATAATAAGTTTGTTTTACATAAATTTTAATATTTGAAAAAACTAATCATAATTTTATTGCGTTAATTTGTACTTTTTATGGGTATTAAAATTTTATTTTTTAATTACAAAAAATATATTTAAATATATATCACGTAAATTAATCTTTTAGAAATTTAATTAGCAAATATTGTATGACTTTATTTTCCTAATAAAATAAATATTTATTATTTTTTTTGACATTTATGTTATTATTGCACAAATTCATAATTTAATTAATTAGATCACGTTAAGTAAAAATTTATATTTAGTGGACAAATTAAATATTATAACTTGAAGGTTGTATTAAACATTATATTAAAAATATTTTTAGATATTAGTTGTTCAATCACACTAGATGTAAATGTTACATATTGTAAGACCCCAATTTTTATGAATAAAGATTAATTTTTTTTCAAAATATATTTTTAAATATTATGGTATGAATTTGATATAATGTTATAGTTGTGGGTAATATTTATAAATTTTACAAAGTAAGCAAGTTGTTATAAAAATATTCGGTTGGTCGGGGAATATTCGTTTTAACAGAAAATATTCGTACGATGACATAATTATTGGTGGACCCCACAACGGAATTATTATCGGAGTTAGAAAACGACAGAAATATATTTTTATAAAAATAACGGCAAAAGTTTTACCGTTAACTGTTGAAATATCCGGTGTTAAAAGTACAGTACTACGCGTGGTTACATAGTAGCACAAGGTATTGATTATTGATGCTTACGTGAGAAGTCACTCAGTTATACTCAATTATTATTATACTAATTGTTGCATATTATATATTTCATATTATTGATTCTATTATTGTCACAGTATCATCTGCACAATATTTTATATTATTAAATCAATAATTAAGATGACAAGTTATTCATATTATTATTTGCACTATTGACAATGTCTAGAAAATTTTGTTGAGAAAAGGGGGTTGGTCACCTAATTGCGCGTCAATAGGGAGAAATCCTTATCGGAAAACCTCCTCTTTTCTGGGAATGATCTTGTTGTTAATATTGCAAGTTATATTATTGATGAATAAATATTGTTAAAAATATTGAGGGGATTTTTATGAAGTATTTGTTATAAATTTTGTTTATTATATGGACCCCCACTTGCTTATTTTTTAAAATAATTGGTAGAGTATATATATATATATATATATATATATATATGAAATGTGTGTCTGAAAGTGAAAGGTGTGTGTGTGTGTGTGTGAAAGTGAAAGGTGTGCGTGTGCGTGTGTGTGTGTGTGAGTGTGTGTGTGTGTGGTGGAGGAATTGTGGTGGTGGGTGATGAAAGTGATGGTTATATATATATAGGTTATAAAATTTTGTTTTATTTGAATGTTGGGCATCCGTGAATTCTTAGAAAATTTTTTGCCCGTGATCCATTGTGCGTTCGAGATTTTATTCAAATAGTATCCTTCCATTCTCCTATAAATAGGATGCTTAGTTTAGAATTAAAAATCACACCAGAATCAGAGAATTCTTCTTATATAATATTGAGTGTATTTCTTTCGGGTTTTAGGAAGCTTTGAGCGTAGAAAACAGTATAAGTTTTCTTCAAGAATATCCCCGCTATACATTCCAAAGTACTCTCTTTTTAAGGTAAGAGATATTTTTTTTAAATATTCGTATGAAATAATATTTTCTTTCATACTCTGTAGTATGTAAGTAATATAATTTCATTTCAGATTTCAAATTCTACACTCATTTTGTTAAGTATTGCTTCTATACTCCGTGAAATTAGTAGAATATCTTTGAAATTTGCGTTTCATCTAGTATTTTTTTCACGAAAATATTATTCTGAACATTCTTGATAATTTTTATCTTTTCATGCCGGGGTACTATTCACGGGTTACTATTCTCGAAGTACTATTCACTCGGGTACTATTTACCTGGGGTACTATTCATGACAAAAATTAATTTTTTTTCGGTCCAAATCATTTTTGATACAATATGATTGTTGAATTTTACTCCACAAAGCAGTATCATGTTGACAATTTGGACATTGCTGAATTTTGGATAAATTAAATTATAAATCTTTAAAATTTATCATTTGTTTTTATTTAATTGAATTCTTATATCATTGTCATCATCCTCATGCTTATATTATTATGAAAGTCGTCTTTGGCTCGTAGTGCATAGATTGACTATTGATTGATATGATTATGACCAGAGATTATTCGGTATAATCATGACCTGTAATCTTACAAATGATATGGTAAATGTCCTCATTGGCCCGTAGTGCATTGATGGACAGTTGTTGCCATGATCATGACCATTGGTGATAACACGAAAATCCTTGGCCCGTAGTGTATTGATAATTCGTGGACGTGATACTAATAAATATCTTTGGCCCGTAGTGCATGGATAATTCAGTGATGTGGAACATTTATTGATCTGAGTCTCAGCTATAAAATTGATGATAAACTTTTTAAATCATAATAGATAGTTAATTTCATGCTCAACTTGAATCTTCTAATTGATTGCTTGTTCCGGTGCAGTTAAACTTGATGTTTATTGTATTTTATCAGTTTAACACAGTTGAAGGTTAACGATAATTTATTATGCATTATCTTAGTTATAATATTTCTTACTGGGTTAGTTGAGCTCACCCTTTGCTTTCATTGTTCTCTTCAGGAAATGAGAACGTAGCCGGTATTAGTCAGGGAACGGAGTGATGGTCCGAGTTGGTGGCTGTAGTAGTCTTCACTATTCTATGAAATAGTGTAATAATAATTGTAATGAGGACTCCATTTGAGTTTGGATATTGTCTAGAAGACAATATTCATGTTAAAACTCTCACCTATGTTTTTTCGTATTTTACACGACAGTTGTATAATTAAGTTTGTATTTGAATTCTGTACTATGTATTTGGCGACTCAGAATATGTGATGTATATCTATTTAGAGAGCGTCACACATATTGTATACTATAGGGGTATTAACAATTACTTAAAAAAATTAAAAAGATAATAAATATTATTATAATTATATTCGAGGGGTTCTAGTGTATTTTATTTAATTTTAAAATAAACTATTTCATACTCGTACAAATAATATAAAGTGTTAAGAAAAGATTTGGTACATGTTCATGTCTATTTTATTTTGATAAGTACTTATTATACACTCTTGGTGATGATTCAATAATTTAATTAATATCTTATTCTCAACAATTATACAGGCATAAAGTGACACAAAAGTAGGACGGGTGTTATGTGTCAGGTTTGAAAATATAAAAGATTTCAAAAAGTAGAATTAATGAAATTATCGTGATTTACAAGGGTCTTGGGTTATGCAGTAAATTTTAGTGCTTAATCTGACAATTTCCCAAAACTATTTTTAAATTTGTTAAAACTAATTTCAATAAAAGTTTCTAGAACTTACATGAATTTGAGAACCAATATTGACCAAATATAGTGAAGCCCTTTGCAACCTAGATGATTGTGGTGTTTGGATTCACCGTTGACCAAATATAGTGATGCACATTATAATTAAAAAATTAATATTTTTACATGATTTTTTAATATTTTCATATAAAAAATATCGTTTTAGATATATAACGAAGGTAAAAATCGTCGTTACAGGATCTGTAACGACAATTTTTATATAAAAACATCAAAAATTCTTGTGAAAATATTAATTTTCTTACAATTAATTTGAGTGCATATATGTCCCTAAAATAATAAACTAAAGACTAAGTAATATTTTTTTAAATTATTAATCATATTCATAATTATTTTGAGGAAAAAAAGAAATTAAATAAGTTAACATTAATTTTGTTTGAATATGTCAAAAATTAAATATTAAAAATGTCAACCCGTGCCGACGGACTGGGCACGAGTTGTGGGTCGTTGGTCTTTGTATATATATTCTTTTAGGAAAATAATTTTTGGCTTAGTTTCAATTTTATTTATTTATTAGTTTTGGAGAAGCAAGACAAGAAGAAGCGGAAAAAGTGTGTCAAGCGCAGCTGCTCTTGACATCAGCGCAACAAGCTTATCTGCTGTGACACCCCCAAAATAGGTATACATCACCCATTCTGAGTCGCCAAATTTATGGTATAAAATTTAAATACAAACTTCATTTATACAATACGACAAAAGCGTAGCTGAGAGTTTTTACACGAATATTATCTCATAGACAATATCTAAACTCAAATGGAGTCCTCATTACATTTATTATCACACTATTTTATAGAATATTGAGGACTACTACAGCCACCATCTCGGACCGTCACTCCGTTCCCCGACTAGTCCCTGCTACGTTCTCATTTTCTGAAGAGAACAATGAAAGCAAAAGGGTGAGCTCAACTAGCCCAGTAAGAAATATTATGACTAAGATAATGCAGAATAAATTACTGTTAGTCTTCAACAGTGTTAAACTGATAGAATATAATAAACAACAAGTTTAACTGCAACAGAACACACAATCCATTAGAAGAGTCAAGTAGAGCATGATATCTACTATCTTCTATGATTTAAAAAGTTTATCATCAATTTTATTGCTAAGACTCAGCTCAATAAATAATCAATATCATTGAATTATCCATGCACGTAGGCCAAGGATATTCATTATTATCACATCATCGAATTATCCATGCACTATGGGCCAATGATATTCGTTAGTATCACCAGTGGTCATGATCATGCCAGCAACTATCCATTAATGCACTATAGGTCATTGAGGACTTTTATCACATCATTTGTAACATTACAGGTCATAATTATACCGAATAATCCCTGTTCATAATCATACCAATCAACAATCCATCTATGCACTACGAGCCAAAGATGACTTTCATCACAATATAAGCATGAGGATGATGACAATGATATAAGAATTCAATTAAATGAGAGAAAGGATAAATTTTAAAGATTTATAATTTAATTTATCTAGAATTTAATAATGTCCAAATTGTCAACATGATACTGTTTTGTGGAGTAAAATTCAAGAATAATATTGTATCAAAAATAATTTTGACAGAAAAGAAATCAATTTTGTCATAAATAGTACCCAGGTGAATAGTACTTCGAGAATAGTACCTCGTGAATAGTACCCCGACATGAAAAGATTAAAAATTATCAAGAATGTTCAAAATAATATTTCCGTGAAAAGATACTAGATGAAACACATATTTTAGATATTCTACTAATTTCAAGGAGTATAGAAGTAATACTTTAACAAAATGAGTGTAGAATACGTAATCTGAAACAAAATAATATTACTTACATACTACAGAGTGTCGACGTCGAGATTTTTAGTTTTCCCTTTTCGTTACTTGTTCTTTGGTGTTCTCATGTTAATGTGAGATTTGTTTGAAAAAATAGTGAAAAAGGTTCGACATGTATAATATCGACGATGGACTGTTAAGAGTCGCCAGTTGGTGTTTTTAACTAGTTGCACCAACACAACCGAAAAGATTTGCACATTGACCTAGTGTTTTGACACTGCTAAACGGGTCTATGAAATCGAGATTCGTTAGGGTTCGGGGGCTTGATTATGTGAAGGGAAGGTGTTAGGCACCCCCCGACATCCGTGTTGCCATGGTGACCGCCACTTCTCAAAGAAACTGTTATATGAATGTGTGTGTGTGTTGATCAATGTGTAATTATTTAAAAGTAGTGCGAGGCCTCATTCACACCTATATACACAAGGTTTGAATTTATATAAAATTTAGTTTTAACCAGATATAGCAATGAAGTTTTATAAAAAGAGGTTTTTCAAACCCTGTGCTCAATAGGAATTGAGACCTTTTCATACTTTCATTTAATTATTAAAATGTTCGGCTTGTTTGCTTTTATTTTCGAGATGCGAGGCATCTTCGAGAAAATAATATACAGCAGTGCCGAACTCCTTATGGGCATGACAGCCATCCAAGGAAATTCATACACTATAAATAATGTACATGCTACTTACAGCTAAAAAAGTCCATCATGGGAACCGAATCTAGATTCAGTGGACTGAATCTGTGATCACATGATTCCTAGGCTCACATAATACTGCAATTTATATTGAAAGTAGTAAGCAGTTATATATATATAAAAGCTATATATATATATATGTGTGTGTGTGTGTGTGCATGATCAACCACCACGAAGCAACTCCATGGGGGATTAAAAAAGTAAATAAAGCTGTAAAAGCAATCAACAGCCACGAAGTAAACTTCAGGCGGGACAAATGTAAATAAAGCTGTAAAAGGCCACAAAGTAAACTCCAGGCCTGATAGAAATATATATATATATATATATATATATATATATATATATATATATATATATATAAAAGTAGTAAACGCACCAGATATTAAATCCAGGCTCATCGGATATGTCCGACAACAATTATATATATAAACATATATATAAAAGCAATAAACGCTCTGGATGTAAAATCTAGGCTCATCAGATATGTTTGACAACAATTTTTTTATTTATATAAGTAAATAAACGCTCCAGACATAGTCTAGGCTCAATCGAGGCATAACTCGATAATGTTAGTCCATAAAAAAATATAAACATATATAAGTATATTTATACAGATAGAAATGAAAATCAAGGACTGAAGTCCGGGCATACGTACACAACACGACTCTCAATGTGTAGAATAGTGTGTGCAAAGATGACGAGAAATGCTTTGTAGAGTGTGAGAAGGCTTACAGTGGGCTGCCAATGCAGACTTTTATGACTCTAAATGGATAAATACTCAGCTCCTGCCGGTAAATGTATAACTGTATGTCGGCTAACAGGTAATGAGGAAACACTCAATATAGGGTGTGTACAGAGCAAATTAGACACGACTTCCTCTTCATTCTCTCTTTTAAAATGGCTACCCCAAGCCCTCTATTTATAGAGGGGGAGCCGCAGGTGTACCCGTGGAAGCCGCAGGTGCACCTGCGATTGCGCGGGGTACCCCGAGTTTTGCGGGTCCCGTCGTCTCAAAGTATGTGCACTCGTGCACTATAATGTTTGCTCGAACTTGCAGAACTTCAATCCAAGCATCCAAATGAGGTATATAAGACCTTCTTCAGACTTCTTATATCAAGAGTTACACATTACGTGGATTAGAGGTTGTACGAAGTCTGGAAGAGGGGACCATGCCCATGGTCTTCAAGCTTCAAATTTTATCCAGTGTGCTGCCACGCGTAATAGTCACTCGGGATTAGAACTCCCTGGTTCTTGAAGGACATTGTTGTTCATATGTACGTATGAAGTGTTGAGACGATGCGCAGGTGTTGAGGTAGCAAGATGACATATGACTCCTCACCGGGGTTATCACCGATTTGAGTTGAAAGCAGACGTTGCTCAGGGTTATATTTGAGATTGGACTACTGCAAGTGTTGAATGCCGCAATGTCATATGTGAAAATGCCTATATGCCCGGTGTTAGCTCCGGGTCTGAGGTATGAGTTCCTCGGTAGGTGGTCTGATTGAAGCTAATAGCATGCATTTGAAACAAACATTTCTGAAGTTATCGCTGGAACTGCAACAACATTTCTTGGGGTTATCGCCAAGGATGAAACTCGGGGTTAACTCTGAGGTTGGAAATGATGTTCTCGGTGTGTGTTCCAGGATTGAGACTGATTCTCCCGGTGGTATCCGGAATGGACGTGAGCTGTCTTCCAAGGTTATCTCCGAAAGACGATTCTGCCCTCTTGCAATGTTAGTAACAGGTGTGCAAAAAATTTTGAGTGTCTACAGATGCTCCTCTTTATCATATTCATGCAATGTAAGGCATTGATAGGATAAAGAATCCTAGACACTTGAAATGCAACAAGATAAGCATGATGTTATGTGCAGCAACATGATGCAAATGTATGATGTATAATTGTCAGTTAATCCTGTTGGGATGACAATCACTGATGTCTTGGACATGCGATCCAAGTCTTGAAGAATGTTGACGTTGGGGCTATCACCAATGTCCAGAATCCTAGACACGGACTTCTTTCTCCATTGAGGTGCCTCTTGTGTATAAGAGATCTGTGGGGATAAAGCTTTGTCTGTCTGAGGATGTGTATAACATATCCCACCATCCTGTCGGAGTTATTTCCAATAATATGAACTTGTCAAGGTTGCTTGACCTTCGCTGATATGTGTATCACCGGATAGATCCTTCTTGGGTGCATTGTCAAGGCTGCTTGACTTTCATTGATGTGTGTATCAATGGTTGCATCGCATTGTAACCCTTGTTGGGAATGGTTACTTCGATGGGTTTACTTGCCATCGGCTGAGATAATGTCAAGGTTGCTTAACCTTCATTGATGTGTATCAATGGTTGAGAATACGATGTAACCCTCGCCGGGGATACGTGGATGATTTGTAAACTTCGGCGTTGTAATCCTCACCAGGGATACGTCTTTATTTCATAACTTTGGCGTTGTAACCCCCGCTGGGGATACGTTTAGGGTTGTGACCCTGCATTGACGGCATCAGACCTTTGTAAGGTATTGCGGAGCATGATGCGTGAAAGATGATGCCATTGGTATAGTATACCTTGTATGCAGGCGAATACCAATGAGAGATATGTGGGGCCAGATTGCGGCCAATGAAAACCAGGTTTCTAGGCTATTCCGCTCAATTGCGTAACATTTTTATTCCTGATTTGGCCTTTTTAGCTTGCTAGACCTCCTTTGCAACTCTAACTAGAGCGAGCCGGAGGTTTGGGACCCACAAAGGGGTGCCACAGGTACACCTGCAGCAGTCGCATGTGGACCTACGGCCAACCGTGGCTATATAAAGCGTATGGGTTGCTTTCATAAGTCATTTTCAAGCTGCACGACGAAGGAAAATCTGAGAGCTCTTCTTCAGACCTGTTGAGTTTGGGCAATTTTCTGCATATTCTGCCACCGTACAAGCGTTCTTCACTGTCCTGGTAACATATACATGTATTCTTTTCCAGTTTCTATCCGTTGGAAAATGACTTATAACATGAAATGCATTTAGATACATAGTAGTTAATATGTATACTGATATGACTTGATAAAAAATATTCAACATAGCAAATGTTAGTATTAAACCATGCTGAACATAATGATAAAAAAATTTGACTTTTGAAGAAGTCAAATTGATACCTTTTACTGTCATTTCTTATCTTATTTTAGGACAAATAAGTAAAGGTGGGAAAGTAAAATAACCCTGGTAATTATATTACACTTATGGATTTTTTACTGTGATGTATTAAATGCATGTAGGATGTATATGACTGTTGGTAGGTGTGCTACTGAATTTCCACCTAGTTATGCCTATGTGCATGTGGATAGTCCCATTTACAAAGGGGGCTATGATAAAATTTTTCCAAAATGTAGGCATTGGGTTGTCATGCATTTTTAACTCTATTGTAGATGTATGTTAAAACAATGCATGCATGCATGTAATCAAAAAATGCATTTTGAAAAGCTCCAAGTAAGAATTTATCACACTCTTTCTGAGGTGATTTAGAGACTTGTTGTCCATATATTATGGATCCGGATCAGCCAAGTAGTTCCCACAGGACCACTTCTGGTGTACTGAGGAGGGCTTCTGAAATACCTTGATCCCGTTCTGTTAGACAACCACGTCGTTTGGTAGAGGTGGTGATACGTCCTATCCAGGTTGAAGTGCCGGATGTCGAGGAGGAGGAGGAGGATGTACCGGTTGAGGTTCCTGCTCCTGCTGCACGTGTTTCCCATAGGGAGTTGCCAGGTATTCAAGTGGCGAACCTAGATCTTCTGGGTGACTTGAGTCGGCATCCTTCAGTATACCTGTACGCAAACGAGGTATGAAGTTAGATCTTAATCTTCCTTGTTTCCTATTGATGAGGAGTAAAGGGTTATGATGTTAATATGCATTTGATGTAGGTTCCCGGCTTTACACAACCTCGAGGGAATTGGTTCAGCATCCACTCTATGTATCAGGCCTTGCATGATGACTATAGAGAGATTATCCATGGCTGGGGATTTGGGACGTTCTTTTTCGTTCTTCCCCATCGCTGTCCCTTGGGTTACCTCAGGGCATTGTCTAAGCGGTGAATTCACCAGACTTAGTCACTCCATTTGTTAGATTGTGAGGTGATGATGACGCCTTAGGATTGGCGATTTATCACAAGTATGGAGTTTGGAGGGGATCTAGTGCCTTGTACAGCGGATATTACCCCTACTGCCGTTAGATCCTTGTTGGGAGTTCCGGTGGAAGCGTTCAAGGGCAGGACTGTTCGTATAGGTCCTTTGAGCGTAGATGATATGAGCGGGCTAATGAGTGAGCCTATACCCAATGATGTGAGAGTCAGGGATCGCATTCTTCGGCGATTGTTCTTGATGATCATTAGGGGCTGCTTCATAGTAGATAACTCTTTTACGGTGTCCTTCGCTTTGATTGGGGTTCCTACACCTTGGCCTACTTCCTCAGGGGAATGCGCATGCGATCGCAGGGCTTAACCGAGGCTTGGTTAGGATACTACCAATTTCTACTGGTGAGTATTACTCTTGTATTTTTCCATGCACAGGTTAAGAGCATTGACTGACAGTAGATATTTGCCTTTGTGTTGGCAATTTTTGGCCTATGAGAGGCTTCCATGTTTGTATCTTGTGAGCATGTTAGGTTTAGACACCTATCCACGAGGACGGAGATGACATCATTCCATACTGGCGGAGGTCCTTGTAACTGAGGGTTTCACTCATTGCCGCCTACAGCTGGAGTTGTTGACAGCGGATGTCATTGATAAGTTGGTTTTATACCTACTTATCCGATATTTGTTACTTGAATTAGTTGCTTATACTCATGTTTCTTAGTTACTTTTCATGCATTTTGTGTTCATTTTGTAGATCATATGTTTGGGAACGATGTGAGCGACTATTGGTATGAAAACGCAAGGAAAAACAATCCGGGGATCGTTTGGGCTTTCATGTTCATTTTATGTTCTTGGCTTGAAAATTGGATTATATTGTAGAGCTTCTTCTTAGCTTTCCGTAACATCTTGAATTATTCCAATCGGAGTTCGGATGCAAGAGTTATGACCTTTGTACCAACGAACATTGAACGTCACTATTTTGGATGACCATTTGCATAGCAGTCACTTACAACCCATATTCAGCCTTCATTAGTGCATTATTTCTTAATTCTCAAAGAATAAAAGTTGTAGAGCTCGTCGAAAACTTTGATTTGATAGGTGGCAGGCCCCGTAACTCTTTCTAGATCAAAAGTTATTGCCATTTTATCAGAGGACAGTGCAGCAGAAAATCAACCACGCGGGTGCGCGTATTTGTAGTGCATTTTTTACATGGGCACGCGAGTCCCTGGAGCAAAAAAGTGCAATTTAGTACTTGAGCGCGGGCGCCCAACTTCAGGCCAATTCCAGCGCGGCCGCGCCACTTTGGAAGTTGACCAGAGATGACTTTTTCACTAGATAGTGCGATTGAAGCGTGACTTAGGGGGGGGGTTCAATTAGGGCTTATATATTAGAGGTATTGTCATTATGTAAAGCATATTACATCCCTTGGGGGATCACGTAGCTAATATTGCTTTCTTCTCTTTAATTTCCATATTAGATTAGAGTAGATTAGAGTAGTGATTTCTAGAGTTGATTATATTGAAAATTTGAATCAATTGGAAAGCATAAGAGATTCCATCTTGGAGCAGGAGTACAGATTTACATTTCAATTCTCTACACTTAATCCTCTCTTTATTCCAATTTGTAATTTTATGATGTTTATTCAATATGTGGATGGTGGGTTTGATTCAACTATGATCTAAACTCTATTTTGGGATTGCAATGGATTCTATTACTTAGTTTAATCTGATATACTTCATTGTTAACCTTATTGATTGCTATGGGATTGTCTATTAAGATTCATGCTTATTGCTTAGTTGATTGGCCATCAATTACTATGATAACCCATATGAACTTGAAAGACAAAGTATGTGTTTACATTTGATCTTGATAGTTTGTGATTTTATGTTCTACATTGTGATGGGATGTATGATTTGTGCTTAGGATAGACATATACCGAGGCATCGCTCGTAGTCAATTGAGAACTTGAGCTTAAACCATAATTATTTGTAAATCACATAGATATATAGTGGTTTAGGTAATTTGGGTGTTCATGTGTATTCCTTCAACTGGGGATTATATTTGATATGGGTATGGTACATTGAGATATGGTTGTACTTTACTTTCGTGTTCTCGACTAGCAATCCAGTGCAAGTAATTTGGCTTAACAGGGAGAGTGTTGATTTAAATTATTCAATAGATGAAATTGTAATCTCAGGTCTTCATTATCTAATCTCACTCTAGGAATAGTTAGATTTATTTAATTTCACAATTTAAATATAAAATATCAAATCATTCATTTAAATAAGACTGGAATGGTTATGAGTTAATGCTTGGTGAATTTTATTAGTTAATTCTTCGTGGGAACGGTACTTTACTTACTCTTTATTACTTATTGACCGTGTATACTTGCACGCATATATTGATCGGTAAAACGACCAACAAGTTTTTGGCGCCGTTGCCGGGGAATTAGCTTAATAAATTTTTGCCAACATTAATTTCAATCAAATTGGTCTTAATTTAAACATTTTTTTATTTTAATTATCTTCTTATATTTCTCTCTTTTCAAGTACCGTGGGTGACTTTGCTTATCAATGGCCTTATGCAAATATGATTCAACCTAGGGACACAAGAACTGAAGGACTCAATGTATTTTCTACATTGTCAGCACAAATTGTAACACTTTCGGAGAGGTAGGATATTCTTGCAGCCCAACGCACTCGAGAGATAGTAGTTACATGTGAATATTGTGCTGGCAAGCATCCGAGTTATCAGTGCAACATCAGTGTTGGACAAGTACAGTTTGGGGGTGATTACCTCAATAACTATGTTTATCCCAATTATCATCAAGGTTGAGGGTATCACCCAGATTATGAATGGAGTTATAACTATCAAGACCAACACTACATTCCAAGTCCAACACATCCATCAGATTTCTCATGTCCACCTCCAATGCAATAAGAAGAAAATTTAAGGTTGAAAGATTTCATGTCAAAAAGCATAGCAGACCATGAAGAGATGATGATGAGTCAGGAGTTATCAAGCCAAAATCTTAACAAACAGATGGAACAACTCATTAACTCCTCAATGAATGGTCCTCAATACATGGATTTTGAAACTAAACAAGATAATTCAAGATTGGAGGATTTGTGGTTCAAATTTGTAGCATCAACTGAGGAGAAGATGATTAAGCAAGATAGGTCAATTCAAAATCTTTAGAATCATATAGATCAAATGTTCGAAGCCTTGAACAATCTCGCTCCAAACAATTGGTGTTATGACATGGACAATGAAACTGATGAAGAGCTAGAAGTGTTCTTGCCACTTAATGAACTGAAAGGAGTGGACATTGAGGAGACAACGGAGGGTATGGAAAATGAAGATCATGAGCTGACTTGTATAATACCCTAAGTGCCTTCTCAGTTAGAGTTAAAAAATTCAGTGAATTTTGCACACCCATGTCCCCTTGGTAGTCACATCTAAAGCAAGAATTTCTACGATTATGAGGCCTCTTACAAACCATGGTGGGCTGAGGAAGAGATAATAGAAGAAGAAAATCTTGTTGTATCTGTCATGCCTCAATTTAAAAATGTATTCACAGATACAACGGAAGGAGCACTTGGCTATGTAATAGAACTGGGGACATCTTGTATAGAAAATATGCTAGGTGGCTTCAATCCGAAGACACTCATGATGGGGAACCTACCAAAGAACATAGCAGTTCTAATGGATGGAGGGTTCCTAGCTTATCGTAGAGGAATTGGATAGTGGTGTCAAGAAAAGAGTCCAGCTAACGGACTATAAACCGAGCGCTAGATGGGAGGCACCTCATCCAATCTTTGTCCCTCCTTGTTTAATTCTTATTTACATTTCTATATTTAGTAGATGTTAGATATTGGTAAGTCTTAATAATAGTTTTATTGTTTCTCCTCTCAGGTTCAATCCAATTGCTATAAGCATTCAGGATCAAACAGAAGTCAAACAAAACTAAAGCTGCCAGAGTACAGGGTAGCGTGCCCACTCCCAACTACAAGACAAACACAGCGCGGTCGCGCTATAGCTCAGTCACAAAAAATTGCTTAATTTTTAGAATTTCTGACTCAAGCATTTGGATAGTTAGAAGCCCACACTCAGTTTCCAACTATAGAATATCTCAAACTTAGCCATCGCCTGATATACCATCGGATCATGAGGAGGCGAACAAAGATGACATTGCCACTTATGGGAGTATTCTTTCACTTTTAATTACAATGAGGGCATTGTTTATTTTAAGTTTGGGGGTATTGGGTTGTAGTGAGTAGTTGTTGCATGTAGTTAGTTGCATATAGTTTGATTTCATGTTTAAGTTGCATAGTAGGGGTATTTTAGTATCTTTGTAGTTAAATTCTACATGAATTTTTTTTTAGTTTTTTTTGTCTTTTTTACTTAGTATGTGTTTAGTTGCATAACATTGCATAATACCAGGCTTTTAGTTAGTTGAATTCTAATTTGGCCAATGATGAAATAGAAATTTGATAGATTTTTGAATTTGGTTGATATCTTGAGCTTAGTTATAATTTTATACACGATATAATTCATCCTTGCTGTTTAGATGTTACCAGGTAGCACGACAATGTTCCTATTTGCTTGTTAGTTAAGATTAGCATACTTTACTGCTGAGTTCAAAATGTTGTTTTTAATGATAGAATTGTGTAGGAAGTGAGTAATGACTATGAAGACACTGAAACTCAAGTTTTGGGAACGCATGAGTATGCTTTCTTTATATAAAAAAAAGAGAAAAAGAAAAAGATAAGAATAGAAAAAAAATGAATAATTACCGTGGCTAGTCTTGTTTCGAGGCCTTTGTTACTTGAGTAAGTAAGCCCGAGGGGATTGTCTCTACACCTAGCGCCCTAAAGTTTTAATGGTCTGGGAGTCATTGGTTGAAAGCTCGCTAAGGGGAAACACTATTAGCCTAATGGAGTGAGAC
Organism: Panax japonicus; assembly: GCA_020205505.1. Classification (NCBI taxonomy): domain Eukaryota; kingdom Viridiplantae; phylum Streptophyta; class Magnoliopsida; order Apiales; family Araliaceae; genus Panax; species Panax japonicus. Next base: position 35,470,020 of record CM035099.1, on the reverse strand, counting down.
ATTGCACAGTCATGGGAAAAATATATATATATATATATATATATATATATAAATAAACACCGCGGGAAAGTGCAAAAATCACCCTCGTGAGTAAAAATAAAGCAAAATAAACCCATTGTTGAACCTTAATTTATATTGATGTGTTGGAGTAGTTGATGTCTCATTAGTATATGCAGTTTTTGATTTAAACTTCAATTTTCTGTCTTAAGCATTTAGCATGTGGTATCTTCACCTTTGTCAAGCTTATCTGTGAACACATCACACACACACAACATCTTTATAGCAGGTTAGGATTATCTGATTGTATGTCATTATGCCTTTAGCTTAGTTTGATGCTTTATTCTTGGATCTTGATATTTCTCTGAGTCATATCTTATTAGAATTCTCAACATGGCTGGAAATCTTGGGATTCATTGTCATAGTAGCGTAGCTTGCATAACATGTAGATTGCATTATATTGTGTTGCTTGGGGACAAGCAACGATTTAAGTTTGGGGGTATTTGATAAGTTGGTTTTATACCTACTTATCCGTTATCTGTTACTTGAATTAGTTGCTTATACTCATGTTTCTTAGTTACTTTTCATACATTTTGTGTTCATTTTGTAGATCTTATGTTTGGGAACGATGTGAGCGACTATTGGTATGAAAACGCAAGGAAAAATAATCCGGGGATCGTTTGGGCTTTCATGTTCATTTCATGTTCTTAGCTTGGAACTTGAATTATGTAGTAGAGCTTCTTCTTGGCTTTCCGAAAAATCTTGAATCATTCCAATCGGAGTTCGGATGCAAGAGTTATGATATTTGTACCAACGAACGTTGAACGTCACTATTTTGGATGGCCATTTGCACAGCAGTCACTTCGAACCCAATTTCAGTCGTTATTCGTGCATTATTTCCTAATTCTCAAAGAATTAAAGTTGTAGAGATCGTCGAGAGCTTCAATTTGATAGGTGGCAGGCCCCGTAACTCTTTTTGGATCAAAAGTTATTGCCATTTTATCAGAGGACAGTGCAACAAAAAATCAACTGCGCGGGCACGCGAATTTGTAGTGCATTTCCTGTGCAGCCGCGTGAGTCCCTGGAGCAAAAAAGTACGATTTAACACTTGAGCGCGGGTGCACCCAACTTCAGGCCAATTCCAGCGCGGCCGTGCCACTTTGGAAGTTGACCAGAGATGACTTTTTCACTAGATAGTGCGATTGAAGCTTAACTTAGAGAGAGGGGGGGGGGGTTCAATTAGGACTTGTATATTAGACGTATTGTCATTATGCAAAGCATATTCCACCCCTTAAAGGATCACGTAGCTAATGTAACAACCTGATATTTTTATACAAATAAATTAGAAATTTTGCGTATAAAATTTTTATTTATTTTAAATATGTGGAATATGTGCCAAGATAATGCGTGTATGTGTTTATGTGATATATTTATTACATGAATGATTTTAAATAATTTTATTTTAGAATTATTGATTATTATAAATTATATTCTTATAATAATTAATTTTATAGCAGAAATGTTTTTATTATTTATTTTCCATGAAAATATAATCATATATTATTTATATAATATATGAAATGATTTTTAAAATTATTATAATAATTACTTTATTATATGAATTTTAGTATAGATTATTAATTAATTATTTTAGCTTAATTAATAATGTTAAGTATGACAGATAAATCAGATATAGAATCCAAACCTTAATTTTGGATTTTGATCAAGGAATGAGAATAATAATATAATATTATTTATATTTTGATTTTTTAGTGCTATAATTATATACTGTATGTATATGGACTGACAATGATTGGTCAGTTATGGTGTATTATGGCAAACCCTAGTTTACTATGGAAAACCCTAATTTGAAACTCAGTTGTGAGTTTAAGTCTGTTATATAACCGTGTTATATGATTTATGATTAACCCTAATTAACATTTAGATTTATTAATTTCTTGAAAACCTAATTACCAAAATTATAAACCCTAATCGCTAAATTAGCAATGATAATTATAATTATTATATAATAACCCTAATGTCAATGTATGATTAGAACCCTAATCAAATTAAAAAAACCCTAATTATAAATTTTGCTAACTAATTATATTTTATTTTAAACCCTAAATAAATAATTTGGGTAACATATATTAAAATTGTTAGACTATGATTATTGCATGACCCAAATAAATTATGGGAGAAGCCCAAAAGAAATCAAATTCAAGCCCAAACTTAGCCCACATAATTAAGGGTATTTTAGACCTTTGATTTATCTAATTTATGCATTAAAATAAAAGTTAGATAAAAAAATTAGTGGGTATATACATAGCTGGCCACAATAGGCCTTTTAAGGCAACAAATTAGGCTAATCAAGTTTCCTTAAATAGCTAATGACCTTACTTTCCAACACAAAGTACAATGTTGTCTACACCTCATTGGTGGAAATCTCACTAAGCATACTTAAGAACAAGATAAGGAGTTTTGTCTAATAGACAACACATGTATGGGGGATAATAGCTAAATCCCACATTTGCTAGACTTCTATAAATAGATTAGAGAGATAAATAAACCATTTGCTAGCTCATTTTGTGCACACACCCTCAACCAATATCTCTCAACTCATAACCCACAGAATTCATTGCTAAGACCAGTCCCAAACAAAGCCCCACCATTACCATAAACAAATCAGAAGCTAGAATCAAGATTAAGCCCAAAAAGGTATAAAACTCTAAGCTATAATCTGATCCTTGATCTGTTGTTGAATGTTAGTTTTTAGTGTTAAAATATGTTGTTAGTAGTGTCTAATGATGATCTGGGTTGCTAGATGTTAGATCCATAACATCTAAAGACTCGAATTTGAAGATCTTTAAAATCTGGAAAAAGTTTGTTCTGTGGTCTGACAACGAATGTCAGTGGTCACAGATCTTTGGTCGGTTATGATTTCTGTTGTTATTAAGTTATTATGTGTTTCTTGTAGTGTGTTCTTTAATCTGCAAAAAGAATATGGGTCATTTGATGTCTAGAATGAAAGTTATTAACGGTCAAATACCGTTGACCGGTATTGACCGGAAGAAATCTGGGCAGCCCAGATTATGCCTAGATCGTGTCTGACAAGATTTTGATCGGCTAGATCTATCCGTGTATACATATTTTGGTTCTGTTGTTGCAATATAGTAGTAGCTTGGTTTTAGTACTATAAGATTATGCCTTAAAATAGCTTTAATATCAAACGTATTGAACGTAGTGAGTGGTCAAAACATTCCACTCGGTCACGGTTTTATTTTTTGGAATTTCCGGAAACGTCAAGAACATATATTCTGACAGCCTTTGACCGATCAATATCTTACTATTGTTTTGTTGTTATGGTTATATTTTGTGATAGATCTGTAGTGTTACATGTGGGCTAGAATCTAGAAGTCATAGATCACTAAAACATTAAACGATCAGAGTGTAGTGGAGGTTCAAAGTGTGACTCACGATCTGTTCTTCATTTCTGGGTAACCCAGAAATGAAGAACAGCCTCTGACAGCCACTTTGATGGCTTAGATCTTTCATTTGATGCATGATATGAACATGTTCGTTGCTGGATCTTGTAGTCTTACATTAGCTCTACCAGATTTGACCAAAAACAAGTCCAAAAACACATCACACACTGATTTACACTTGGTGAAACCCACCCACTCGGTAACTGGCTTGAAGATCTGTGTTTGCATGAAGAACACGAAGAACACCTACAGCGACAGTTCTGTCGCTATAGGTGGTCTTTAGCGACAATTTATTTATAAAAATTATATTTTTATTAAATAATTATAGAAAATTAGTTTTTAATTATTAAAAATACATAATAAATGACTAAAAATTATTTTAAAGTCCGAAAATTATATTTTAATTATTTTGGATATATTTCACAAATATTTAATATTTTTGGAATATTAAAGGTCTTTAATTTATTTAATAATTATATTAAATAAATTATTTAAAAATGATTTTAATACTTGAAAAATCATTTAAAATTATATTATGGTATAAGAAAATATTTTAAGTTATTTTTAATGACTTTTAATATTTTATGGTAAATTTAATTAATTAATTAATATTAATGATAATTTAGTTATTTAATAAATGAATTAAATAAATAGATTAAAAATGATTTTATTATATTAAAAATCATTTTAAATAATAATAAGGTATTTAAGAATATTTTAAGTTATAAAATATAACTTTTAATATTTAAAGAATAATTTTATTAATAATTTAATATTAATGATATTTATTTAGCATTAATGATATTAAATTTATTTAATAAATAAATGGTTTATAAATGGTTTTATTGATTTAAAAATCATTTAAAAAGGATATAAATGAATTAAAAATATTTTAAGTTATAATTAATGACTTTTAATATTGGATAAATAGTACATTAATATTTTAATATTAATGGTAATTATTTAAAAATGATTTTAAATATTTTAAAAAATCATTTAAGGGTAATATAAATGTTTTAAAAGTATTTTGAGTTATTATAAATAACTTTAATATTTTGGCAATGGTTTCATTAATAGTTTAATGTTAATTAAATATTAATGATAATAGAATTGTTTGATGTTTTAAATCATTTGATAATGATTTCGGTGTTTGAAAATTTATGATAAATTATAATAAATATTTATTGAGTCATTTAAAATAATATGACTGATATTTACAAATATTGAGCTACAGAATAGAGTCTTAGACTCGATAATTAACTGATAAAGCTGTCAGTACACCGATATAGTTCTGAAATTGTTCTAGACTTAGATATTTTGATTATATTAATATTTATTTGTGATCCAATGACTGTTGAATATGTGAGACAATGTGATTAGGTTATGTGCTGACTGTGAAATGCAGTACTATGTGTTATAGTATATTATTCTAATCGAGCGAATGATCTGATTAATGATAGGTGATTACATAAAAGGTAAAACTAAGTTGCATTTTGTAACCAGCATATTAGGCAAGTATCCTACCTTTGCATTTCCTTTATGCAATGGACATGAGTAAGAATGTTTTAGAATTATATTATTACTGTACAGATTATTAACCCTATATTATATACGCTCATTGATTATCAACATGTTAGTATATGGTAATTCAGATATATATTCTGTTCGTTAATTTCTATAAATGGTTATACAAGTGTCCCCACTTGGATAATCATTGCATTTAATCACATTTTGATACACCTTTTTCAATTACTCGTATATATATATGTTGAATTATAGATTATTGTTAAACAAGATAAAACCTACCATTATCCAACCGAATTGCTTTGGTTTGGAACCCTGACAGGTATGAACATCCCATTCATGGGAAAAATTTTGTGCCCAAGGCAGCCAGAGTGAACGATAATATCGTTCTTGTTAAGTAGTATTGATCTATACAGGGTACAACGGGCTGATCACCCCCGTGCCCGTAAGTTATGACGGTTTATAGATGAAGTTCTGTTTAACCTTTTCAAAAATAAAAACAATGTTCATAGTATGTCACCTTAACCCTATTTATAATCAGCATGTAGTTTCAAAAATTTGAAAGAGGGTTGTTATGTTATTATTATTGGTTTAGAATTACTTCACAACTATTGATTTGTTGTAGAAGGGTAGTATAAAGAAAACATTTAAATTCTTTCAGCTTATATATATAATTGCTATTACTTGCTGAGCACTCAAATGCTCATCCTTGCTTAATTTAAATGTTTTCAGCTAAGTGTGGTCAAGCAGAAGGTTCGACTAAGAATAAAGGAAAAGAGAAGGTTGCTGATTAAGTTTTTATGATATGTTATGTAATAGTTTGCTTTATTATGATAAGGATGATATATATATTATTATTATCATGTAATGAATGTATTAGAGGTTGTGTACTTGGGAATAGACTATGATAATTATGTAAATTAAGTTTAATATTTATATTATTGTTATTATTATTAGTATTATTCCGCTCATAGAAATGGTATTATGAAGCACCGAGTTCGGGTTTCAAGTACCTGAGTTTGGAGGCTTTACAGGTTGGTATCAGAGCTTTAGGGTTAAAAACCTTAGATGGGATAGACCTTAGGCTATAACCTTAGAACAGAGGGAAACATTGAGAATATAAACAACTCATATAGAGTTTATAAAGAGATGAATTGACTAAATTCATCATCAAACTAAATAAAAGATAACTTATATAAAACTATTATTTGTTGTGTGTATATACTATATGGTAATCAGGATAATTTATGTGTGTAGATGTCTGGTGGAAAAGGCTTATTATATGCTTATAGAAAACTCTTCTAGAGTATGTTAGCTAAGTGATGGGTCGAGGAGATCCATCAAGTTTTAGTTGAACTGAATAAAATATCCTTTCATTTTATCAATGAATATATTTTATTGTGGTACTGATATTGTTTTGATTGTTTATTGTGGTTATAGAATGGCTGACGAAAGTCAAGATAGTTATTCAGTGAACTAAGAGACGAGAGACTCTATTAAGGAGTCCTTAGAGCATGAGATGATAAGAGATTTGTTGGCCAGGAATGACGAGTTAAAGGTTAGGGCTGAGCGAGTGGAGGAGCAGAACCACACCCTCCAAATTTCAAAGCAACAATATAAGGACGCTGCTTACCAGGCACAAACGGAGTTAGTTGACTTATGAGGGAGGTTGGAGTAGAGAGAGCTGCAGCTAGGACAATTGAGAGTTAAGGGGGAAGCTAAAGATGCGAGGATATATACCTTGGAGCAAGCTTTAGACATCGCCTTTGTGCGGTTCAACGCAGAGTGGATGGAGCTGCCCTCCAGCAGTGAGAGCGGGCGTTGATTTGTATTCATGTTCGATATAGTCCCACTTTTTGTTTCTATTAGAGACTGTTTAGTTGTTGTAAACCCTTATGCCTTGTTGTATGCATAGGATGACAGTTAAACCCCAACTTTTATTTTGATAGAGGGGTAAATGATAGTGAATAGGTAGTATAGATTCGATTGTGTAGGTCTATTTAATGTTAAGTATGTCTGTGTAATGTAATGATCCCAACTTTTGGTATTAGTCAAGGCTGTAAATCCCAACTTTTAAGTCACAAAGGGATAACAGATGTTTATAACAGTATGTGTTATAGAATGACAAGTGTTATGAAAATGAATCTATGATGGATTAATGAAATAAGTTGGTATAAAGATAGTAATCAATTATCTGAGCACTGGTTAATACAATAAACCAAAGTTTTTGAAATCTAATATTTTGAATACATGATTATTCGAGTAGAACATTTTGCGTTATGTAAATACCCTAAGATATAGAAGGTAAGTTGATGAAAGATAAATTATGATAATGCCACCAAAACGAAAGCGAAATCAACGGACAGAAGAACCTGTCGATAAAGCTGGAGGACAACCAGACCTGATACAGAATTTTGCGAACATGGTCACTCAAGATATGCAGAATGGAATACTAGCCGTGGAAAATCAGCTAGAAATTCAATTAACGAACTTCAAAGACTTCAAGGCAGTCAGAACGCCAGGATTTAGAGGATCAACTGACCCTGTGGAAGAATTTATGATAGCTGGGGTAACAGAGGGACAAAAGACAACTTTTTCCACCTATACAATGAAAGGGGGGCTTTACAGGGGGACAAATTTTTGGTAGGAGGCAAATAAAACTAGAGCCGAAAAAGGGAGTAGTGGTAGTAGGACTGAAAAAAAAATAAAGGAGATAATTTTGGGAATACCGAGATTAGGCTAGGAGGTGGAAAGAAACAGGCTATGCAGTGTAGAAATTGCGGAAAGAATCACTCGGGAGAATGTCTTAAAGGTAAGTTTACGTGTTATAAGTGTGGACAGAATGGACATATCTCTCCCAATTGCCCCAATCTGAAATTGTATAGTAGATGTTTTATTTGTGAATCAATGGAGCATAAGGTGTAAGACTGTCCAAGAAGGATAAGGGAGACAAGAAATGTGAATAAGGGAAAAGGCAGCAGGACATTGGCAACAACGGGACCAACTTCAACAAACAAAATAATAGAACCAACCACAGGAGTCTTCAGTATGACAGTTCCAGATACGGTGGCAGCAAAGAATGCAACTCCAGGAAGTATTCTATTAAAATTTTATTTTCTTATATATGATTTTTGTATATATATAATAAATTATTTTATAAAGAAATTTTGAAGGAGAAATTTGAGTTCTTTTAGAAATCAAATTTTCGTTTAATCAGATAGATAAGCTTTATGTGAATAAGTTAAAGATCAATACGATCATTTATGATCAAGATCTACTTGTAATGATTGTATATGCTACTTACACTTGTATTTGTAGGTTTTAAAACGGTGATTCCGGGGACGAAATTTTTATAAGGGAGGGTGAATGTAACAACCCGATATTTTCTATACAAATAAATTAGAAATTTTGCGTATAAATTTTTTTATTTATTTTAAATACGGGGAATATGTGCCAAGATAATGTGTGTATGTGTTTATGTGATATATTTATTACATGAATGATTTTAAATAATTTTATTTTAGAATTATTGATTATTATAAATTATTTTCTTATAATAATTAATTTTATAGCAAAAATGTTTTTATTAATTATTTTCCATGAAAATATAATCATATATTATTTATATAATATATGAAATAATTTTTAGAATTATTATAATAATTACTTTATTATATGAATTTTAGTATAGATTATTAATTAATTATTTAACTTAATTAATAATGTTAAGTATGACAGATAAATCAGATATGGAATCCAAACCTTAATTTTGGATTTTGATCAAAGAATGAGAATAATAATATAATATTATTTATATTTTGATTTTTCAGTGCTATAATTATATACTGTATGTATATGGTCTGACAATGATTGGTCAGTTATGGTGTATTATGGCAAACCCTAGTTTACTATGAGAAACCCTAATTTGAAACTCAGTTGTGAGTTTAAGTCTGTTATATAACTGTGTTATATGATTTATGATTAACCATAATTAACATTTAGATTTATTAATTCCTTGAAAACCTAATTACCAAAATTATAAACCCTAATTGCTAAATTAGCAAGGATAATTATAATTATTATATAATAACCCTAATGTCCATGTATGATTAGAACCCTAATCAAATTAAGAAAATCCTAATTATAAATTTTGCAAACTAATTATATTTTATTTTAAACACTAAATAAACAATTTGGGTAACATATATTAAAATTGTTAGACTATGATTATTGCATGGCCCAAATCAATTATGGGAGAGGTCCAAAAGAAATCAAATTCTAGCCCAAACTTAGCCCACATAATTAAGGTTATTTTAGACCTTTGAGTTATCTAATTTATGCATTAAAATAAAATTTAAATAAAGAAATTAGTGGGTATATACATAGCTGGCCACAATAGGCCTTTCAAGGCAACAAATTAGGCTAATCAAGTTTTCTTAAATAGCTAATGACCTTACTTTCTTACACAAAGTACAATGTTGTCTACACCTCATTGGTGGAAATCTCACTAAGCATACTTAAAAACAAGATTAGGAGTTTTGTCTTATAGACAACACATGTATGGGGGATAATAGCTAAATCCCACATTTGCTAGACTTCTATAAATAGATTAGAGAGATAAATAAACCATTTGCTAGCTCATTTTGTGCACACACACCCTCAACCAATCTCTCTCAACTCATAACCCACGAAATTCATTGCTAATACCAGTCCCAAACAAAGCCCCATCATTACCATAAACAAATCAGAAGCTAGAATCAAGATTAAGCCCAAAAAGGTATAAAACTCTAAGCTATAATCTGATCTTGATCTGTTGTTGAATGTTAGTTTTTAGTGTTAAAATATGTTGTTAGTAGTGTCTAATGATGATCTGGGTTGCTAGATGTTAGATCCATAACATCTAAAGGCTCGGATTTGAAGATCTTTAAAATCTGGAAAAAGTTTGTTCTGTGGTCTGACGACGAATGTCAGTGGCCACAGATCTTTGGTCGGTTATGATTTCTGTTGTTTTTAAGTTATTATGTGTAACTTGTAGTGTGTTCTTTAATCTGCAAAAAGAATATGGGTCATTTGATGTCTAGAATGAAAGTTATTAATGGTCAAATACCGTTAACCGACATTGACCGGAAGAAATCTGGGCAGCCCAGATTATGCCCAGATCGTGTCTGACAAGATTTTGATTGGCTAAATCTGCCCGTGTATATATGTTTTGGTTCTGTTGTTGTAATATAATAGTAGCTTGGTATGAGTACTACAAGATTATGACTTAAAATAGCTTTAATATCAAACGTATTGAATGAAGTGAGTGGTCAAAGCAGGCCACTCGGTCACAGTTGCATTTTCTGGAATTGCTTTCTTCTTTTTAATTTCCACATTAGATTAGAGTAGATTAGAGTAGCGATTTCTAGAGTTGATTAGATTGAAGACTTGAAGCAATTGGAAAGTATCAGAGATTCCATCTTGGAGCAGGAGAACAGATTTTCATTTTAATTCTCTACACTTAATCCTCTCTTTGATTCCTATTTGTAATTTTATGATGTTTATTCAATATGTTGATGGTGGGTTTGATTCAACTATGATCTAAACTCTATTTTGGGATTACAATGGATTCTATTGCTTAGTTTAATCTGATATACTTTATTGTTAACCTTATTGATTGCTATTGGATTGTCTATTAACATTCATGCTTATTTGCTTAGTTGATTGGCCATCAATTACTATGATGACCCATATGAACTTAAAAGACAAAATATGGGTTTATATTTGATCTTGATAGTTTGTGATTGTATGTTCTACATTGTGATGGGATGTAGGATTTATTCTTAAGATAGACATATACCGAGGCATCGCTTGTAGTCAATTGAGAACTTGAGCTTAAACCATAATTATTTATAAATCACATAGACATATAGTGGTTTAGGTAATTTGGGTGTTCATGTGTATTCCTTTAACTGGGGATTATATTTGATATGGGTATGGTACATTGAGATATGGTTGTACTTTACTTTCGTGTTCTCGACTAGCAATCTAGTGCAAATAATTTGGCTTAACAGGGAGTGTGTTGATTTAAATTATTCAATAGATGAAATTGTAATCTCAGGTCTTCATTATCTAATCTCACTCTAGGAATAGTTAGATTTATTTAATTTCACAGTTTAAATATAAAATATCAAATCATTCATTTAAATAAGACTGAAATGGTTATGGGCTAGTGCTTGGTGAACTTTATTAGTTAATTCTCCATGGGAACGATACTTTACTTACTCTTTATTACTTGTTGACCGTGTATACTTGCACGCATATATTGATCTGTAAAATGACCAACAGTCATCACATGGGTGCCCTACTCTAAGGATCATTTAAGCATTAGATTTGAGGATGGGTACTCGACTGGTGTCGAGCACGTTATGTCCACCCGTAGGAATCCTTTCTTCACAGATGGAGGATGGGAGCTCTATTTAAGAGAGCGTGCTATCAAGAGCAGTACAAGAGAGATTCGCATGCCAATCTTGCCTCCTGCCAGGCGTTATTGGCCTATTTCGCAGTCATCCATCACTGACATCCCATTGTTAGGGATTGACGGTTATACATTATCAGAGGGCCCCTACACTCAGGAGATGTTCCAGCATTGGTGGCTCCCTCGTACCATTGGAGCTCAGACCCACGCCATACAGTTTATGGGGGATATGGTTCCAGGATCAGTGATAATGATGGATTGGATAGCCTGTGTCAGAGATCCGACTCATGTGACACAGATTGACAGATTGACCCGGCAGTTGGACCGGACACATTTCTTTATCCGGCATTTGGGTAGAGATTGTTAAGAGGCAGATATTTTTTATCCTTCTAGTTCTGGCGCTGGCCCCTCAGGTTACCCATATGATTTTTCTAGTACAGATCCTCCCTTGTATAGGCCTGACATCCTTGTAGATAGAGATTTAGTGACTTAAGAGGAGTTACATCAGGTGGACAGGATCAATGATGTAGACATCGATACCATTGACTTCTTCTGATGTATATTTCTCATTATCTCTTTTGATAGGCCTCTGTTAGCTTCTGGGTAGCTTCGCCCCATTCTCGCTATATCTTTTGATAGGCCTCTGTTGAGATGTTGGGTAGCTTCGCCCGATTTCCATGTATTTTAGCTGTACAGAGATGTATTACATGATGATATACTTAGGAATGTATGTACAATTTTCCATTCCCTATATCATATTGCCATCTATTGTATCATGCATGTTATTATGTTAAGCATATGTATGTATGTCCAGAGATATTCAGCATTGACCCTTAGATGGTCTTATGACATGGCCCGTACAGATGTCTTTTTCGACAGTTAGCCGTATTGATCATACCCCACCATTTTTGGTGGCATCTGGTATGCTCTCATTGTATGATAGTATGTCACCACCAAACAGGGTGACTGTAGATCATTTGTTGCAGCACACTATGAACTTTTTGATGTTTTAGGTTCCCACAGGGTTCATAGATGGTATGCTAGAGCATTGGGTAACAGAGGTTTTCTGCTTTGTGACCCGAGAGTTGACTCCTACTCTAGAGGAGTATGCATGGTTGATGATGCTGCCGTTGGACAGACCTTGCGTGCATATGGCGATTGGGGACATGACTAGATAGTTCATGACCCTCACCGGATTGAGGTGTAGAGTGGTACAGGATGAGATTACATCCGGCCATGTGATATCCGAGTGTTTTTTGATTGAAAGATTTGGCTTTGAGGATAGTTATGCACGGAATTCTGGGGATTTCACCACATCGGAGGATCATTGGCGTTCAGCCAGAGTGGATGTACTATTGCTGTATGTATTGTCATACGTCTACATGCCACTATACATGGATGAGTTGGACATCGGCATCATTATGGTAGTGAGAGCTCTCCGGGAGGGTTACACCATCATACCAATGATTATGGCAGAGACTCTGAGATCGGCCACATATTGCTGTACTTATCCGGCAAGAGTGTTCATAGACAGCTCGGTCATGCTGTAAGTGTGGTTTATGTCACACTTGGGACTGATTGGTACATTCAAATGGCATATATATTGTTTCAACCATGATATAGCGATGTCGTACTCTTTCCAGCCTGCGGAGTGTATAGATGCTGCCTCTTAGTTATCTTTCCTGGCAGGGATTGGAGATCCATTTGCTATATTACCGTGTACAGGGCTTAGCTCACCCTACAGCTTCATTACTCATGCTCTGGGTATAGATTATCTTCCTCTAGCTAGTTTGAGAGGGATGATTACCAACCACCTACTGGCCGTGATGTGTCAGTTTGACAAATTTTAGGATTTCCACCTATATGAGGGGGCAATGATTCAGCGCTTCGCTTCTTGCCACTTATCATCAGCGGACAGATCTAGGTTGTATGCCTGTTGGGATCAGCGAGAGCTAGCTGATTTTTCTGTTAGTCATCCAGGTTATTCTATAGAGTATTCAGCATGGATGGAGACAGAGACTACATCGACTATGGTAGTATCCACAGAGCAGGATATTGATTCTGACGATGAGGAGCCTATGGAGGAGGCTGACATTCCCACTGATGGAGACTTGATTGCTGGGCTTCCAGCATTTATGATGGATTCTCCCACCTCGAGTGCCACTGTTACTCAGTATTCAGCACAGTATTTGGAGTAGAGCTTATATCTGATGACCTATGAGAGAGATCAGGCTAGGGCCACGATGTTGACAGCTCTTGATGGGAGAGACGCCACTCTGTTAGAGAGGGATGAAGCTAGATCAGCCAGGGATGCATTGATTATGGAGCGGTATGCCACCCTATCTACTAGGGATGTGACCATTGAAGATAATACTTCAGTTAGATCCCATACGACTGACATCCTTGCTGATATGAGTGCTTATATTGATGAGCATCATGTCACCATGCAGTTAGCCTATGATCTGTTAGCTCGTGTAGATTCCATTGGACAGGAGCTTGCAACTTTACCTCCGTCTTCAGAGATGGATGCTATGTTAGATCTGATAGTCCACATACACACAGATCCGTAGATAGCTTTGTATTTTCCTACACAGACTAGCTTAGCCATCTTGTCATGTACAACACAGATGTATATATCAAACAGTAGTATATATGGCAGAGAAATATATTTTGATTTACTTCCCTTTCAGTTATGCCTTGATACTTGCTTGATATTTGCCTGTTTCTTTAAGGCCTTGTGATCTTGATGTATTCTGAACTCATCCTTGATGTGTGGACATTGAGCCATCACAGGATCTCTCAGAATGGATCATTGATCTGTATGTATCCCTACTATCTTTGGGTGTCTTGGGACTGGTATAGAAATGTGGAGAGGAGTGTGGCTTTTCCTCTTTGAGATTGACCACACCATAGATGGTCGCCAGTACTTCTATTTGTGAGAAGCCTAGTTAATTCCATCTCTTATGGATTGGTATTGCTCTTTGAGGCACAACCACAGCTTAGATGGTCACCAAATCTCCTATTTGTGAGGAGAGGTTGGGTAATTCCATCCCCTTGGTCTGAAGCCGATGAAATGTGGTGTGTTGAAGGTTGATCTCAGTACCGTGTGACAAGCATTTTGTTCTGGTAGGGGGTTAGACTAAACCATAAATGGCTACCTACGTATTCCTATTGAAGAGGAGATCAAGTCTGCGTAGTTCAAACCTGGTGTAAGAGGTTCAATGCTGAATGTGAAGGCATATGGGTGTAGAAGCTTTATGGCTGAAGAAAGGTGTAGAAGTATTTTTGTTGTTTTTTTTTGTAGAGAAAGGGTAGAAATGTTTTTGTTGTTTTTTATTTATTGCGACTGGGCCATATAGAATATGGTTGCCTACGTACTCCCGGGTATCAGGGAGATCAGGTTAACGTAGTTCGCCCCTCAGGACGAATTACAACCAAAGAGAAGTGTGAATCCCGTGCGCAGGCTATATTGCGGGGAGAAGAAAGTTTGATCCCATAATGGGGACAAACTGCAGGTGTGGAAAAAGTTTGATCCTATTTTCAAGACAAACTGCAAGCATAGAAAAGTTTAATCCCATATTTAGGATAAACTGCAGGTGTGAATGGTTCAATCCCATGTGTAGGAAAACCAAAATTGTATGGAAGGTTTGAAATGAGGTGAAACCAGGCTGCTGGTTTGAAGTGTATGTTTCCCTGAGGGGCATATGAGTTTGTAAAAAGAGGGTTAAAAACTGGAATAACTGGTGATTGGATGATCAATACTAGGATGTTTGCTTGATGGTAACTTCAGACATAGTACCGTTTCACGGTGTCCGAGTTGATAAGCTGTTGAAATTTATCACCATCCATTTCTTGTAATTTGAGAGCGCCTCCTGTCAATACCTCCTTGACAACAAACGGGCCTTCCTTGTTAGGAGCAAATTTTCCCTTAGACTGATCTTGGTTGTCAATGATCTTTTTCAAAAGCAAGTCATGTTGTTTGAATTGCCGTAGCCGGACTTTTCTGTTGTAGGATCGTGCGATCCTTTGCTAATATAATTGACCATGGAAGATTGTCGCGGTTTACCTTTCGTCTATCAGAGACAATTGGTGATACCTGTCTTGTACCCATTGGTCTTCATCCAACTGAGAATCCATTAACACTCTGAGGGATTCCATTTCTACCTCTATGGGGAGCACTACTTCCATCCCATAGGCTAATGAGTAGGGGGTTTCCCCAGTGGAAGTACGTATTGAAGTTGTATAGGCTAATAAAGTCAGAGGCAAGAGGTCAGGCCATCCTTTGTGATTGGCGGACATTTTCAGCATGATCTTCTTGATATTTTTATTAGCCGCTTCAACAACACCATTCATCTTAGGACGGTAGAAGACGGAGTTAAGGTGTTTGATGTGGAATTTACTGCATAACTCCTCCATCATTCTGTCATTGAGGTTCTTAGCATTGTCTGACATAATGACCTCTGGTTGTCCATATCGATAGACTACATTATTTCTGATGAAAGCAATGATGACTTCTTTAGTAACCTTGGGGAAGGAGGCTGCTTTTACCCATTTGGTGAAGTAGTCGATCGTGGTGAATATGAATCGATGCCCATTACTGGCTTTGGGCTCGATGGGCCTGATTACGTCCATTCCCCACATTGAGAAGGGCCATGGTGAACTCATATTGTGGA
The DNA here is from genome assembly GCA_020205505.1 of Panax japonicus. NCBI lineage: Eukaryota > Viridiplantae > Streptophyta > Magnoliopsida > Apiales > Araliaceae > Panax > Panax japonicus. Next base: position 35,453,884 of record CM035099.1, on the reverse strand, counting down.
GTTCCCTTGGAGGGGCGTGGATAACATTCCCATGAATTAGGCATTGATAGCACCTCTTGACGTGATCATCACAGTCAGCTTTGAGTGTAAGCCAATAATGTCCTATTCTGAGAATTTTCTTGACAAGTAAGGGGCTGCTCATGTGTGGGCCACATACTCCACCATGGATCTCATCCATGAGCCTCTGAGCTTGGTCTTTGTCCAAACATCTAAGGAGACCTAATCCCGCATCTCTTTTGTAGAGTGCATCTCCGCTCAGGTAGAATTTTATAGCAAGTCGATGGATCCGCCTCTTCTTAGTTAGGCTCGCCTCAGCGGGTGTAGATCCATCTCGTAGATATTCTTTGATATGTTGATACCAAGGGTGGTGGATGGGAGGTAGCTCATCCGATACTTGTCCAATATAGTTTCCATAAACTGGGACCTTTTGCAGGGTAAATGTGATGCTTGACAAGTTTTCCTTGTCAAGTATGTGAATCAAGGAGGCCAACGTTGCTAGCGCATCCACAAAATCATTCCTATTACGAGGAATGTGTAGAAAGGAGATTTCTTCGAACTCCAAAGCCATCTATAAAACTTGTCAATGGTAAGGCAACAAATGTAATTCTTTGGTTTGATAGATTCCTGTGGATTGTTTTATTACCAATTCAGAATCCCCAAAGACAGTTAACCGCCTAATGCCCATTGAACGGGCAAGTTTTAGCCCCATGATACAACCTTCATACTCAACTGTGTTGTTGGTGCTGACAAACAGCAATTTGACGGTGATGGGATACTGCTCCCCCATACTGGATATTAAAACTGCTCCAGCTCCAGAGCCTTCTATGTTAACAGCTCCATCAAAATACATTTTTCATGTGTGGCATGCATTGTACTGATGGTGTTGCTGAACGTTCATTAACCCTTCATCGGGGAAGTATGTTTCTAAGGGTTTGTAATCCCCTACATGTGCGGCGGACAGTTGATCTGCAATTCCTTGACCTTTGACAGACTTTTGCATCACATAGATGATGTCAAATTGCTGTAGGATCAACTACCATCTGGACAGTCGACAATTAAGTATGGGCTTACTGAACACGTATTTGAGAGGATCCACGCGGGATATGAGATGGGTTGTGTGACCATGGAGGTAATGCTATAACCTCATGGAAGCCCATGCTAAAGCACATCAAGTCTTCTCAATCAGAGTGTACTTGTGTTCACTGATGCTGAATCTTTTTCTGAGGTAATAGATAACTTGTTCTTGGCCTCTATCATCTTTTTTCCCCAGCATGCAGCCCATGGCATTGTCATTAATGGACAGGTACATAAATAGGGGAACACCATCCCTAGGAGGTACCAAAACAGGAGCGTTAACTAGCTACTCTTTAATGGTAAGGAAGGCTTTCTAACACTCATCATTCCATTTCATGGAGGAGTTCTTCCTTAACAACTTGAAGATGGGCTCACAGGTTGCTGTGAGTTGAGAGATGAATCTGTTAATGAAGTTGATTCTTCACAGAAATCCCCGTGTTTCCTTCTCTGTCTAAGGAATGGGCATTTCCTTGATGGCCTAGATTTTGGTAGGATCCAGTTCAATGCCTTTATGGCTGACTAGGAAACCTAGAAACTTGCCTGATTTGACGCCAAAGGTGCACTTGGCTGGATTTAACTTCAAGTTGTACTTACGCAACCTGTTGAATAACTTTTTGAGATAGTCTAAGTGGTCTTCCTTCCTTCGAGACTTGACAATGATGTCATCCACATAGATCTCTATCTCTTTATGCATCAAATCGTGGAAAAGAGCCATCATAGCTCGCTGGTAGGTTGCCCTGGCATTGATGAGGCTGAATGACAACCATCTATAGCAAAAGGTTCCCCAAGGCTTGATGAAAGCAATTTTCTCATGATCTTCCTCAGAAACCATAATCTGATGGTACGCCGCAAAGTAATCCGTAAAGGAGTACATGCCGTATTGAACAGTATTGTCAATGAGAATGTGGATAAAGGGCACGGGAAAGCTATCTTTAAGGCAAGCTTTGTTCAGATCCCAGTAATCCACGCAAACTCGCACCTTTCCTCCTAGTTTAGGCACGGGAACAATGTTGGATATCCACTCTGGATATGTAGACACCATTATAATGCCAGCTTGAAATTGTTTCACAATTTCTTCTTTGACTTTTAAACTCCACTCAGGTTTTAATCGCCTAAGTTTTTGCCTAACTGGCTTGAATCCTTCCTTAATGAGAAGGCAATGAAGAACAATGTCAGTGGACAAATCCACCATATATTCATGAGACCATGCAAACACATCCTGGAATTGGGTTAATAGCACAACCATGTCATTCCGTTGGTTTGGGGTGAGGTCTGAACCAATCTAGATTAGCTTAGGGTTTTCTAAGGTTCCAAGATTGAAAGAAGTGGTTTGGTCAAGGTTGGGTTTAGGCTTATCTGCGACCCATTCCTTAATCTCCTGAGGTGTCTCAATGTACTCTTGTATGTCCATCAAGTCTGAGTCCAACTTTGCATCAAAGTTACAGCCCTTGTGGAGAGAAGACACATCATCAGCAAGTATAGGCACATCTACATTCAGAGTCCTGAAATCAAAAGATGCTTTCACTTAATATATAAAATTGTTTAATCATACAAAGTGTTAGCATTTACTGATAAAATAACTGCTAATACTGTATAGAAAAGTAAGCAATTAAAGTTATCTATTGGGCAGAGGGATTTTCTGCCCGTTTTACCCTCGTCGACCAATGCATGGAGTGTTGCTCCAATTATCGAGGGCAATGTCCTGATGGATTGCAGTGATGGAGGGATTGTCATTGTCCTCCTTCTCCTGAATGATAACCATGACATCTGGGCAATCATCGTCTGGGGTATATCTGTTTATGTGTTCATCATGAACAATGACACGTATGCCTGACATCATCAAAGAGATGCCATGTTTACATTTTCGTTCCCTTTCTTCCACTTCGGGATTAGGAATTAGCACCTCTCTTACTTTGAATGGTACTGGTTTGGGAAACAATATAGTCATAACATGGGATGGCACCTTAACTGGAGACTATATCAGCTCATGTGGTGCAGGTGGAATAAATTGTCGTGTGGCGGAAGCTTGAGGAACTTGCTTGTGCTTATGAAGATTCCTATGACTAGATCGGGAAGAATATCCTAGTCTGGTTGTCACAATTTGGCTGGACATTTGAATATGATGCTTAATACCCTGCTGATATTTACCAAGCCCTTGTCCAGGCTGATGACCTAATGGCATCATTTCTTGAGTAGCCGACATAACTTCGACTGAAATCTTGTGTATGGGGAGTGGTGCTCCAATAGGTTGGTATTGAGTGTTACTCACTTCTAATGTATGAAAACTGGTCGGCTTAACTTTAGAGTTGGAACTAATGATTGGCAGATCTCCTTGTTCAGGATACTCCGGCTCAGCGTTGACAGTGACTAGACTGTTGTGGACAATGTACTTGAGTTGTTGATGTAATGTGGAGGGAACGGCTCCAGCCATGTGTATCTATGGTCTCCCTAATAGCAGGTTGTATCCTGAATCTATCCCGAGGATGTGGAAGGATACATTGAATGTATTTGGACCAATCTCAATTGGCAGCTCAATCTTTCCGACGGAATTTCACCGGGATCCATCGAAAGCTTTGATCACCGTATGGTTGCTTTGGATCCGCTTGAGATTGACATTCATCTTCTCCAAAGTGGCATAAGGACAGATCTTTAGAGATGAACCTCCATCTATCAAAACTCTAGCTAACATATATCCGGAGGACAAAACTTTAATGTGAAATGGTTTGCAATGACCGGTCCTTTCAGGCGGTATATCGTCATTAGTGAAGGATATCACATTGTTGTTGAAAATGTGATCAACCATATGTTGAAATTTTCCACATCCACTGATTTCGGTAAGTAGGCTTCTTCCAAAACCTTCAATAAAATCTTCCGATGATCCTCGGAAGAGAAAACTAAGTCCAGTATTGATATCTGATGTGGAGCTTCTCTTAAGCTTAAAACCACCTTGGCTTCATTATGGCCCATAGTGCGGAGGAATTTTTCAATCTTCTCCATGTGAATCTTCCCCTTTGCTTTAATGGCAGGCTTCATCACCCTCTGAGGAAGATACAGTGGATTTTCCTTCAACACTGTATCAATAGTATAAGACGTGGATCCTTCAGCTTCTCCATAATTCCATGGAACTTTGTGTAAGCTGATAACAGGATATTGTGGTAAGGAAATTGGCTCTGGTGCGGCCACTTTCAAAGGATTGTCAACTCCTTTGAGTTGAATTGCTTGTATGGGAAATGCTTTGACAGTCTCATCATCCTCATCGAATATAACTGCTACTGATCCCTTCCATTTAGTAGGACATTTATTCTCACATTAAAGTTGTATAGTGAAATCATCTGCCATTTGCAGGACACCACTATCAATAAGATTTTGAATGAAATTGAAGAGTGCCCAGCATTCGTCTGTGCTGTGACCGAAAGAATATGAATGATATTGAAAAATTCCATCCGCGTTGAATCGTCCAACACAGGGATTGATTGGAGGTAGAAGGGATGTAATTCTGCCTTCATTGATCAACATTTGAAATATTTCCTCCATAGGTTGACCCATATAGGTAAATTCCCTCTAATTGGCAAAATCCCAATTGGCTTTAGCATTTTCTCTCTTTCCAACCTTATCTTCCATAGCTTTGCTTTCTGAAGGTGATGGTAGAGCATTCATAACAAACAGAAGGAGATATGCATACTCCTATCTAATTAATTGGCGTGTGACTTGATGATGATGGGTCACTAGTTCTGCCAATTGCTCAATTTGTTTGCAAAGAGCTTTCATCTTTCGTTCCATAGTAAATTGGAACTGTACATAATCCCATCTATTAACACCGTCCTTGATGGTCTGAGATGGCTCTCCATTAAAATTGAAATTCTGTCCAGTACTCCAACTGATCATGTTGACCTCTTCTTCTTTGTGTTGAGGAAGGGGGTTGTCTTCCACATGAGGTTGATCTGGTTTGGTGACGACAATCTCACCATTGTCTATAAAATCTTGGATCATGTGTTTCAAGTCCCAACAATCTTGAGTATTATGTCCAGGTGCTCTGACATGATAAGCACACTTCCGAGTAGCATTGAAACCCTTCCCATTAGGATTGGCTGGTGGAAGAAGACGTGTGATTTTCTTCTGATTATTCAGAAGAGCAAGAATATTCTCGAGCGAGTCCCCTAAGGGTGTGAATTTTCGAGGTCACTTTACTTCTCCACTTTTAGGTAATGGAGGGTTTGAAGACTGTGCTTGGAAAGGGGAGTAGTTTCTCCTCTGTATAGGCATATTCTGACTGCCTTTCTGTCCTTGTAGTATCAAGGAAACATCCTCCTCTTTCTTTTTATGGACCCCCCGAGGGTTGTTTCCATAAGATCTGGATTGGATATGCTCAACAACGGCTTTAATAGCAACTAGGTCTTGAATCTTACCAGACTTCAATCCCATTTCAACCATCTCTCTATGTTTAATCATTTTAGAGAATGGTTTTCCAATACCAGCTAAAACTATCTCATAGAAAGGAGCTTCCTGTATATCTATGAAAGTCATGACCATTTCTGATTCCGTCATGGGAGGAATAACTTAAGCAGCAAGGCGTCTCCACCTTTGAGCATACTCTCTGAAAGACTCATTAGACTATTTCTTGACCTTGGTAATCTGGTACCAGTCAGGAGCCATCTGAGATTGAAAACTGTATTGAGTGAGGAAGGCGTGAGCTAGCTCTTCCCAGCTATGGATCTTTGAGTTGTCTAATCTGGTATACCACGAACGGGCTTTTCCAATCAGACTCTTTTGGAACAGCTGCATTTTGAGCTTCTCATTTTCCGCATAAGATCCAAGTTCTCCAATGAACACTTTTAAATGTTTATAAGGATCCCCTAATCCATCATACTTTTCAAAATCAGGGGTTTTGAACTTCTTTGGATAATGAATGCCAGGGAATATGCAAAGGTCAGTATATGAAACACTTCTATGTGTTCCAATCCCTTTGAGAACACGGATAGTTTCCTCCATTTGGAGGACCTTCTTCCTGATATCACCGTTGTCTGGATCTCTTTTGAGACGGGTGTTGTCAGGGTCTTTGTTGGCCGTATCCAACTGAGATTCTGGAATTGTTTTTTCCAAACCTTGGGCTCCCCCCTGGGTAGAGGATTTTTTATGTGTAGGTATCTTCGTACCCTCAGTAGACTGATACAATTCTTTCAGCAGAATAGCCAAATCTGTGATTTGTTTACTTAATCTGTCAAATTCTTCTAGGAAAATAGTATTAGACTGGTCAGAAGAAGACATGATTGGCTATACGCTCGTGGCCTTTTTGGATTTTGAGCGGGTAATAGGCCCAATTGCTTTCCTATAGAAGACTTATGTAGTTTAGTGTTAGGGATAATGTAAATGTTATCATGATTTGCCCGTTTTTGGAATATGGTCCTGCAAAAACGGTTGTTAATTTATAACATGCTATGTATACACATATATTCTTCATATTTTCGATTACATATATATGATCATGGAATAAAATTACAAGTAAATGCTTTTACAAGTAATTAAAAATGGAAAGCATGAAGAGACTTTCCTCCGCATTTGGTTTATCAGAGGTTGACCTATCTTAGGTTACTCTCGCGGTTTTTTGGCATGAAGGTTCCCAGATCATCGCAATCTACTTGATGGGAAGTTAATCTGGTCTTTAAACAGGAGCGAATTTGGGTGGTGCCTTTCCCGAGCCTCGTTGGAATTAGTCTTCCTACGAGTCTAGTAATCAAACACCGACAGGATAGCCTCCTGGTGGAGGGACCACACAACATACATTCACATACAACGTGTCTCACCATTTATAAAAAATGATGACATGTGCGAAGCACTAATATTACAGATAGATATTTAGCAGTGCAGTAAGTAAAATGCATTCGTACACATTCATCATAAATGTAAATGCAACATTCACACACAAGCATATAACAATTTTGAAAAGCTTATAATAGCGGCTTAAGCCCTCTTACTGGAGTCCCCAGCAGAGTCGCCACCTGACGACGTCGGAATTTTTAGTTGTCCCTTTTCGTTACTTGTCTTTGGTGTTCTCATGTTAATGTGAGATTTGTTTGAAAAGGGTTACTGGCGACTGTTAAGAGTCGCCAGTTGGTGTTTTTAACTGGTTGCACCAACGCAACCGAAAAGGTTTGCACATTGACCCAGTGTTTTGACACTGCTAAACGGGTCTGTGAAACCGAGATTCGTTGGGGTTCGGGGGCCTAATTATGCGGAGGGAAGGTGTTAGGTACCCCCCGACATCCGTGTTGCCACGGTGACCGCCACTCCTCAAAGAAACTGTTATATGAATGTGTGTGTGTGTGTGGATCAATGTGCAATTATTTGAAAGTAGTGCGTGGCCTCATTCGCACCTATATATACAAGGTTTGAATTTATATAAAAATTCAGTTTTAAGCAAGATATAGCAATGAAGTTTTATAAAAAGTGGTTTTTCAAACCCCGTGCTCAATAGGAATTGAGACCTTTTCATACTTCCATTTTATTATTAAAATGTTCACCTTGTTTGCTTTTATTTTTGAGATGCGAGGCATCTTCGAGAAAATAATATACAGCAATACCGATTTCCTTATGGGCATGACAACCATCCAAGGAAATTTGTACACTGTAATAATGTACAAGCTGCTTACAGCTGAAAAAGTCCATCATGGGAACCGAATCTAGATTCAGTGAACTGAATCTGTGATCACATGATTCCTAGGCTCACATGATACTGCAGTTTATATTGAAAGCAGTAAGCAGTTATATATATATATATATATAAAAGCTGGAAATATATATATATATAGAACACGGATCAGGTTCGGACTCCCGGACCTGATCCAAAATCCAGACCCTATTTTTTTTTTAGTAGAACAACTAAAAAAAAAAAATTATGGAACTAAAATGTTTCCATAAAACAGTGTTTTGGGTGTGTTTTTAATACCTACACCAACCAATGTATGTACAGTCAGCCCAGACTGTACAGATATATTTTGTTAAACGTATCCAAATCACACCCAAAACACTGTATTATGTAAAAATTCAAGTTCCATATTTTTTTTAGTTGTTTTATAAAAAAAACAAAAAAAAAGGTCCAGATTTTGTTAAAATCCGGGAGTCCGGACCTGATCCGGACTATATATATATATATATATATATATATATATATATATATATATATATATATATATATATATATATATATATATATATATATATATATATATAAACGAAGTAAACGTACCAGATATAAAATTCAGGCTCATCGGATATGTCCGACAACAATTATATATATATATATATATATATATAAGCAATAAACGCTCCAGATGTAAAATCCAGGCTCATTAGATATGTCTGACAATAATTATATATATAAGTATTTTTGGTTGATTTCACAATCAAAACAAACGTGCAAGTTTACACGGTCAACAAGTAATAGAGTGATAAGATAGAGTGTCGATCCCACAGAGAATTCTAATTAATAAATTCTAACTACTAGCACTATATCAATTCAATTTTATTTAAACAACCATAAATTGTGATTTTTTGAATAAAGAAAACTAAATTAAATAATTAAAATAAATTAATCTAAAAGAAAACAAATAAACAAAACTAAAATTTGTTTGAGTTCTAATAAATAAGGATTAAGACTCCAATATCCCCAATTATGAACTATAAATCAACTTTCTAATTATCCCAATTATTATGCCTACTGAATTGTTAACAAGAATTCTCAAATGCCAAAAGTCCTTTTCCAAGTGATCAATTGCCTTCTATTTAATCCAGATTAATCTTGCTCTATTCCTATGCAAAACAATTGAATTAAACTCTTTTCAATCCCAATTTCTTATGTGTTATATGCAGTGAATAGATATTTCCATTCAATTCACAAACCTAATTATTCACTTTGCAAATAACTAAGTCACATGTCACCATGCCCAGTTCTAACCCTAGAATTCCTCTTTCAATTCCTTCTAGAGTAACAAGGTAATTATTGGCCAGATAATTAATCAATAAATGCAAGGCAAGATGAACAATTCACTTCAACATAAATAATTGGAATAAATCAAATAATTAATTCAAAACCATAAAAAGGTTCAATTGGAATCTTAATTGAAGAAATTAGTTCATAGCAGAAATTAAAACCAATAATCTTCTGTAAATCATCCTTAAAGAATTACACAAATTAAAAGAATGAAGAAGAAGAAAAACTCCAAGTAAAATCCTTCAATTTCTCCTCTTGCCTCCTTGATCAATCTCCAATTGTGTAGATTAGTTCCCTACTTCAATGTAAATAAACCTTATATACCTCCCATCTTGTGCCCCAATCCTTTTCCAAATCAACTTATTAAATAACCTTCCTTAAGCAAGTCAACCGTCGAGTCAACATAAGTCTCGGTCAACTGAATTCCCGGCCTAGCACCCCGGCGCTGGGATACAGAAAATTACTATTATGCCCTTTTCAGCTCAAATTCCCCTAAGAGTTCCTACAATGCCCAAATCTGCAATATCACAACTAAACACAGTAAAAACGAATCTAAATACTTTGAGAATACAATAAATTAAGCCCAAATATATCCAATTCATGGGTATATTACCCAATCATCAAATACCCCCAAAATTAAATCATTGCTTGTCCTCAAGCAACACAACACAACACAAAACAATACGAAAAACTAAACACCATGCACATGCAAACTATCTATACATTCCTAATTCCAGCACTCGAATAGCACACATATATTCATAGGCCTCAGAAAAATCACAAAAACATGCTAATACATCATGTTAATGCAGTTCAATATTATCCAAACACTCAATGAATCTAAATCTGTGATTACTGATATCGTGAGTGTTTGTACAACAACCATGCTAACCAATGAAAAGCAAAATATGAAAGATAATAAATTTCTTCGAAGGCCTCATACAGTGTAAATTTGAGAACTCAACAAATAAATTTGATTCAACTGAAATCAAATAATCACCAAGGTCCAGGAGTCAAAATGGAATACTTATGTTTTTTTTCAAATACGGGGGCTTTTTGCACTTTTCCTGCTTTATTATATATATATATATAAATATTATTTTTCCTTTTTTTTTCTCATGACTATGCATTGTCTTATTCCCTTAGGCTTTTCAATGTTACCATAACGAGCTTTCGACCAACGACTCCCAAGCTATTAAGACCTTAGGCCGCTAGGTGTAGAGACAATCCCCTCGGGCTTACTTACTCAAATAACAAAGTCCACAAAACTAGACAAGCACACCACGGTGTTTATTATATTTTTTTTCAAAACTTATATACTCCAAATATTTTCCCCCCAAACTTGAGTTTATATCTAAATTCAGTCTTCACTAGTTATTCAAATTGTTCCTTCATTTCACTAGCATTCATCCTTTAGAAATCTATTATCTATCCATTTAAACTATCATAGCCAACATGGTCATTTTTCAAAACGTCCTATCCTTATAATATCAGTGTCAAATAGATGAAGATTTAAATCATGTCAAGAAAATCATATCACTGACTCAACAATCCTTACTAGACTTGTTCATGCAATTTTAATTTCATCATTGGCCACAAACATACATACTATCAAAGGCTGGAATTAACATGAAATCCTAAATACAACATTTAACCAATAATATTAATTCAAATTATCCACAAATTATTAACAATAACCAATTACTAAATGCAAAACGAAATTAACTACCACCAAACTTATCTAGAGCAATGTCCTCATGCGAAAAATAAAAAAAATAAAACAGAGGACTTCCCTAACGAGCTTATGCCTCGGGTGGAGAATCACCATCCTCGCTCATCTTTAGATCAGAAGGGGGAAACACAGGCAGAATATGAGCAGTAGGGAACTGGTTTAGATTAATGCCCGGGAATAACTAGGCATTCATGGCATTCTGGGCTGCAAATTGGTCGACCAAATACTTATAAATCACATCTTGACGTTCAGACAGGCGGACATTTTGGGCTTCGAGATTATAAAACCATCCGTCTATTTCACGCTGGACTGCTTCTGGAACCACACCACAGTGAGCTGCGGAGGAAGGATCATAAGTAGGTGGAGCTGACTGTGGTGGAACTTGAGAAGCTTCAACTTGGGGAATTATGAAACCCAATCCCCTAGGGTGGTTCGCCCCACCCGTCCACACTTTATACCTGTTGATCAACTTGTGGTCCAAAACAGGCATTGACGTTTGAATCATCTCATCTAATTTCCATTTGACCCCAAACTTAGCACACAAAATGCAGATAAAAGACGGATGAGGTAACCCTTATATGGTCCCTCTGCATGACGCTCAGAGAATAGACTGCTGAATCAGGTGGCCTACATCAATTTTTAAGCCTTAAATTATCGAGCATAGCAAAACAGCCCTCACTTTGGTGACATGGAACACATGTGTGCATGGCATGAGTTTAGCGCAAATGAAGGCATACCATGTCTTCCCATATAGATTGAGGTTAGATAGTGGAAAGGTCATGTTGCCCCGTTCATGCAATGTCCATGTGGTGCCCGGTTGACAAAACTCGCGAATTATCTTCTCATAGTCTGGTCCATCACTCACAAGTCTTGTATACTTTCAGTCCCTCTATGGTAGTTGATAGCACCCATTTATGTCCTCGTCGCCAATTTCAACAGTTTTACCCCTCACAAACACCCCATAGTGGAAATGCTCGGGCACGTTGGTGTAGAACTTCTTGACAACTACAATCACAGCTGGATCAGGCTGGGTGGTGAGTGTGAACCAATTCCTCTCGACTATCATAACCGCCAAGTCCCCATCCTTTGATTGATTGGTCTGAAATCGCGTTCTGGGACTACTGAGCGTGTAGCCATGCGGTTATAGCATTCTTGAGCCGCGAAACTAACAAAACGATAGCTATCAAATTTTGGAGGTGGAGTCGAAGCGGTTCCTGAACCTTCGTCACGTTGACGCTTGGAAGCCATGTAGAAAATTTTGCACGTAAAGACATACACATGTATTAGCATTGGATAAAATTCTAGTTAGGATACCCGCATTCATGATAATACTCCCAAACTTCAAAATATATGTGTACGTTGAGTATATTGTTGGGGGTGTGGCATGACACAAAATAGCATGAAAATGTACAATTGTACCGATTAGATTCATGTATTCTTTAACTTTTATAATCGGCAAAAGAAACACGAGATATGCCCAAAAGATTTATCGTGTACAGCAATATGATCCATGTATACATCAATTCAGTTTAGTACCCTCCCACAATAGTGATTAATATGTGTGACAGTAGGCCTATACTATTGTAGTGACAAGATGGCAAATAAATACAGTGTGTAGATATGGTGATATGTGCAAATTTAACAGTTAGAATTGAGTCATGCAATTTATCGAACACGTTATGGGCAACTCATAAATTGCTTTGAATCACACTAGTTTTCTATCAAATCCCCTTCCTGGTATTCAATCACCATTGACACACATCATATGCCTACCAATTGAAATTGGCTCACACGCATGCAAGGGAATATAGCCACATAGAATGATAATATGCATCTAAACCATGACATCCTTTTAACACTTACCAGTATGCAATTGACATTTGCTGTAATAGAAACTGACATTAAATTCGTACATACCTTGTATATGAGAATAGATGATGAGAATTACTGACCGAAAGAATTGCAATTTGAAATTGTAGCACACGTTTTTGCAATATCAATATATTCCAGATGCCATTATGGTGTGAAAGCTTTTGTGTGTATAAGAGAAAAAGTGGTAGGAATTTAAAGAGAAAGAAAAATAATGGGAACCGCGTAGTTGCGTTAAGTCTCTTGTGGTAACCACTCCCCAGCGCCAGGGTGTTGAGTTATACACGTTCTTTAGCGCCGGGGCGCTGTTAGTCAGCAACTGCAGAAAGGGCTTAGCACTGGGGAGCTTGATTTATATAGGATTACAACGCTTAGGCGCTGAGTAAAAAAATCAGACACTGACGATGAGCGCTGGGGCACTGCGTGTAGTGCATTTTTGGGCGCCCGGGTGCAGAACGTGGGCTAGGTAGACTGTGTTCCAGCGCTAGGGCGCTATTTTCTTAGTACTTTCGAGCGCCAGGGCGCTATCATTATCCTGGCCCTGCCCATTTAACCTCTTTCTTGCAATTTTCCTGGGAATGATAATATGCAATGTTTAGGTTATGCAAGGGAATATACTTACCACGAAATTGAAAATGAAATAAATTGAAGTGCAACTAATTGGACTAAAGTAAAGCTAAATAAATTAGAACTCTCGGGGTTGCCTCGCTAAAGCGCTTGGTTTATAGTCTTCAGCCCGACTGTGCTGTGTTGTTCAATTGTCCACTAGTTCAAAAAGGTACACGGCCGTAGATTGTCGATCGATGGGTCCACTCTAGTAATGTTTGAGTCGTTGACCATTAACCTTGAATGTTTGTTTTGAATTAGGTTCCTCGACTTTGATATTTCCGTGTGGAGCAACAGATATAATCACGAACGGCCCGGACCAACGAGATTTTAATTTCCCAGGAAATAACCACAAACGTGAGTTGAAGAGTAATACTTGTTGGCCCGGTTCAAATGTTCGATCAAGAATTTTCTTATCATGCCAGGCTTTGACTTTCTCCTTGTAGAGTTTTGCGTTCTCATAAGTATTGAACCGAAATTCATCTATCTCGTTTAACTGTAGTAACCTTTTCTTACCAGCTGCTTGTAGATCAAAATTAAGTTTCCAAATGGCCTAGTGTGCACTGTGTTCTAGTTCAACCGGGAGATGACACGCCTTTTCGTAGACCATTCGATAAGGTGACATGCCGATTGAATTCTTATATGCTGTTTGATATGCCCACAGACCATCGTCAAGACGCAAAGACCAATCTTTTCATGATGGATTGACCACCTTTTCCAGAATTCGCTTGACCTCCCTATTCGATACCTCCGCTTGACCATTGGTTTGGGGATGATACGAGGATGCAATTTTATGATGAACCCTATATTTTATAAACAATTTAATGAACTGCTTATTGCAGAAATGAGTTCCATCATCACTTATTATCACACTCGGCGTCCCAAATCGTGTAAATATGTTTTTCTTTAAGAATCGGAGGACGACGTTGGCACCATTCGTGGGTAAAGCTGCGGCCTTTACCCATTTAGAAACATAATCGACCGCCAATAGAATGTATTGATTATTAAAGGAAGATGGGAAGGGTCCCATAAAGTCGATTCCCCACACGTAGAACAGTTCAACCTCCAAAATTGTGTTGAGTGGCATTTCATTGCGCTTGGACATAATACCTACGCGTTGGCATCGATCACACTTCAGCACAAAGAGGTAAACATCCTTGAATAGAGAAGGCTAGAAAAATCCTGATTGTAACACTTTGGCCGCTGTTCAATCACCGTAATAATGGCCTCCGTACTCTGATGAGTGACAATGGCCTAATATGCTGTCCATCTCTTTACGTGGCACACAACGTCTAATCATTTGATCCGCATAAGCCTTAAATAGAAATGGTTCATCCCAATAGTACTGGTTAACATCATGGAGGAACTTCTTTCGTTGTTGTGAGTTCAAATCCGGTGGTAACACTTTAGCAACCACGTAATTCACATAATCAGCATACCAAGGCAGTATTGTGGTTACTCTGAGAAGTTGTTCGTCTGGAAATTTCTCATTAATTATTGCGTTGTCTTTCTCCCATCCCTCCGCATTTTCCAACCGAGAAATATGATCCGCCACTTGATTTTCTGTACCTTTTTTATCTCGGATTTCCAAATCAAACTCTTGCAGTAGCAACACCCACCGTATTAACTTCGGTTTGGCATCTTTCTTCTCAATTAGATACTTAATGGCAGAATGATTAGTATAAACGATTACCTTGGTCTCAATGAGATATGCTCTGAATTTTTCGAAGGCAAACACAACTGCAAGTAATTCTTTTTCAGTTGTGTAGTTCAACTGGGCATCTGTCAACGACTTGCTGGAATAGTAGTTTGTGTAAAAAATCTTGTCATGATGTTGTCCTAATACTGCTCGAACTGCGTTGTCGCTGGCGTCGCACATCAATTCGAACTGTAAAGACCAATCGGGCACCACAATAATTAGAACAGATACCAACTTCTTCTTTAATACCTCAAATGCCTCGATACATAGCTGATCCATCTTGAAAGGCACGTCTTTCTCCAATAGGGAACATAAAGGTTTTGAAATTTTGGAGAAATCTTTAATGAAGCGTCTATAGAAACCCGCATGTCCCAAGAATCTTCGAATTCCCTTCACATATGATGGAGGAGGTAATTTCTCAATTGTCTCAATCTTCGCTTTGTCCACTTCTAACCCTGCTGCAGAAACCTTATGCCCCAAAATAATCCCTTCTTTAACCATAAAGTGACATTTTTCCCAGTTAAGAACCAGATTAGTCTCCACGCATCGCTTCAACACTAAAATCAGCTTTTTCAAACATAAATCAAAGCTATCTCCGAACACAAAAAAGTCATCCATAAATACCTCCAAATTCTGTTTGACCATATCGGAGAAGATCGCCATCATGCACCATTGAAAGGTTGCTGGTGCATTACATAACCCAAAAGACATGCACCAGAATGCAAACGTATCGTAGGGGCATGTGAATGTAGTTTTCTCTTGATCCTCCGGTGCTATAGCAATTTGATTATACCCAGAGTATCTTTCTAAAAGACAATAGAACTGATGTTTCGCCAGCCTATCCAATATCTAATCAATGAACGGCAAGGGAAAATGATCCTTGCATGTGGCTTTATTCAGTTTGCGATAGTCCATACATACTCTCCATTCTATAACTGTTCTAGTAGGGATGAGCTCATTAGATTCATTCTTCACCATTGTCATACCCCCTTTCTTTGGTACGCACTGTACAGGACTCGCCCATGAACTGTCTGAGATTGGGTAAATAATGCCAACATCCAACCATTTTATGATCTCCTTTTTTTCCACATCCTTCATAATGGGGTTTAGCCTTCTTTGCATCTCAATGGTTGGTTTTGCCCCCTCTTCCATTAAAATCTTATGCATACAATATGATGGACTAATTCCCCAAATATCCGCTATAGACCACCCAATTGCTGTTTTGAACTCTCGCAAGACCCGTAACAGTTTCTCCTTTTGCGTGTCAGTTAAATCCGTCGAAACAATAACTAGTAGGGTAACATCTTTTCCCAAATAAGCATACTACAGATGAGATGGTAGTGGCTTTAATTCCAACACTGATGGCTCTTCTATCGAGGGTTTAAACCTTTTACCTTCCGTTTTGGGCCTATCAAGGGTGTCAAATGATTGATTGCTTTTCCGGAAGACAGATGATGTATCTAGCCATTTGACATACTCCACATCATCTTCAATATCATCTTCGTCTATCCCGAGCAAAATGGATTCTAGCGGGTCCTCTGAATAATTTCCATTGAACTTGTGATTAATCAATTCCTCCATGATATCAACCCACAAACATTCACCTTTTTCTTTTGGATAAGACATTGACTTGAAAACATTAAAGGTGACCTGTTGATCTTCCACTCACATCGTCAATTCACCTTTTTGCACATCGATTAAAGTTCTACCTGTTGCTAAGAATGGTCTCCCAAGAATAATTGGGATTTCACTATCCACTTCACAATCCAAAATAAAGAAGTCCACGGGGAAGATGAATTTATCCACTTTGACTAATACATCCTCAACATTACCTCGTGGAGATGTAACCAATCGATCCGCCAACTGCAAACTGATATTTGTCGGTCGTGGAGCCTGAAGTCCAAACTGGCTGTAGACGGACAATGGCATCAAATTTATACTGGCCCCCAAATCACACAATGCTCGTCCCGAAAACTGATTTTCAATTTCACATGGTATATTAAAGCTACTTGGATCCTTAAGCTTCCGTGGTAACTTATTCTGAATGATTGTGCTGCATTCTTCGGTCAATGCCACTGTTTCGAACTCACCCAATTTCCTCTTTCTTGATAAAACCTCCTTCATAAACTTAACGTAACTCGACATTTGTTCCAGGGCTTAGGCAAAGGGGATGTTGATATGCAGTTTTTTGAAAATATCCATGAATCGTGAAAACTGCTTATCCAACTTGGATTTCTGAAACCTCTGCGGATACGGTATGGGAGGCATTGTGATGGCTGGTTCCATTTCTTTCTGCTTTAAGGTCTCATCTTGAAATTTTTCGGTGTCCACAACTTCCTCTATTTCACTTTTTACGTTATCCCTCTTTTCCCTATCCGTGACTGTCTCTTGCAAATCCTTTCCACTTCGTAGAGTTACAGCCTTACAATGCTCATCTCTGCCAAGATTTTTCCCTGTGTCACTCGGAAGTGTTCCAAGTGGTTGGTTACTGAGTGCATGTGCTATCTGCCCCACTTGATTTTCCAGATTCTTGATCGACGCACCTTGGCTTTGCATATTCAGCTCCATTTGATTAAATTTTTTTTCTTGTTCCTCGTTCTTTTTGTCAGTAGCCCTAATGAATTTTTCCAAGGCTTCCTCCCAACCTGATTTCTTTTCTGGTTGTTGTGTTTGATTTTGAAATTCGGATGTGTTTTGTTGTCTCGGTGCTTGAACTTGAGCTTGATTGTTACTCTATGAAAAGCCCAGATGATTTCTCAAACCCAGATTATATGCGTTTTGATTCGGGTAAGGTTGGGTAGATTGATTATAGCTTCCTACGAATTGAGCAGATTCAAAATTTATGGCACATTGATCTGTAGCATGCCCCCCAACACATAATTCACAAACCATTGCTACCTGTTGTGTGGATTGTGGACACCATATTTCCATTTGCTTAGATATTGCGGCCACTTGTGCTGCTAATGCTGTCATTGCATCTATGTCAAACTTTCCCGGTGTTTTCAGAGGGTTAGACCTCGTCATGGGCCACTAATAGTTGTTGGTGGCCATTGTCTCTAATAGCTAATCCTCATCAAAACATTTAGACATGATCGATCCCCCTGCTGCTGCATCAATATTGGCCCTTATGGATGCGTGAATACCATCACAAAATATCCCTAACTGCATGTGATAAGTAGGTTTTGTACCTACTTATCCGGTATCTTTTACTTGAATTAGTTATTTTTATTCATGTGTCTTAGTTACTTTTCATGCATTTTGTGTTTGTTTTGTAGGTTATACGTTTGGAAGCGATGTGAGCGATTATTGGTAAGGAAAAGCACGGAAAATGCAAAGAAAAGCAAGCCGGACATCGTTTATGCTTTCATGTTCAATTCATGTTCTTGGCTTGGAGCTTGGACTATATTGTAGAGCGTTTTCTTATCTTTTCGGAACATCTTGAATCATTCAAATCGGAGTTCGGATGAAAGAGTTATGACATTTCTACCGACGGACGTTGAACTTCACCGTTTTGGGTGGTGATTTTCATAGCAGTCACTTCCAGTCCAATTTCGACCATCATGCGTTCGTTATTTCTCAAAGCTCAAAGAATGAAAGTTGTAGATCTCGTCGATAGCTTCGATTTGATAGGTCGCGGGACTCATAACTCCTCTCGGTTTAGAAGTTATGGCAGTTTTAGCAGAGGAGGTTCCAGCAGAAAAGTTTGTTGGCAGATTGGTACCCAGCCGGGGCTGGGCGTTTTTGTGCTTAGGACCCAGCCGGGGCTGGGTACCTGGGAGCTTTAGCAGATTGCTATCCAGCTGGGGCTGGCTTTTACCAAAGGAAATACCCAGCCGGGGCTGGGTATACGCAAAAATGAGCGGATTTTGTCCGAATTTGAGTCCGAAAAGGATTGTTTCGAGTTGTTTGATTCAAGGACTTCCAAGAGGACTAAAAGACAAGTACAAAGGCTTATAAAAGGAGGGGAATAACATAGATTAGAGAGAGATTAGAGGAGATTATTAGTAGATTAGAGAGCATTCTATTAAATTAGATTAGAGTAAATTAGAGAAAAACACTAGTTTTTATGAGATTTGGAGATTAATGCAACTTGGAGACCATTGAAGATTCAAAGGAGGAGCATGGAGGGAGCGTCAAATCTACAGACAATAGATTACTTCTTCTCATCTTCTTCTATCTTTATCTTTTAATGTGTATTCAATTGTGGATTCTTAGTTTTAATTCAATAATAATGAACTAATTCTTTGTTTGAGATTACAATGGATCTTATTGTGTAGTTTATTTTAATATGCTTTGTTATCAATTATTATGTTCTATTGTGAGGATTGTCTATTGTGGTTTGAACTTAATTGTTTAATTGACTGGCCATCAATTACCGTGATAATCTATATGAACTCGAGAGATGAAGTATAGATTTAGATCTAATCATGATAGCATGTGTTCAGGATTTTGTTAGTAGCTTAAACTTGATGTGTGTTAAGGTAGAGATATGCTTGACATCGCATGTAATCGTGTAGAGAACTTATTCTTAAACTTTCTTCAATTGTAATTCACATAGAGATATAGTGGGTTAGTTGATTAAGGTGTTTAACGGATTTCTATCTTAATTGTGGATTGACGTTAATACGGTATTAGTGCATCGAGAGGTGGTTAATACTACTTTCGTGTTCTTGATTAACAATTCGGGATAGAGAATAATTGATGAGAAGTGTGTTAACCTAAATGAAGCAATACGTGAAGTTGTAATCTTAATTCTCCATAATCTGATTTTTAATTAGTGGTAATTAGAATTAGTTTAGTTAAATATTTTAATTTATAACATTAAATTCATTTGTTTAAATAAGATTGAGTTGGTTACGGGTTAGTACTTGGTGATTTTTATTAAATAATTCTCTGTGGGAACGATACTCAACTTATCACTTTATTACTTGTTGACCACGTATACTTGCGTGTTGTGCGTATATAGATTTTACCCAACAAGTTTTTGGCGCCGTTGCCGGGGAATTAGTTTAATACAGTTTTACCAATATTAGCTTCAATCAAATTAGTCTTAATTTAAACATTTTTATTTTTATTTTTAATTCTCTTCCTATATTTCTCTCTTTTCAGGTACCATGGATGACTTTGCGTATCAATGGCCATACACGAACATAACTCAACCAAAGGAAGCGGAGATTGACAGACTCGCGACACTCTCCGCAATGTCAGCACAAATTGAAGAACTTTCGAGGGAGTTGGACGTTATCGCATCCCAACAAAGTCGAAGGATGGCAGTTACCTGTGGCTATTGTGCTGGCAATCACCCGAGTAATCAATGCACCATCAATCTTGGGCCGGTACAGTATGGTGGTAACTACCTCAATCAGTATGTATATGATAATTATCATCAAGTTTGGGGGTATCACCCGGATTCTTCATGGAGTTACAACTATCAAGACCAATACTCTACTCCAAATCCAACATACACACCGGAATTCTCATATCAACCTCCATTAAAAGAAGAAAAGTCAAAGTTGGAGGAATTGGTGTCCAAGTTCATAGCATCAAATGAGGAGAGAATGAGTAATCAAGCGAGGTCAATTCAAAATCTTGCGGATCAGATAGAGCAAATGACCAAAGCCGTAAGCAACCTTCCTCCAAACACTTGGTTTTATGACATGGATGACGAAATTGACGAAGAACCTGAACCAAATCTACAACTAGATGAGCCTCGAGATGTTGAAAAAGAGGAGACAAGTAGGGATAATGACAACAAGGTCGGTGACAAACTAATTGTGAGAACCAACGATGATGAGCCGATGTTATTTATGCCTCAAGTGACTTCTCCTCCACAGTTCAAGAATCTGGTTAGATTTGCAAAACCTTGTCCAATTGGTAGTCATGTCATTGGCAATACTCCATGTGACGTAAAAGTGAGTACAACTTCGAAGCCATGGTGCGATGAGTTGGAGAAGATAGAAGAAGAGATTGTTGTGTCTGACAAGCCTCAATGCCAGAATATATTCGCAGACACAATGGAGAAAACGCCTAGATGTTGGACGTTCTTCAATCTAATCTTATATAAACAAAGCATGCTAGGTGACTTTAACTTGATGGCTATCACAAATGGGAACCTACCAAAAGCTATATTATTTCCGATGGATGGAGGGTTTCTCAACTTTCGAAGAGGAATTGGATAGCATTGACCAGACAAAGTCAGGCTGAAAGACTATAAATCAAGCGCTGACTGGGAGGCAACCCAGGAATTTTTTTATATTTATAAGCTTTACTAGTTTATTTAGTAGATAGGAATTAAGTTGCTTATTAAGTTCTCTTATAATCTAATCCATGTTGTCTCTCTTCATTGCAGGTATTGGAGGTCCAATGGATAGCAAAATGATCGTCGCTGCCGTCGCCGCCATTAACTCACGCTTAGCTGATTACAGGGAAGTTCTCTTCTATTTATCGCTATATTCTTACAATGAGGACATTGTAATTGCTAAGTTTGGGGGAGTTTAGTTTAGTTCGTTATTGCATGTTTAGTTTCATGTTTATATAATGTTATTTTGCATATATTGTTAATATAGTTTAGGTTCATTATTAAAAAAAAATCAAAAAAAAATCAAAAATTTCAAAAATAATAGTTAGTTACTATGTTCATCTTGCATGAGTCCAGCTATTTGATGATTACAGTTTATTTTGGCCAATGATGAGATTGAGATTGAGTAGACAAGTATAATACTGATTATTAGAGCTTTTGATGTGATTTCTTGTTATGAATTGAATCTTTTTCTGTTTGAAACTGGTATAATAAGGATAGCACAATAAAAACAACTTGTTGATTGATTGAGTTTAAATTGATACATAATGCGACTCTAAAGGATAATGCTAGTTTGAATGAAAGAATGAGAAGAATAAGTAGTGATGACTAAAGTTCGATAAAAACTTAAGTTCGAGAAAAAAATTGGGATATATAAGCTTCAAAAAAAAAGAAAAGAAAAAAATTGAAAAAATACCGTGGCTAGTTTTGTTTCGGGGCCTTTGTTACTTGAGCAAGTACGCCCGAAGGGGTATCTTAAAACCTAACGCCCTAAGGTCTTATATGGTCTGGGAGTCGTTGGTCGAAATCTCGCTAAGGGGTAGCACTGTTAGCCTAATGGAATGAGACATTGCACAATCATGGTTAAAAAGTAAAAAAAAAAGAAAGAAAAAAAAGAATAAAACGGGAAAAGAGCAAAAAGCCCCCGTAGATGAAAATAAAGCATAAGTATCCCATGTTAACCCTCGATATTGGTAATTGTTTGATTTTAGTTGGATCTAGCTTATTTTTGGATTTCTTAAGTTTACACTGTATGATGCCTTTGAAGAGACTTGTTATGTGTTAAATTTGATTTTATATCAGTTAACATTGTTGTTGAGCACACACGCACTATACCAGTGATAACAATTTAAGACTTGATGATTGACTAGGAAATTGTTGATTGGTTTTGATATGAAGTATTATCATGTTTACTTGATTGCTCTAAGGCCGAGTGAATAGATTTGATTCTATCAATACTGCTGGATTCGTAGGCATATAGATTAGTTGCATTCCATTGCATTGTATTGCATTATGTTGTGTTGCTTGAGGACACGCAATGGTTTAAGTTTGGGGGTATTTGATAAGTAGGTTTTGTACCTACTTATCCGGTATCTTTTACTTGAATTAGTTATTTTTATTCATGTGTCTTAGTTACTTTTCATGCATTTTGTGTTCGTTTTGTAGGTTATACGTTTGGAAGCGATGTGAGCGATTATTGGTAAGGAAAAGCACGGAAAATGCAAAGAAAAGCAAGCCGGACATCGTTTATGCTTTCATGTTCAATTCATGTTCTTGGCTTGGAGCTTGGACTATATTGTAGAGCGTTTTCTTATCTTTTCGGAACATCTTGAATCATTCAAATCGGAGTTCGGATGAAAGAGTTATGACATTTCTACCGACGGACGTTGAACTTCACCGTTTTGGGTGGTGATTTTCATAGCAGTCACTTCCAGTCCAATTTCGACCATCATGCGTTCGTTATTTCTCAAAGCTCAAAGAATGAAAGTTGTAGATCTCGTCGATAGCTTCGATTTGATAGGTCGCGGGACTCATAACTCCTCTCGGTTTAGAAGTTATGACAGTTTTAGCAGAGGAGGTTCCAGCAGAAAAGTTTGTTGGCAGATTGGTACCCAGCCGGGGCTGGGCGTTTTTGTGCTTAGGACCCAGCCGGGGCTGGGTACCTGGGAGCTTTAGCAGATTGCTATCCAGCTGGGGCTGGCTTTTACCAAAGGAAATACCCAGCCGGGGCTGGGTATACGCAAAAATGAGCGGATTTTGTCCGAATTTGAGTCCGAAAAGGATTGTTTCGAGTTGTTTGATTCAAGGACTTCCAAGAGGACTAAAAGACAAGTACAAAGGCTTATAAAAGGAGGGGAATAACATAGATTAGAGAGAGATTAGAGGAGATTATTAGTAGATTAGAGAGCATTCTATTAAATTAGATTAGAGTAAATTAGAGAAAAACACTAGTTTTTATGAGATTTGGAGATTAATGCAACTTGGAGACCATTGAAGATTCAAAGGAGGAGCATGGAGGGAGCGTCAAATCTACAGACAATAGATTACTTCTTCTCATCTTCTTCTATCTTTATCTTTTAATGTGTATTCAATTGTGGATTCTTAGTTTTAATTCAATAATAATGAACTAATTCTTTGTTTGAGATTACAATGGATCTTATTGTGTAGTTTATTTTAATATGCTTTGTTATCAATTATTATGTTCTATTGTGAGGATTGTCTATTGTGGTTTGAACTTAATTGTTTAATTGACTGGCCATCAATTACCGTGATAATCTATATGAACTCGAGAGATGAAGTATAGATTTAGATCTAATCATGATAGCATGTGTTCAGGATTTTGTTAGTAGCTTAAACTTGATGTGTGTTAAGGTAGAGATATGCTTGACATCGCATGTAATCGTGTAGAGAACTTATTCTTAAACTTTCTTCAATTGTAATTCACATAGAGATATAGTGGGTTAGTTGATTAAGGTGTTTAACGGATTTCTATCTTAATTGTGGATTGACGTTAATACGGTATTAGTGCATCGAGAGGTGGTTAATACTACTTTCGTGTTCTTGATTAACAATTCGGGATAGAGAATAATTGATGAGAAGTGTGTTAACCTAAATGAAGCAATACGTGAAGTTGTAATCTTAATTCTCCATAATCTGATTTTTAATTAGTGGTAATTAGAATTAGTTTAGTTAAATATTTTAATTTATAACATTAAATTCATTTGTTTAAATAAGATTGAGTTGGTTACGGGTTAGTACTTGGTGATTTTTATTAAATAATTCTCTGTGGGAACGATACTCAACTTATCACTTTATTACTTGTTGACCACGTATACTTGCGTGTTGTGCGTATATAGATTTTACCCAACAAGTTTTTGGCGCCGTTGCCGGGGAATTAGTTTAATACAGTTTTACCAATATTAGCTTCAATCAAATTAGTCTTAATTTAAACATTTTTATTTTTATTTTTAATTCTCTTCCTATATTTCTCTCTTTTCAGGTACCATGGATGACTTTGCGTATCAATGGCCATACACGAACATAACTCAACCAAAGGAAGCGGAGATTGACAGACTCGCGACACTCTCCGCAATGTCAGCACAAATTGAAGAACTTTCGAGGGAGTTGGACGTTATCGCATCCCAACAAAGTCGAAGGATGGCAGTTACCTGTGGCTATTGTGCTGGCAATCACCCGAGTAATCAATGCACCATCAATCTTGGGCCGGTACAGTATGGTGGTAACTACCTCAATCAGTATGTATATGATAATTATCATCAAGTTTGGGGGTATCACCCGGATTCTTCATGGAGTTACAACTATCAAGACCAATACTCTACTCCAAATCCAACATACACACCGGAATTCTCATATCAACCTCCATTAAAAGAAGAAAAGTCAAAGTTGGAGGAATTGGTGTCCAAGTTCATAGCATCAAATGAGGAGAGAATGAGTAATCAAGCGAGGTCAATTCAAAATCTTGCGGATCAGATAGAGCAAATGACCAAAGCCGTAAGCAACCTTCCTCCAAACACTTGGTTTTATGACATGGATGACGAAATTGACGAAGAACCTGAACCAAATCTACAACTAGATGAGCCTCGAGATGTTGAAAAAGAGGAGACAAGTAGGGATAATGACAACAAGGTCGGTGACAAACTAATTGTGAGAACCAACGATGATGAGCCGATGTTATTTATGCCTCAAGTGACTTCTCCTCCACAGTTCAAGAATCTGGTTAGATTTGCAAAACCTTGTCCAATTGGTAGTCATGTCATTGGCAATACTCCATGTGACGTAAAAGTGAGTACAACTTCGAAGCCATGGTGCGATGAGTTGGAGAAGATAGAAGAAGAGATTGTTGTGTCTGACAAGCCTCAATGCCAGAATATATTCGCAGACACAATGGAGAAAACGCCTAGATGTTGGACGTTCTTCAATCTAATCTTATATAAACAAAGCATGCTAGGTGACTTTAACTTGATGGCTATCACAAATGGGAACCTACCAAAAGCTATATTATTTCCGATGGATGGAGGGTTTCTCAACTTTCGAAGAGGAATTGGATAGCATTGACCAGACAAAGTCAGGCTGAAAGACTATAAATCAAGCGCTGACTGGGAGGCAACCCAGGAATTTTTTTATATTTATAAGCTTTACTAGTTTATTTAGTAGATAGGAATTAAGTTGCTTATTAAGTTCTCTTATAATCTAATCCATGTTGTCTCTCTTCATTGCAGGTATTGGAGGTCCAATGGATAGCAAAATGATCGTCGCTGCCGTCGCCGCCATTAACTCACGCTTAGCTGATTACAGGGAAGTTCTCTTCTATTTATCGCTATATTCTTACAATGAGGACATTGTAATTGCTAAGTTTGGGGGAGTTTAGTTTAGTTCGTTATTGCATGTTTAGTTTCATGTTTATATAATGTTATTTTGCATATATTGTTAATATAGTTTAGGTTCATTATTAAAAAAAAATCAAAAAAAAATCAAAAATTTCAAAAATAATAGTTAGTTACTATGTTCATCTTGCATGAGTCCAGCTATTTGATGATTACAGTTTATTTTGGCCAATGATGAGATTGAGATTGAGTAGACAAGTATAATACTGATTATTAGAGCTTTTGATGTGATTTCTTGTTATGAATTGAATCTTTTTCTGTTTGAAACTGGTATAATAAGGATAGCACAATAAAAACAACTTGTTGATTGATTGAGTTTAAATTGATACATAATGCGACTCTAAAGGATAATGCTAGTTTGAATGAAAGAATGAGAAGAATAAGTAGTGATGACTAAAGTTCGATAAAAACTTAAGTTCGAGAAAAAAATTGGGATATATAAGCTTCAAAAAAAAAGAAAAGAAAAAAATTGAAAAAATACCGTGGCTAGTTTTGTTTCGGGGCCTTTGTTACTTGAGCAAGTACGCCCGAAGGGGTATCTTAAAACCTAACGCCCTAAGGTCTTATATGGTCTGGGAGTCGTTGGTCGAAATCTCGCTAAGGGGTAGCACTGTTAGCCTAATGGAATGAGACATTGCACAATCATGGTTAAAAAGTAAAAAAAAAAGAAAGAAAAAAAGAATAAAACGGGAAAAGAGCAAAAAGCCCCCGTAGATGAAAATAAAGCATAAGTATCCCATGTTAACCCTCGATATTGGTAATTGTTTGATTTTAGTTGGATCTAGCTTATTTTTGGATTTCTTAAGTTTACACTGTATGATGCCTTTGAAGAGACTTGTTATGTGTTAAATTTGATTTTATATCAGTTAACATTGTTGTTGAGCACACACGCACTATACCAGTGATAACAATTTAAGACTTGATGATTGACTAGGAAATTGTTGATTGGTTTTGATATGAAGTATTATCATGTTTACTTGATTGCTCTAAGGCCGAGTGAATAGATTTGATTCTATCAATACTGCTGGATTCGTAGGCATATAGATTAGTTGCATTCCATTGCATTGTATTGCATTATGTTGTGTTGCTTGAGGACACGCAATGGTTTAAGTTTGGGGGTATTTGATAAGTAGGTTTTGTACCTACTTATCCGGTATCTTTTACTTGAATTAGTTATTTTTATTCATGTGTCTTAGTTACTTTTCATGCATTTTGTGTTCGTTTTGTAGGTTATACGTTTGGAAGCGATGTGAGCGATTATTGGTAAGGAAAAGCACGGAAAATGCAAAGAAAAGCAAGCCGGACATCGTTTATGCTTTCATGTTCAATTCATGTTCTTGGCTTGGAGCTTGGACTATATTGTAGAGCGTTTTCTTATCTTTTCGGAACATCTTGAATCATTCAAATCGGAGTTCGGATGAAAGAGTTATGACATTTCTACCGACGGACGTTGAACTTCACCGTTTTGGGTGGTGATTTTCATAGCAGTCACTTCCAGTCCAATTTCGACCATCATGCGTTCGTTATTTCTCAAAGCTCAAAGAATGAAAGTTGTAGATCTCGTCGATAGCTTCAATTTGATAGGTCGCGGGACTCATAACTCCTCTCGGTTTAGAAGTTATGACAGTTTTAGCAGAGGAGGTTCCAGCAGAAAAGTTTGTTGGCAGATTGGTACCCAGCCGGGGCTGGGCGTTTTTGTGCTTAGGACCCAGCCGGGGCTGGGTACCTGGGAGCTTTAGCAGATTGCTATCCAGCTGGGGCTGGCTTTTACCAAAGGAAATACCCAGCCGGGGCTGGGTATACGCAAAAATGAGCGGATTTTGTCCGAATTTGAGTCCGAAAAGGATTGTTTCGAGTTGTTTGATTCAAGGACTTCCAAGAGGACTAAAAGACAAGTACAAAGGCTTATAAAAGGAGGGGAATAACATAGATTAGAGAGAGATTAGAGGAGATTATTAGTAGATTAGAGAGCATTCTATTAAATTAGATTAGAGTAAATTAGAGAAAAACACTAGTTTTTATGAGATTTGGAGATTAATGCAACTTGGAGACCATTGAAGATTCAAAGGAGGAGCATGGAGGGAGCGTCAAATCTACAGACAATAGATTACTTCTTCTCATCTTCTTCTATCTTTATCTTTTAATGTGTATTCAATTGTGGATTCTTAGTTTTAATTCAATAATAATGAACTAATTCTTTGTTTGAGATTACAATGGATCTTATTGTGTAGTTTATTTTAATATGCTTTGTTATCAATTATTATGTTCTATTGTGAGGATTGTCTATTGTGGTTTGAACTTAATTGTTTAATTGACTGGCCATCAATTACCGTGATAATCTATATGAACTCGAGAGATGAAGTATAGATTTAGATCTAATCATGATAGCATGTGTTCAGGATTTTGTTAGTAGCTTAAACTTGATGTGTGTTAAGGTAGAGATATGCTTGACATCGCATGTAATCGTGTAGAGAACTTATTCTTAAACTTTCTTCAATTGTAATTCACATAGAGATATAGTGGGTTAGTTGATTAAGGTGTTTAACGGATTTCTATCTTAATTGTGGATTGACGTTAATACGGTATTAGTGCATCGAGAGGTGGTTAATACTACTTTCGTGTTCTTGATTAACAATTCGGGATAGAGAATAATTGATGAGAAGTGTGTTAACCTAAATGAAGCAATACGTGAAGTTGTAATCTTAATTCTCCATAATCTGATTTTTAATTAGTGGTAATTAGAATTAGTTTAGTTAAATATTTTAATTTATAACATTAAATTCATTTGTTTAAATAAGATTGAGTTGGTTACGGGTTAGTACTTGGTGATTTTTATTAAATAATTCTCTGTGGGAACGATACTCAACTTATCACTTTATTACTTGTTGACCACGTATACTTGCGTGTTGTGCGTATATAGATTTTACCCAACAGCATGCACTGCGGAATTCTGTGATAAGGGCACTTACGGAGCATATCCTTAAATCTTTCCCACGCCTCATAGTGATTCTGAGTCAAACTATGCGAAGGTGTGAATATCGTTGCATAGTTTTGCTGACTTCGCTGGTGGGAAAAACTTAGCTAGAAATTTTTGAGCTAAGTCGTCCCAAGTGGTGATTGAACCAGGAGGCAAAGAGTGTAGCCAACTTCGCGTTTTATCTTTCAAGGTAAACGGGAACATCCTCAACCTTGTAGCATCTTCCCATACATTGTTAAATTTGAAGGTGTCGCAAACTTCCAAGAAACTTAAGATATGCTCATTAGGATCATCTATCGAACTACCCCCAAACTGACATGTATTCTGTAGCATCTGAATTATTCCCGGTTTAATCTCGAAACCGTTTTCATTGATCGTCGGTCTCCTAATGCTTGACTGTATATCTGTGACATTAGGCATGGCATAGTCCCTAAGTGATTTCTGGTCGTTCCCTTCCATGTTCACTGGAATTTCTTGTTCTGCCAGTTCTTCTTCCACAGGTGACACTACACTAGTCGACTGCAATTTCCGGAACTTCCTTTCAATATCGTCTGTATAAGGAAAAAGTTCCTTTTTCGCCCTTGATCTAGTGTGTGCATACACTAGCAAAGAATTCCTGTAAAGACAAGAAGAAAAATAAGTAATGTTTAAATTAAGACCAAAATGATTATAACTAATATGGAATTAATACTAATAAATAAAGAGTTCCCCGGCAACGGCGCCAAAAACTTGTTGGTTAATTTCACAATCAAAGAAAATATGCAAGTGTACATGGTCAACAAGTAATAGAGTGATAAGATAGAGTGTCGATCCCACAGAGAATTCTAATTAATAAATTCTAACTACTAGCACTATATCAATTCAATTTTATTTAAACAACCATAAACTGTGATTTTTTGAATAAAGAGAACTAAATTAAACAATTAAAAGAAATTAATCTAAAAGAAAGCAAATAAACAAAACTAAAATTTGTTTGAGTTTTGATAAATAAGGATTAAGACTCCAATATCCCCAATTATGAACTATAAATCAATTATCCAATTATTATGCCTACTAAATTGTTAACAAGAATTCTCAAATGCCAAAAGTCCTTTTTCCAAGTGATCAATTGCCTTCTATTTAATCCAGATGAATCTTGCTATATTCCTATGCAAAACAATTGAATTAAACTCTTTTCAATCCCAATTCCTTATGTGTTACATGCGGTGAACAAATATTTCCATTTAATTCATAAACCTAATTATTCACTTTACAAATAACTAAGTCACATGTCACTTTGCCCAGTTCTAACCCTAGAATTCCTATTTCAATTCCTTCTAGAGTAACAAGGTAATTATTGGCCAAATAATTAATCAATAAATGCAAGGCAAGATGAACAATTCACTTCAACATAAATAATTGGAATAAATCAAATAAGTAATTCATAACCATAAAAGGTTCAATTGGAATCTTAATTGAAGAAATTAGTTCATAACAGAAATTAAAACCAACAATCTTCTGCAAATCATCCTTAAAGAATTACACAAATTAAAAGAATGAAGAAGAAGAAAAACTCCAAGTAAAATCCTTCAATTTCTCCTCTTGCCTCCTTGATCAATCTCCAATTGTGTAGATTAGTTCCCTACTTCAATGTAAATAAACCTTATATACCTCCCATCTTGTGCCCCAATCCTTTTCCAAATCAACTTGTTAAATAACCTTCCTTAAGCAAGTCAACCGTCCAGTCAACGCACGTCTCGGTCAACTGAATTCCCGGCCCAGCTCCCTGGCGTTGGGATACAGAAAATTACTATTATGCCCTTTTCAGCTCAAATTCCCCTAAGAGTTCCTACAGCGCCCAAATCTGTAATATCATAACTAAACACAGTAAAAATGAATCTAAATACTTTGAGAATACAATAAATTAAGCCCAAATATATCCAATTCATGGGTCATCAGATAGAGTCTGACAACAGTTTATATATATATATATATATATATATAAGCAAATAAACGATCCAGACATAAGTCTAGGCTCAATCGAGGCATAAATCGATAATTTAGTCCATATAAAAATATATACATTTATAAGTATATATATACAGACAGAAATGAAAACCATGGACCGAAGTTCGGGCATACGCACATAACACGACTCTCAATGTGTAGAATAGTGTGTGCAAAGATGAAGAGAAAGGCTTTATAAAGTGTGAGAAGGCTTACAGTGGGCTGCCAATGTAGACTTCTATGACTCTAAATGGATAAATACTCTACTTCCGTCGGTAAATGTATAACTGTATGTGGGCTAACAGGTGTTTAAAATGAGGAAACACGTACATAGCAAATTGGACAGGGCTTCCTCTCCTCTCTCTCTCTTTTAAAATGTCTACCCCAAGCCCTCTATTTAAAGAGGGGGGAGCCGCAGGTGTACCTACGGCAGCCGCAGATGCACCTGTGGCTGCCCGGGGTGCCCCAGGTTTTGTCGTCTCGAATTACGTGCACTCGTGCACTATAATGTTCGCTCAAACTTGCAGAACTTCAATCTGAGCATCCGAACGAGGTATATAAGACCTTCTTCGGACTGCTTGTGTCAATAGATACGTAATGACATGGATTAGAGGTTGTACGAAGTCAAGAAGAGGGGATCATGCCCATGGCCTTCAAGCTTCAAATTCTATCCAGTGTGCTGCCACGCGTAATAGTTACTCGAGATTAGAACACCCTTGTTCTTGAAGAACATTGTTGTATGTATGTATGCAAGATGACATATGCCGGGGTACTATTCACGGGTTACTATTCTTGAAGTACTATTCACTCGGGTACTATTTACCTGGGGTACTATTCATGACAAAAATTATTATTTTTTCGGTCCAAATCATTTTTGATACAATATGATTGTTGAATTTTACTCCACAAAGCAGTATCATGTTGATAATTTGGACATTACTGAATTTTGGATAAATTAAATTATAAATCTTTAAAATTTATCATTTTTTTATTTAATTGAATTCTTATATCATTGTCATCATCCTCATGCTTATATTATTATGAAAGTCATCTTTGGCTCGTAGTGCATAGATTGACTATTGATTGATATGATTATGACCAGAGATTATTCGGTATAATCATGACCTGTAATCTTACAAATGATATGGTAAATGTCCTCATTGGCCCGTAGTGCATTGATGGACAGTTGTTGCCATGATCATGACCATTGGTGATAACACGAAAATCCTTGGCCCGTAGTATATTAATAATTCGTGGACGTAATACTAATAAATATCTTTGGCCCGTAGTGCATGGATAATTCAGTGATGTGGAACATTTATTGATCTGAGTCTGAGTGATAAAATTGATGATAAACTTTTTAAATCATAATAGATAGTTGATTTCATGCTCTACTTGAATCTTCTAATTGATTGCTTGTTCCGGTGCAGTTAAACTTGATGTTTATTGTATTTTATCAGTTTAACACAATTGAAGGTTAACGATAATTTATTATGCATTATCATAGTTATAATATTTCTTACTGGGTTAGTTGAGCTCACCCTTTGCTTTCATTATTCTCTTCAGGAAATGAGAACGTAGCCGGTATTAGTCAGGGAACAGAGTGATGGTTCGAGTTGGTGGCTGTAGTAGTCTTCACTATTCTATGAAATAGTGTAATAATAATTGTAATGAGGACTCTATTTGAGTTTGGATACTGTCTAGAAGACAATATTCATGTTAAAACTCTCACCTATGTTTTGTCGTATTTTACACGACAGTTGTATAATTAAGTTTGTATTTGAATTCTGTACTATGTATTTGGCGACTCAGAATAGGTGATGTATACCTATTTTGGGGGCGTCACACATATTATATACTATAGGGGTATTAATAATTACTTAAAAAAATTAAAAAGATAATAAATATTATTATAATTATCTTCGAGGGGTTCTAGTGTATTTTATTTAATTTTAAAATAAACTATTTCATACTAGTACAAATAATATAAAGTTTTAAGAAAAGATTTGGTACATGTTCATGTCTATTTTATTTTGATAAGTACTTATTATATACTCTTGGTGATGATTCAATAATTTAATTAATATCTTATTCTCAACAATTATACAGGCATAAAGTGACACAAAAGTAGGACGGGTGTTATCTGTCAGGTTTGAAAATATAAAAGATTTTAAAAAGTAGAATTAATGAAATTATCGTGATTTACAAGGGTCTTGGGTTATGCAGTAAATTTTAGTGCTTAATCTGACAATTTCCCAAAACTATTTTTAAATTTGTTAAAACTAATTTCAATAAAAGTTTCTAGAACTTACATGAATTTGAGAACCAATATTGACCAAATATAGTGAAGCCCTTTGCAACCTAGATGATTGTGGTGTTTGGATTCACCGTTGACCAAATATAGTGATGCACATTATAATTAAAAAATTAATATTTTTACATGACTTTTTAATATTTTCATATAAAAATATCGTTTTAGATATATAACGAAGGTAAAAATCGTCGTTACAGGATCTATAACGACAATTTTTATATAAAAACATCAAAAAGTCATGTGAAAATATTAATTTTCTTACAATTAATTTGAGTGCATATATGTCCCTAAAATAATAAACTAAAGACTAAGTAATATTTTTAAATTATTAATCATATTCATAATTATTTTGAGGAAAAAAAAAGAAATTAAATAAGTTAACATTAATTTTGTTTGAAAATGTCAAAAATTAAATATTAAAAATGTCAACCCGTGCCGACGGACTGGGCACGAGTTGTGGTTCGTTGGTCTTTGTATATATATTCTTTTAGGCAATTAATTTTTGGCTTAGTTTCAATTTTATTTATTTATTAGTTTTGGAGAAGCAAGACAAGAAGAAGCGGAAACAGTGTGTCAAGCGCAGCTGCGCTTGACATCAGCGCAACAAGCGTATCTGCTGTGACACCCCCAAAATAGGTATACATCACCCATTCTGAGTCGCCAAATTTATGGTACAAAATTTAAATACAAACTTCATTTATACAATACGACAAAAGCGTAGCTGAGAGTTTTTACACAAATATTGTCTCATAGACAATATCTAAACTCAAATGGAGTCCTCATTACATTTATTATCACACTATTTTATAGAATATTGAGGACTACTACAGCCACCATCTCGGACCGTCACTCTGTTCCCCGACTAGTCCCTGCTACGTTCTCATTTTCTGAAGAGAACAATGAAAGCAAAAGGGTGAGCTCAACTAGCCCAGTAAGAAATATTATGACTAAGATAATGCAGAATAAATTACTGTTAGTCTTCAACAGTGTTAAACTGATAGAATATAATAAACAACAAGTTTAACTGCAGCAGAACACACAATCCATTAGAAGAGTCAAGTAGAGCATGATATCTACTATCTTCTATGATTTAAAAAGTTTATCATCAATTTTATTGCTGAGACTCAGCTCAATAAATAATCCACATCATTGAATTATCCATGCACTACGGGCCAAGGATATTCATTATTATCACATCATCGAATTATCCATGCACTACGGGCCAATGATATTCGTTAGTATCACCAGTGGTCATGATCATGCCAGCAACTATCCATTAATGCACTATGGGTCAATGAGGACTTTTATCACATCATTTGTAACATTACAGGTCATAATTATACCGAATAATCCCTGTTCATAATCATACCAATCAACAATCCATCTATGCACTATGGGCCAAAGATGACTTTCATCGCAATATAAGCATGAAGATGATGACAATGATATAAGAATTCAATTAAATGAGAGAAAGGATAAATTTTAAAGATTTATAATTTAATTTATCTAGAATTCAATAATGTCCAAATTGTCAACATGATACTATTTTGTGGAGTAAAATTCAAGAATAATATTGTACCAAAAATAATTTGGACAGAAAAGAAATCAATTTTGTCATAAATAGTACCCAGGTGAATAGTACTTTGATAATAGTACCTCGTGAATAGTACCTCGACATAAAAAGATTAAAAATTATCAAGAATGTTCAAAATAATATTTCCGTGAAAAGATACTAGATGAAACACATATTTTAGATATTCTACTAATTTCAAGGAGTATAGAAGTAATACTTTAACAAAATGAGTGTAGAATACGTAATCTGAAACAAAATAATATTACTTACATACTACAGAGTGTCGACGTCGAGATTTTTAGTTGTCCCTTTTCGTTACTTGTTCTTTGGTGTTCTCATGTTAATGTGAGATTTGTTTGAAAAAATAGTGAAAAAGGTTCGACATGTATAATATCGACGATGGACTGTTAAGAGTCACCAGTTGGTGTTTTTAACTGGTTTCACCAACGCAACCGAAAAGATTTGCACATTGACCTAGTGTTTTGACACTGCTAAACGGGTCTATGAAATCGAGATTCGTTAGGGTTCGGGGGCTTGATTATGCGAAGGGAAGGTGTTAGGCACCCCCCCGACATCCGTGTTGCCATGGTGATCGCCATTTCTCAAAGAAACTGTTATGTGAATGTGTGTGTGTGTGGATCAATGTGTAATTATTTAAAAGTAGTGCGAGGCCTCATTCACACCTATATACACAAGGTTTGAATTTATATAAAATTTAGTTTTAACCAGATATAGCAATGAAGTTTTATAAAAAGAGGTTTTTCAAACCCTGTGCTCAATAGGAATTGAGACCTTTTCATACTTTCATTTTATTATTAAAATGTTCGGCTTGTTTGCTTTTATTTTCGAGATGCGAGGCATCTTCGAGAAAATAATATACAGCAGTGCCGAACTCCTTATGGGCATGACAGCCATCCAAGGAAATTCATACACTATAAATAATGTACATGCTACTTACAGCTGAAAAAGTCCATCATGGGAACCGAATTTAGATTCAGTGGACTGAATCTGTGATCACATGATTTCTAGGCTCACATGATACTGCAATTTATATTGAAAGTAGTAAGCAGTTATATATATATAAGCTATATATATATATATGTGTGTGTGTGTGCATGATCAACCACCACGAAGCAACTCCATGGGGGATTAAAAAAGTAAATAAAGCTGTAAAAGCGATCAACCGCCACGAAGTAAATTTCAGGCGGGACAAATGTAAATAAAGCTGTAAAAGGCCACAAAGTAAACTCCAGGTCTGATAGAAATATATATATATATATATATATATATATATATATATAAAAGTAGTAAACGCACCAGATATAAAATCCAGGCTCATCGGATATGTCCGACAATAATTATATATATAAACATATATATAAAAGCAATAAACGCTCCGGATGTAAAATCTAGGCTCGTCAGATATGTCTGACAACAATTTTTTTATATATATAAGCAAATAAACGCTCCAGACATAGTCTAGGCTCAATCGAGGCATAACTCGATAATGTTAGTCCATAAAAAATATAAATATATATAAGTATATTTATACAGACAGAAATGAAAATCACTGACTGAAGTCCAGGCATACGCACACAACACGACTCTCAATGTGTAGAATAGTGTGTGCAAAGATGAAGAGAAATGCTTTATAGTGTGTGAGAAGGCTTACAGTGGGCTGCCAATGCAGACTTTTATGACTCTAAATGGATAAACACTCAGCTCCTGCCGGTAAATGTATAACTGTATGTGGGCTAACAGGTAATGAGGAAACACTCAATATAGGGTGTGTACAGAGAAAATTGGACATGGCTTCCTCTCCTTTCTCTCTTTTAAAATGGCTACTCCAAGCCCTCTATTTATAGAGGGGGAGCCGCAGGTGTACCCGCGGAAGTTGCAGGTGCACCTGCGGTTGCCCGGGGTACCCCGAGTTCTGCGGGTCCCGTCGTCTCGAAGTATGTGCACTCGTGCACTATAATGTTTGCTCGAACTTACAGAACTTCAATCCGAGCATCCAAATGAGGTATATAAGACCTTCTTCAGACTGCATGTATTAAGAGTTACGCATTACATGGATTAGAGGTTGTACGAAGTCTGGAAGAGGGGACCATGCCCATGGTCTTCAAGCTTCAAATTCTATCCAGTGTGCTGCCACGCGTAATAGTCACTCGGGATTAGAACTCCCTGGTTCTTGAAGGACATTGTTGTTTGTATGTACGTATGAAGTGTTGAGACGACGCGCAGGTGTTGAGGTAGCAAGATGACATATGACTCCTCACCGGGGTTATCGCCGATTTGAGTTGAAAGCAGACGTTGCTCAGGGTTATATCTGAGATTGGACTGCTGCAAGTGTTGAATGCCGCAATATTATCTGTGAGAATGCTTGTTGGCCTGTTGTTAGCTCCGAGTCTGATGTATGAGTGCCTCGGTAAGAGGTCTGATTGAAGCTGATATCATGCATTTGAAACAAGCATTTTCGGAGTTATCGCTGGAACTGCAATAACATTCCTTGGGGTTATCGCCATGGACGAAACTCGGGGTTATCTCCGAGGTTGGAAATGATGTTCCCGGTGTGTGTTCCGGGGTTGAGACTGAATTCTCTCTGAGGTATCCAGAATGGACGTGAGCTGTCTTCCAGGGTTATCTCTGAAAGACGATTCTGCCCTCTTGCAGTGTTAGTAACAAGTTTGCAGAAAATTTTGAGTGTCTACACAGAGTATGAAAGAAATTATTATTTCTTACGAATATTGAACAAAAATATTATCTCTTACCTTAAAATGAGAGTATTTATGACAAGTAGGGTGGATATATTCTTGAAGAAAATTTATACTATTTTCTACGCTCAAATCTTCCTTAAACTCAAAAGAAATACGCTCAATATTATAGAAGAAAAATTCTCTGATTCTGGTGTGATTTTCAATTCTAAACTAGGTATCCTATTTATAAGAGAATGGAAGGCTACTATTTAGGAAAAATCACGGACTGCACAGTAATTTTGGACGAATTTCATGGGCGTAGAAACTGAATTCACATGATTTACTATGCAAACACTATGCATAATAAAATATAATATATTCTATTTTTCATAAAAAAACAAAACTTATTATAATATAATAATAATAATAATAATAATAATAATAATAATAATAATAATAATAATAATAATAATAATAATAATACTCCCTCCCGACCAAGTTTCTCCCCACCCCCATTTCAAATTAATATAATATATATAACAAAACAGAGATAACTTCTCCCGACTATTTTTGAAAAATGGGTAAGTGGGGGTCCAAATAATACGCTAAACTTACAACAAATACTTCATAAAAATTCCCTCTAATTATCTTAACTCACTTGGCTTCACGAAACACATTTTTAATAACATTCATCATTAATATTATAACTAACAATATTAACAACCAGATCATTCCCAAGAAAGATGGGACTTTCCGATAAGAATTTCACCATATTGGCGCGTAATTAGGTGACCAAACCGCTTTCCTCGACAGAACTTTCTAGACATCGTCAATAATACAAATAATAAGATGAATAACATTGTCATCTCAATTATTGATTTAATAATATAAAATATTATGACAATAATTGAATGAATAACGTGTGATATTATGCACCAATTACTGTGGCAATAATTAAACAAAACTGAGTGACTTCTCACGTAAGCATCAATAATCAAAGATACTGTACAATACTATGTACTACTATGTAATCATGCGTATTACTGTACTTTTATCATCGGGTATTTCAACAGTTAATGGTAAAACTTTTGCCGTTATTTTTATAAAAAGATATTTCTGTCATTTTCTAACTCCGACAATAATTTTGTTGTGGGGTCCACAAATGATTGTGCCGTCGTACGAATATTCCCTATTAAAATGAATATTTCCCGACCAATCGAATATTTTATGACAACTTGCTTACTTTGCAAAATTTATAAATATTACCCACAACTATAACATTATATCAAATCCACACCATAATATTCAAAATGATATTTAGAGAAAATCATTCTTTATTCATAAAAGTTGGGGTCTTACAACCTCCTCTTCTTATGAAATTTTGTCCTCAAAATTGGTGTACGTACTTGGTATGTCGAAGAGGTGAGGATACCTTGATTTTATTTCAGATTCTAACTCCTAGGTCATTTTCTCAATATTGTGGTTTCTCCACAAAACTTTGACTTGAGGTATAACATTGGAGCGTAGAATATGTTCTTTCTTATCCAAGAGTTTAACAGGTACATCTTCATGCGTTAAATCTTTCGCTATCTCGTCTGGTTCTAATTTAATAATGTGGTTTAGGTCTTCCACATATTTACATAACATAGATATGTGAAAAACGTTATGAACACGAGACATACTTGGCGGTAAGGTGAGTCTATAGGCCACCGTTTCTACTCAGTCGAGGATTTCAAATGGGCCAATGAATCGAGGATTGAGCTTTCCTCTCTTTCCAAATCGTGTAACTCCTTTCCATGGAGCAACACGTAACAACACATGCTCTCCAACATTGAATTATACGTCCCTTCAATGAAGATCAACATAACTCTTTTGTTGATCTTGTGAGATTTTTATACATTACCAGATCATTTGAATCTTTTCCATAGTTATGCGTACCAATTCTGGTCCCAACAATGCTGTTTCACCTACCTCGCCCCAACATACTGGAGAACGACACCTTCGTCCATACAACGCTTCGAATGGAGCCATGCCTATGCTTGCTTGATAACTGTTGTTGTAGGAGAATTCCACTAATGACAAGAACTTGTCCCAACTTCTTTTGAAGTCAAGGACATATAGTCTTAATAGATCTTCAAGAGTTTGAATAGTCCTCTCTAACTGCCCATCCGTCTGAGGATAATATGTCGAATAAAATCGTAAATCCATGCCCATAGCTTTCTGCAAACTGACCCAAAACCGTGAAGTGAATCTTGGGTCTCGATCAGAAACTATGGATACTGGCATACCATGCAGTCTTACAATATCATTTATGTATATATGAGTAAATGTTCAAGTGAATAAGTTTCTCGTATAGGTAAGAAATGAGCAGACTTGGTTAATCTATCAACAATGACCCAAATTACATCTATGCCTTGAGAAACCTTGGGAAAAACACTAAGGAAATCCATGGTAATGTGCTCCCACTTCCATTCTGGAATTTAAAGTGGTTAAAATGGATCTTTTGGCACTTGATGCTCCGCCTTGACACGTTGACAAGTTAAACACCTTTAGATAAACTCCGCGATCTCGCTTTTTATATTGCTCCACCAAAATGTATGTCTAAGATCACGATACATTTTGGTACTTCCAGGATAGATTGCAAATGGTGTGTTGTGTGCCTCCATCATGATTTTATACTTTAAATCAGGGTCGTTAGGAAAACAAAGTCTGGAGTTGACTCGAAGTATTCCTTCTTCATCAATTCTTGCTTCCGAAATAATACCTTTTTGTACTTTCTTCCTTATACGCATCAGCTCCAGGTCCGTAGTTAGAGCAGCTTTAACTTTATCAATTAAAGTCGTTTCTACTCGTATATTTGACATCATCACGTGAGTCCCTGGAGTCTTTAACTCTATCTCCATCCTTTGTAAGTCATACAAAATGGGCCTTTGCATTAACAATATCGCACTAGTACCCGTATATGATCTTCTACTCAACGCGTTAGCTACTACGTTCGCTTTTCCAGGATGGTATTGAATGGTATGATCGTAATCTTTCAATAGCTCGAGCCAACGTCGTTGCCTCATATTAAGCTTTTTTTGGGTGAAGAAATATTTGAGGCTTTTATGATCCGTATAGATCTCCACCTTCTTCCCATACAGGTAATGCCTCCAAATTTTAAGCGCAAAAACGACAACTGTCAACTCTAGATCATGAGTAGGATAATTTCTTTCATATTCTTTGAGTTATCGTGAGGCATAGGCTATGACTTTCCCATGTTGCATGAGAACATATCCTAACCCTCTGCCTGAAGCATCACTGTAGATGACAAATCCCTCCGAACCGAATGGTATAGTTAGAATAGGTGCTGAAATGAGTATCCTTTTGAGTTCTTGAAAACTCTTCTCACATTCCTCGCTCCAACCGAATTTTGTATCTTTTCGAGTCAGCTGAGTTAATGGAGTAGCGATTCGAGAAAACCCTTATACAAATCTCCGATAATAACCAGCTAAGCTGAGAAAGCTACGTGTTGGGAAAGTTCATATGTTGATTTGATGTTTAAAGTAAAATTCTCATGATTATATGTAAAGTCCTTCAAGGAATATATGTACAAAGACTTAGTGATAGATCAAATTTGTTAGGTTGATCTAAGCTTTTAATGTTTATCATTCTATAAATGAATGTATAGATAAAGATATCAAAGATGTTAGGTTGATCTATGTCTTGAAAGGAATAGATAGGCTTCAACAAGAATCGCAGTCTATCGAGCTGATCAAGAGATTGTAGAAGCCAAGGCAGGATCGTAGAGCTTACAAGATCGTAGTGTATCTGTCTTGAAGGGCCTCTCCAGAAATCGTAGAGTGGTCCAGACGTTTTTCGAAGCTAACTCAGAGATCGTAGTGTGCTTTCAGAAATGTAGAGTCTGCAAGACAAGCAAGTGAAGATCGTAGTGTGTAAATCCTTGAGAGAGATCGTAGTATTCTCATCAGACCAAGCTCCAAGGTGACAAGACACCACGATATGGATCGTAGAGTATCATTTTCCTTGTGTCAGAAGCATCGAGCCCTACCTTTTGTTTGGAGACAAATTCCAACAAATGTGGAATGGGTTTTAAATGTTGAAGTCCTCACCAGTCCCAACGACACAAAAGATATCCTTAGTATACAACAAAAGGAATGTATTCAAGAAGCTAAGGAAAGGACCATAGGACAGAGGAAAACACATTTTCAGGTGTTAGGTGAGAAAGCAATCTGCTGTGTCAGTGGGCCAGAATGCAATTCAGGAGATGTACAGAAAAGTCTCCATCAAAGTTCAGAAATGTCAAACCCATTTAATGCTTCAACAAATAGCTTCAAGGGATAAATTTCAAGGATCACATATATGCAGAACATATGTAGATGAGAAATACAAGCAAGCATTAAACAAAATGCACAAGAACACTCAACGCTCAACTCTAAGATTTGAGAAAAACAGAAAGCTTGCTCAGCTACTCAGTTCTTTCAAACAAGTGCTTAATAGAAATTGAGTAGCACCAATCAAGAACTCAACAACTACCAATCAACTAAAATAAGAGTTCTAAGTCAGAAGGCCTTGAAGAGTTCTAGGTGAACTGTGAAGAACCAAGTCTGCTGGACTTGAAGAGTTCAAGAGTGAACTAAGAAGTGCCTAGACTGCTAGTCTAGAAGGAATCTGTTAGATTTAGAAAGTGTAAAAGACATCCTTATTGGATTTCCTACTCGAGGAGTAGAAGAGTGGACTAGGAGCTTTAAGTGCTCTGAACCACTTAAAACTGATGTGTCTATTACATTTGTGCTATAACTGCTATAACTTCCTCACTCTCATTAATTTAAGATATCTTAAGGGAGATTAAACAAATCTTTATTCCGCTGTGTTTTAATCATTATCAAAACTAACAAAGTAAAACAAAAAGAATTTTAAAATATCTATTCAACCCCCCTTCTAGATAACTATTGTGCCTCCGGAAACTAATAATTGGTATCAGAGCAGGTTCTATTATATAGCCTACAAAACTTAAGTGGATCTAATGGCACACTTACCAAGAGAATCAAAGATTGGAGGAGGCAACAAGCCACATATGTGCAACAAAGATAAATTCGCTAATTGGAAAGTTTAGATGCAAGCTTACATGGATTTAATAGATGAAGATCTATTTGAAACTGTTTAGAATGGGCCCTACGTTCCTACAAAGCTTGCACCAACTACAGACGATCCAAACAAAATACAGATCAAGGTCAAAGGAGAATGGACAGAAAACGAGAAAAGAGCTGTTCAACTCAACAAAAAGGCCAAGAACCTCTTATTCCAATCCTTAGAAGATGATCTGTTCGAAAATGTGGTCAACAAGGAGGTTTGGGAAGCATTGCTCATCATCCATGATGGAATAGAGGAAGTTAGAGAAAACAAACAATCCCTCTTGACTCAGTAATATGAGATGTTTGCACACGTTTAATGTTCTGCTCAACTCTCTACGAGCCTATGGAAAGATCTATCCAAACAAAGATCTAATCATAAAGTTCATGAGAGCCTTACCAAGAAAGTGGGATGCCAAAACCACTGTCATTAGAGATTCAAAGAATCTACATGAAATGACTATTCAACAGTTATATGGAAACCTTCTTACATACGAACTGGAGCTGACTCAAGGAGCATAAACTCTGTCTGAAGGAAGAAAGAAGGATAAAGGTGTTGTTCTCAAAGCAACTGAAAACACCTCCAAAGTTAACATTAAAGTTAACTCTGACTATGATGAAGATGATGATGAGGAATTTGCAATGCTGATGAAGAGACTCAGAAGGTTCATGCGTCAAGGCAAAACCAGTAAGCTAATGAAAGTCAGCAACTACAGCAACCAGGAGCAAATGAATAATCTATGCTACAATTGCAAGAAACTTGGCCACTTCATTGCTAACTTTAACAAACCTCTCAGAGAAGAACTAAAGAAGAAATCACATTCAAAGAAGGAATACAAAGGCAACAAAAGGCCTCAAAAGAGAGACAAAGGCCTTGTAGCTGGAGGATCGTGGAGTGACTTAGACAATGACTCAACTCCAGAATCTGGAGATGATGAAGATCTTCAAATGGCAAATATCTTCCTGATGGGCAAGAATGCAAAGGACAAATAGAACTCCAACATACATGAAGTAAGTATAGATGAGGTATTTGACTTCAACTCTCCTGATGTAGACATTGATGACTTAAGAACTGCATTGCATGGCATAACATCTGATCTGCATCAATACATGAAATGGTTTAGAGTTCTGACTAAGGACTATTCACTTCTTCAAAAGGAAAAAGAAAAACTTCAAGAAGAACTAGAAACAGCCTTTCAAAGTACTGATTCTCTCTCCAAGTTTGAAGCTGAGAATAAGCTCTTGAAACAGACCAATGAGCTCAATCTAAAAAGAGAGTCAAGTCTAACCTCTAAAATTTAGGAACTAGAAAAGACAATCTCTACATGGAATAAATCCTCTTCATCCATGGACTCCCTAATCTCTAGCCAGAGAAGTGTCTTTGACAGAACAAGTTTAAGCTTTGGGGAATCTGCCTCAGAGCCATGTGTGGTAAAAGTAAAGGAAACTAGCACTAGTAATGCTTCAAGTTTTAGTAGAAAAATTATATTTCTAAAATCCTCACAGAAGGTTAAGCCAGTCAAACCTTACTCTACTGGTTCAATCCATATTCCAAGAGGTAAGGGATCTCATGCTGGCCTGGGTTTCAAAAAAGAGAAGAGTAACCCAGCCACTACTCACCAACCTCGAAGGATCGTAGAGTCAAATAAGACCAACTCTACGAACCAACTGGGAAGGTAGTAGAGGTAAGGTACACTCCTCACAAATCATGAAACACAAGGACACATGGAAGAAGGAAAACCAGCTTAACAGAAGAATGACTAAAGATCCACAAAAGTCCGAATGGAGGAAGAATTCTCACACACATACAAACATGCATCATATTAGATGTTTTGTGTGCTATAAAGTTGTCCACAAGGCTGCAAAGTGCCATTTTAATTCCATGCATATGAGACCCAAAATCAAGCAGA
This sequence comes from Panax japonicus, assembly GCA_020205505.1. Taxonomy (NCBI): domain Eukaryota; kingdom Viridiplantae; phylum Streptophyta; class Magnoliopsida; order Apiales; family Araliaceae; genus Panax; species Panax japonicus. The sequence goes on along the minus strand of CM035099.1, from coordinate 35,409,346 downwards.
TTTGGGTCCCCAAAGGTACTAACAAAGTAGGACCCATGCAAGTATGGGTACCAAAATAAAGGTTTAATGTTACCATAGGAAAAGAACTCCACGATCACAATCTGGTATCTGGACAGTGGATGCTCAAGGCACATGAATGGGAACAAAGCCCTTCTATCTAACTACATAGAGAAGGAGGGTCCCTCAGTCATCTTTGGAGACAACGGCTCTGGCAAGACAAGAGGATACGGCTCAGCTGGAAATGGTGTAGTATCCTTCAGTAAAATAGCATATGTGGAAGGACTACAACACAATCTTCTAAGCATTAGCCAACTTTGCAACAAGGGTCATCAAGTAACATTCATCAACAATCAATGTCAAGTCTGAGACCTGAAGATGATAAGTAGATTTTATACCTAATTATCCGGTATCTATTACTTGAATTAGTTGCTTAAACTCATGTGTCTTAGTTACTTTTCATGCATTTTGTGTTCGTTTTGTAGGTTATACGTTTGGAAGCGATGTGAGCGATTATTGGTAAGGAAAAGCACGAAAAATGCAAACAAAAGCAAGCCGGATATCGTTTATGCTTTTATGTTCATTTCATGTTCTTGGCTTGGAGCTTGGACTATATTGTAGAGCATTTTCTTAGCTTTCCGGAACATCTTGAATCATTCAAATCGGAGTTCGGATGAAAGAGTTATGACATTTCTACCGACGGACGTTGAACTTCACCGTTTTGGGTGGTGATTTTCATAGCAGTCACTTCCAGTCCAATTTCGACCATCATGCGTTCGTTATTTCTCAAAGCCCAAAGAATGAAAGTTGTAGATCTCGTCGATAGCTTCGATTTGATAGGTCGCGGGCCCTGTAACTCCTCTCGGTGTATACGTTATAGCAGTTTTAGCAGAGGAGGTTCCAGCAGAAAATCAATTCGCAGTTTAGTGTCCAGCCGGGGCTGGACGTTTTTTTGCCTTAGGACCCAGCCGGGGCTGGGGTCCTGGGCGTTTTAGCAGTCCACTACCCAGCCGGGGCTGGGTTTTTGCAAGGGAAAAGTCCAGCCGGGGCTGGCCTATGCGAAAATGAAGAGATTTTGTCCGAATTTGAGTCCGAAAAGGATTGTTTCGAGTTGTTTGATTCAAGGACTTCCAAGAGGACTTAAAGACATCTATAAAGGCTTATAAAAGGAGGGGAATAACAGAGATTAGAGGAGATTATTAGGAGATTAGAGAGAATTCTATTAAATTAGATTAGAGTAAATTAGAGAAAAACACTAGTTCTAATTAGATTTGGAGATTGAAGCAACTTGGAGACCATTGAAGATTCAAAGGAGGAGCAAGAAGGGAGTGTCAAATCTACAGACAATAGATTATTTCTTCTCATCTTCTTCTATCTTTATCGTTTAATGATTATTCAATTATGGATTCTTAGTTTTAATTCAATAATAATGAACTAATTCTTTGTTTGAGATTACAATGGATCTTATTGTGTAGTTTATTTTAATATGCTTCGTTATCAATTATTATGTTCTATTTAGAGGATTGTCTATTGTGATTTGGAATTAATTGTTTAATTGATTGGCCATCAATTACCGTGATAATCTATATGAACTCGAGAGATGAAGTATTGATTTAGATCTAATCATGATAGCATGTGTTCAGGATTTTGTTAGTAGCTTAAACTTGATGAGTGTTAAGGTAGAGATATGCTTGACGCCATATGTAATCTTATAGAGAACTTAGTCTTCAACCTTCTTCAATTATAATTCACATAGAGATATAGTGGGTTAGTTGATTAAGGTGTTTAACGGATTTCTATCTTAATTGTGGATTGACGTTAATACGGTATTAGTGCATCGAGAGGTGATTAATACTACTTTCGTGTTCTTGATTAACAATTCGGGATAGAGAATAATTGATGAGAAGTGTGTTAACTTAAATGAGCAATAAGTGAAGTTGTGATCTTAAATCTCCATAGTCTTAATTTAATTAGTGGAAGTTAATAGTAGTTTAATTTATTTAATTTACATTTCATTCGTTTAAATAAGATTGAGTTGGTTACGGGTTAGTACTTGGTGATTTTTATTAACTAATTCTCTGTGGGAACGATACTCAACTTATCACTTTATTACTTGTTGACCACGTATACTTGCGTGTTGTGCGTAACTAGATTTTACCCAACAGAAGACATCTGCTATAAAGTTAACTAGAACAAGAGAAGGAAATGTCTACACAGTAAATATTAGTCAACTAACCTCAGACGAGATAATATGTTTTCTGGCTAAAGCATCTGAAGAAATGAGTTGGTTATGGCATTGAAGACTGTCTCATCTCAACTTCAAGAGCATGTCCAAACTAGCCTCAAAAGATCTTGTTGCAGGCTTATTTAAGTTCAACTTCGTTAAAGAAAGGTTGTGCAATGCTTGTCAGCTTGGAAAGTAGACCAAAAGCTCATTCAAAAGAAAAACTGTCAACTCAATTGATAAGCCCCTGCAGTTGCTACACATGGATCTATTTGGGCCAATTTCAACGACGAGCCTTGGAGGGAAGAGATACTTTCTGGTCGTAGTCGACGACCACACCAGATTCACATGGATGTTCTTTCTAACCTCAAAGGATGAAACAGGCTCCCAACTGATCAAGATGTTCAGGCTGGTGATGAACGAGAAAGGAGAGAAAATCAAGGCAATAAAGAGTGATCATGGCAGAGAATTCGACTTCTCAAAAATGGACTAGTTCTGCACAGACAATGGCATCAGTCATAACTTCTCAGCTTCACGAACTCCTCAACAAAATGGAGTAGCTGAGAGAAAGAATAGGACATTGATAGAGGCTGGAAGAACTCTACTAGCAGTAGCCCATCTACCTGAATACTTCTGGGCAGAAGCTGTCAACACTGTATGCTACACTCAAAATAGATCACTCATACACTCTGTGATTAAGAAGACCCCATATGAACTGTGGAAAGGAAGAAAGTCAAGTGTCAGCTACTTTCATATATTCGGTTGTGCATGCTACATTCTCAACAATGGAAAGCAGTACTTGACAAAGTTTCAACCCAAGTCAGATGAAAGAATCTTTCTTAGATATGCCATAGACAGTAAGGCCTACAGAGTGTTCAACAAGAAGACACTGAGTGTTGAAGTCTTGATTATAAGACCCCAACTTTTATGAATAAAGATGAATTTTTCTATAATTATCATTTTTGAATATTATGGAGTGAATTTAATATAATGTTATAGTTGTGGGTAATATTTATAAATTTTGCAAAGTACACAAGTTGTTATATAATATTCGATTGGTCGGAGAAAATTTGTTTTAGAAAGGAATATTCGTACAACAGCACAATCATTGGTGGACCCCACAACGAAATTATTGTCGGAATGAGAAAATGACAAAAATATTTTTATGAAAATAACAATGGAAGTTTTACCGTTAACTGTTGAAACACCAGGTGCTAAAAGTACAGGAATACGCGTGGTTGCATAGTAGCACACAGTATTGATTATTGATTCTTACGTGAGAAGTCACTCAGTTTTATTCAATTATTGTCGATATTTTATATATTATTAAATCAATAATTGAGATGACATAGTTATTAATATTATTATTTGCAATATTAATGATGTCTAGAAGTACTGCCTAGGAGAGGTTTGGTCACCTAATTACGCGCCAATAGGGAGAAATCATTATTGGAAAGCCCCCTCTTTCTTGGGAACGACCTGGTCGATTAATATTGTGAATTATAATAATGATGATAAATGTTGTTAAAAATTTTGAGGTGATTTTTTTGAAGTATTTGGTGTATTTATTTGAACCCCCATTTACCTATTTTTCAAAACTGTCAATAGAAGTTATCTCAGTTTTGTTTTGTATATATATATATATATATATATATATATATATATATATATATATATATATGTTACTAATGAGTCGGGTGGGTAAAGGGGGGGGGGGAGATGCCTATCAAAGAGGGAATTGAAGTACCTTTATTTTATACATATTTGTTATTAGTGGACTTTGGTGGAAGGAGTATTACATATATATATATATATATATATATATATATATATATATATATATATATATATATGATGATTGATTATATATATATGATGATTGATTATATTTTATTTTTATTAGAATATTTTATGGACCGTTCGATTAAAAGTAAATCAATCTGGATCGTTCATGAATTTATTACTATTCAGTTCATTCTCCTATAAATAGAAGCTCATTCCTTCATTATTTTTTACGAATTCACTGAAACTCTAGAGAGAGAAACTGTAGAGAGAATTTTTCTTTTATAATCTTGAGGGTATTTCTTTAGCGTTTAAGAAAGCTTTGAGCATAGTGGAAATTTCTTCAAGTATATCCTCGCCCTACTGTCGGAGTACTCTTCTTTATAAGGTAAGCGGTATTATTTCTTTTCTATTCATGAAGAGAACTTCTGTTATTCCATTCTTTATTATTCTGTTGGAATAACCTGTATACATGGGCTACCCTATACTTAATGAAATTCTATTGTTATTCCATTTTTTAGTATTCTGTCAGAATATCCTGTCTGTGCATTTTACGCCGGACCTGGTTCCGTCTTTATTATCCTGTTGGAATATCATGTCTGTGCATTTTACGCCAGACCTAGTTCCGTCTTTATTATTCTATTGGAACATCCTGTTGGTGCGAATTTTGCCTGACCTGGTTTCGTTATTTATTATTCTGTTGGAATAACCTGTCTATGCGAAGTACCGCATACATGGTGATTTCTTTTGTTATTCCATCCTTTATTATACTCAGTTGGTTAAAGTTTTGACTTCTATACTCCATGAAATTAGTGGAATATCATTGATATTTGCGCTTCATCCAGTATCTTTTCAAAGAAATATTCTTCTAAGCATTCTTGAATTTTACTCTACAAAGAAGTATTATATTGACAATTTGGACTTATTAGTTCCTGAATAAATTAATTCTTGAACTTGTTTTATTGAATTCTTATATCATTGTCATCATCCTCATGTTTATATTTTTTTGAAAGTTATCTGTGTCTTGTAGTGCATAGATGGACTTGGTATGATTATGACCAGGGATTATTCGATGTAATTATGACCGTAATGTTACAAATGATGTGGTTAAAGTTCTCATTGGCCCGTAGTGCATTGATGGATAGTTGTTGGCATGATCATGACCATTGATGAATACACGAATATCCTTGGCCCGTAGTGCATGGATAATTTGTTGTTGTGATACTAATGAATATCCTTGGTCGTAGTGCAGGGATGATGTGGATTAATTATTAAGCTGAGTCCCAGCGATAAAAGTGATGAAAAACCTTTTTAAATCATAAAAGATAGTAGACTTTATTCTCTACTTAACTCTTTTAATGGATTGCTTATTCCGCTACAGTTAAACTTGATGTCTATTGTATTTTTTCAGTTTAACATTGTTAAAGGCTAATGATAATTTATTCTGCATTATCTTAGTCATAATATTTTTTTACTGGGCTAGTTGAGCTCACCCTTTTTGCTTTTATTGTTCTCTTTAGGAAATGAGAACGTAGCAGGGACTAGTCGGGGAACGGAGTGACGATCCAGAGGATAGCATTAGTAGTCCTCACTATTCTATGAAATAGTGTGTTAATAAATGTATTGAGGACTTATTTTGAGTTTGAATACTGTCTAAAAGACAATGTTTGTATTAAAACTCATAGCTCATGTTATATATTTAAGATTGTATTTGTATTATGTACCATGTATTTGGCGACTCAGAATAGGTGATGTATACCTATTTTGGAGGCGTCACAGTTGGTATCAAAGTTTAGGGATATGATCCCTGGCTGAGATGTGAGACAAGAACTAGAAGGGGAGAGATGGGGAATTCCTTCGTTAGTATGACCTACCTAAGTTTATTTGATATTTAATTGGTTGGTCAAAGTATAGGGACTATATGTGAGATGTTAATTAACCCTTATTTTGTGGCAGTATTTGAAAATGGCATCCGAGAATGTTGAGAACATCAATGGAGCACAGGAGACCGTTGAGTCTCCACATATCAATAATCAGGATAATGTGCATCAGGAAGGCGATAATCCTAATGCAAACAACAACACTGACCAAATGATGAACAATGGAATGTTCTGAGGCTTCATGCAACATCAGGCGAGAGTAGCTCTTGTCCAAAATGCTGGTGGAAACACTGGCAACTCTCGAACGGTCACTGCCAAACAGTTCAAGGAACTGGGACCACCGGAGTTTTTTGGAGAGCCAAAACCACTTAAGGTGGAGACGTGGATAAAGCAGATCAACAAGATATTTGATGTCTTGGGATGCTCCGAGGTGCAAAAGGTTCCCTTTGCCACCTTCATGTTGCGGGCAGAGGCAAATTACTGGTGGGAATCTGTAAAGCGTACTCAACCTACCGCACTAAAGATGTCTTGGGAGAAGTTCCAAGAACTGTTCAACAACAAGTACTTTCCCGAAAGTATTCATCACATGAAAGAGGTAGAGTTCATTAAACTGGAACAAAACAACATGACCGTGTCACAGTACGAAGCCAAGTTTGCCGAGTTTTCCCAGTTTGCGTCCCATTTGGTTGATAATGATGAGAGAATAACGCGAATGTTTGTAAGGGGTTTGAAACCCGAGATACGTCAATATCTTATCTCTCATAAACTATGTTTGTATTCAGATGTTGTTAATAGGGCTCATTTAGCACGATAATGAGTCAACCCAACCAAAAGAGAGCAACCAACAAAATGATAATACCAGTGATAACAGTCATCAAAGCGGTGACAATAAGCGTGGAGGGAATCAACATGCCAGAAATGGTAACCACTTCGGTGGTAATCATGGACAAAACAATAAGAATGGACATTTTAAGAAGAGGAGATTCAACAATGATAGAAAGATGTCAGCAACAGCACCTGTGGTTAAGGAAGGAGAACGACCACCTATCATATGCTTCAAATGCAGAGGGGAAGGACACATCAGTCCAAACTGCGCGATGCCTTCCAACGCATGTTATAATTGTGGAAGAGAAGGTCACCTAGCCTAATTTTGTCATTCACTGATGACAAGTTCAGCTAGGATGGAGGCACCAAAGGACGTCCCAGAAAAGTCAAAGTTAGTAGTGCAAGGGAGAGCATTTGTTGTGACCTCCCAAAAAATAAGGAACCCGAATGAGGTCATCACGGGTAAGCTTATCATAAACTCTAGCGAAGTATATACCTTATTTTATACTGGGTCTACCCATTCTTTTATTTCTCCTACTTGCGCTCAACGTTTAAATTTAACTCCGGAGAAATTGGACTTTGACTTATCTATTGAAACTCCGTTAGGAGAAACCTTCATTACATCCACTTTTTATAAGTCTTGTTTGGTTCAAATAGGTACCCTCACATTACCTGTCGATCTTATTTCATTAAAAATACTTGCATTTGACGTAATTCTAGGGATTGATTGGTTAACCATTCATCATGCAAAAATTGATTGTTTTTGTATGGTTGTTAGCTTTCATATTCCCAATCAACCTATTATACGAATTTAAGCAACCAAACCATTAAAATCAATCACTGTCATCTCAAGCCATAAAGCTATTCATTTATTAAAAAACCAATGTCAAGATTTCTTAGCTCATGTCACGGATCTAAATAAAAATACGTTAATTTTGAATGATATTTCTATTGTTAATGAATTTTCTGACGTATTCCTTGAAGAACTTCATGGCCTACCCCCAGAACGTGAAATTGAATTTTGTATCGACCTTGAACCTGGTACAAAACCCATTTCCAAAGCCCCATATCGAATGGCTCCTATTGAACTTCTAGAGTTAAAAACCCAATTGCAGGAATTGTTAGACATCGGTTTCATTCGTCCTAGTACATCTCCTTGAGGTGCTCCTGTTCTATTGGTGAAGAAGAAAGATGGGAGTATACAACTTTGTATTGATTATCGGGAGTTGAATCATGTCACCATAAAAAATAGGTACCCATTGCCACGTATTGATGACCTATTTGACCAGTTGCAAGGCGCCAAATTCTTTTCAAAGATTGATCTTCGTTTCGGATATCACCAATTGATGATTAGAACCGATGACATTCCAAAGACGGCTTTCAGAACTCAGTACGGGCCTTATGAATTCCAAGTCATGTCTTTTGGATTGATTAATGCTCCTACTGCCTTCATGGATATGATGAACCGAGTATTCAAGGAATATTTGGATCACTTTGTGGTCGTCTTTATTAATGACATCCTTATTTATTCCAAAAGCCATGAAGATCATGAGCAACACTTGAGGCTGATACTCCAAAAGCTTCGTGAATATAAGCTTTATGCCAAGTTGAAGAAATGCGAGTTATGGCTTGAGGAAGTAGCATTCCTTGGGCACGTGGTATCAAGTCATGGAATATCTGTTGACCAGCAAAGATTGAAGCCATTCAAAGCTGGGAGCAACCTAAATCAATGACCGAAGTACGTAGCTTTCTCGGCTTAGCTGGTTATTATCGGAGATTCGTAGAAGAGTTTTCACGAATTGCTACTCCCTTAACTCAGTTGACTTGGAAAGACACAAAATTCGATTGGAATGAGGAATGTGAGAAGAGTTTTCAAAAACTCAAGAGAAGACTCATTTTAGCACCTGTTCTGATAATGCCATCTGGCTCGGAGGGATTTGTCATCTACAGTGATGCTTCAGTCAAAGGGTTAGGATGTGTTCTCATGTAACATGAGAAAGTCATAGCCTATGCCTCTCGACAACTCAAAGAATATGAGAGGAATTATCCTACTCATGATCTAGAGTTGGCAGTTGTTGTCTTCGCACTTAAAATTTGGATGCATTACTTGTATGGGGAGAAAGTGGAGATCTTTACGGATCATAAAAGCCTCAAATATTTCTTCACTCAAAAGGGACTCAACATGCGACAACGACGTTGGCTTGAATTGTTAAAAGATTATAATCAAACCATCCAATACCATCCTGGAAAAGCAAACGTGATAGCTGACGCATTGAGTAGAAGATCATATGCGGGTACGAGTGCGATATTGTCAACGTAAAGGCCCATTTTGTATGACTTGCAAAGGATAGAGATAGAGATAAAGACTCCAGGTAACCATATGATGATGGTGAGTATACGAGTAGAACCGACTTTAATCGATAAAGTTAAAGTTGCTCAAGCTACAGAGCTGGAGCTGATGCGTATGAGGAAGAAAGTGCAAGAATGTGCTATGTCGGAAGTAAGAATCGATGAAGAAGGAATACTTCAAGTCAACTCCAAACTTTGTGTTCCTAACAACCCTGAGTTAAAGTATAAAATCATGATGGAGGCGCACAACACACCGTTTGCAATCCATCCTGGGAGTACCAAAATGTATCATGATCTTCGACTTTCATTTTGGTGGGGCAATATGAAGAGAGAGATAGCGTTGTTTATCTCAAGGTGATTAACTTGTCAACGAGTCAAAGCAGAGCATCAAGTACCAAAAGGTCCATTGCAACCACTTGAAATTCCAGAATGGAAGTGGGAGCATATTACCATGGATTTTGTTACTGGTCTTCCCAAGGTTTCTCAAAGCATAGATTCAATTTGGGTCATTGTTGATAGATTGACCAAGTCTGCTCATTTCTTACCTATACGAGAAACTTATACACTTGAACGTCTTGCTCGTATGTACATAAACGAGGTTGTAAGATTGCATGGTATGCCAGTATCCATAGTTTTTGATCGAGACCCAAGATTCACTTCACGATTTTGGGTTTGTTTGCAAAAAGCTATGGGCACGAATTTACGATTTAGTTCGGCATATCATCCTCAGACGGACGGACAATCAGAGAGGACTATTCAAACTCTTAAAGATTTATTAAGACTCTGTGTCCTTGACTTCAAGGGAAGTTGGGACAAGTTTTTACCATATATTGGTGGAGTTTTCCTACAACAACAATTATCAAGCAAGTATTGGCATGGCTCCATTCGAGGCATTGTATGGAAGAAAGTGTCGTTCTCCAGTATGCTGGGATGAGGTGGGTGAAGCAATGTTGTTGGGACCGGAGTTAGTACGTATGACTACGAAAAAGATTCAAAGATTCAACAACGTATAAAAACCTCATAAGACCGACAAAAGAGTTATGCTGATCTTCATCGATAGGACGTGAAATTTAATATTGGAGATCATGTATTGTTACGTGTTGCTCCATGGAAAGGAGTTACGAGATTTGGAAAGAGAGGAAAGCTCAATCCTCGATTCATTGGCCCATTTTTAATCCTCGATCGAGTAGGGACTGTAGCCTATAGACTCACTTTACCGCCAAGTATGTCTCGTGTTCATAACGTTTTTCATATATCCATGTTACGTAAATACGTGGAAGACCCGAATCACATTATTGAGTTAGAACCGGATGAAATAGCTGAAGATTTAACGTATGAAGAGGTTCCTGTTAAAATCTTGGATAAGAAAGAACATATTATACGCTCCAAGGTTATACCTCAAGTCAAAGTTTTATGGAGGAACCACGATGTTAAGGAAATAACCTAGGAGTTAGAATCTGAAATGAAATCAAGGTATCCTTACCTCTTCGACATACCAGGTACGTACCCTAATTTCGAGGGTGAAATTTCATAAGAAGTGGAGATTGTAAGACCCCAACTTTTATGAATAAAGATGAATTTTTCTATAATTATCATTTTTGAATATTATGGAGTAAATTTAATATAATGTTATAGTTGTGGGTAATATTTATAAATTTTGCAAAGTACGTAAGTTGTTATATAATATTCGATTGGTCGGGGACAATTTGTTTTAGCAGGGAATATTCGTACAATGGCACAATCATTGGTGGACCCCACAACGGAATTATTGTCGGAAAGAGAAAACGATAAAAATATTTTTATGAAAATAACGGCGGAAGTTTTACCGTTAACTGTTGAAACATCCGGTGTTAAAAGTACAGGAATACACGTGGTTTCATAGTAGCACACGGTATTGATTATTGATACTTACGTGAGAAGTCACTCAGTTTTATTCAATTATTGTCAATATTTTATATATTATTAAATCAATAATTGAGATGACAGAGTTATTAATATTATTATTTGTAATATTAATGATGTCTAGAAGTTCTGTCAATGAGAGGTTTGGTCACCTAATTGCGCGCCAATAGGGAGAAATCCTTATTGGAAAGCTCCCTCTTTCCTGGGAATGACTTGGTCGATTAATATTGCGAATTATAATAGTGATGATAAATGTTGTTAAAAATATTGAGGTAATTTTTATGAAGTATTTGGTGTATTTATTTGAACCCCCATTTACCTATTTTTTAAAACTGTCAATAGAAGTTATCTCAGTTTTGTTTTGTGTGTGTGTGTGTGTGTGTGTGTATATATATATATATATATATATATATATATATATATATATATATGTGTGTGTGTGTGTGTTAATGATGAGTCGGGTGGGTAAATGAGGGGGGGGGGGGAGGGAGATGCCTATCAATTGAAGTACCTTTATTTTATACATATTTGCTGTTAGTGGACTTTGGTGGAATGAGTATTACATGTATTATATATATATATATATAATATTTTATTTTATTTTTATTAGAATATTTTATGGACCGTCCGATTAAAAGTAAATCAATCTGGATCGTTCATGAATTAGTTACTATTCAGCCCATTCTTATATAAATAGAAGCTCATTCCTTCATTATTTCTTAAAAATTCACTGAAACTCTAGAGAGAGAAACTGTAGAGAGAATTCTTCTTCTATAATCTTGAGCGTATTTCTTTAGCGTTTAAGAAAGCTTTGAGCGTAGTGAAAATTTCTTCAAGTATATCCCCGCCCTACCGTCGAAGTACTCTTCTTTATAAGGTAAGGGGTATTATTTCTTTTGTATTCGTAAAGAGAACTTCTGTTATTCCATTCTTTTTTATTCTGTTGGAATAACATGTATACACGGGCTACCCTATACTTGATGAAATTCTTCTGTTATTCCATTCTTTATTATTCTGTTGGAATATCATGTCTGTGCATTTTACATCGGACTTGTTTCCGTCTTTATTATTCTGTTGGAATATCCTATCTGTGCGTTTTACGTCGGACCTGGTTCCGTCTTTATTATTCTGTTGGAACATCCTGTCGGTGCAAATTTTGCCTGACCTGGTTTCGTTTTTTATTATTCTGTTGGAATAACCTGTCTATGTGAAGTACCGCATGCATGGTGATTTCTTTTGTTATTCCATTCTTTATTATACTCAGTTGGTTAAAGTTTTAACTACTATACTCCATGAAATTAGTGGAATATCCTTGATATTTGCGCTTCATCCAGTATCTTTTTATAGAAATATTCTTCTAAGCATTCTTGAATTTTACTCTACAAAGAAGTATCATGTTAACAATTTGGACTTATTAGTTCATGAATAAATTAATTCTTGAACTTGTTTTATTGAATTCTTATATCATTGTCATCATCCTCATGTTTAAATTTTTTTTAAAGTCATATGTGGCCTGTAGTGCATGGATGGACTTGGTATGATTATGACCAGTGATTATTCGGTGTATTCATGATCGTAATGTTACAAATGATGTGGTAAAAGTCCTCATTGGCCCGTAGTGCATTGATGGACAGTTGTTGGCATGATCATGACCATTGATGAATACACGAATATGCTTGGCCTGTAGTGCATAGATAATTTGTGGTTGTGATACTAATGAATATCGTTGGCCGTAGTGCAGGGATTATGTGGATTATTTATTAAGCTGAGTCCCAACAATAAAAGTGATGAAAAACCTTTTTAAATCTTAAAAGATAGTAGACTTTATTCTCTACTTGACTCTTTTAATGGATTTCTTATTCCGCTGCAGTTAAACTTGATGTCTATTATATTTTATCAGTTGAACATTGTTGAAGGCTAATGATAATTTATTCTGCATTATCTTAGTCATAATATTTCTTACTGGGCTAGTTGAGCTCACCCTTTTTACTTTCATTGTTCTGTTTAGGAAATGAGAACGTAGCAAGGACTAGTCGGGGAATGGAGTGACGGTCCAGAGGATAGCATTAGTAGTCCTCACTATTCTATGAAATAGTGTGTTAATAAATGTATTGATAACTTATTTTGAGTTTGAATACTGTCTAAAAGACAATGTTTGTATTAAAACCCACTGCTCATGTTATATATTTAAGATTGTATTTGTATTCTGTACTACGTATTTGGCGCCTCAGAATAATTGATGTTTACCTATTTTGGAGGCATCACATTTATTCACATCATCTTTGATGAGACAGACTTAGACAAAATAGTGCTTCAAGACACAACGACCGACAGTTCAGACACTACGAACTAGGTCTTCGAGCTCAACACTACGATCGTTGTGCCAGATAGTGAAATCGTTGAGCTAGAAAATGAGATCATAGAGAGGCCTACGCTAAACAACGAACCTCCACACCAAGAAGAAGAAATAGATCTTGAAGATCTAAGACAAGAAGGCATAAGGACAGATGTCCCAACAGGAAACAGATGGGCAAAAGATCACACTCAAGACTTAATCATTGGAGATCCGAGTGCAAGAGTCAAAACAAGAGCTGCCACCCAAAATGAATGTTTTTTTCAAAGCTTCCTGTCACAAATGGAGCCTAAGAAGATAGAGGATGCTATGGAAGACTCTAGCTGGATAGAAGCCATGCAGGAAGAACTTAATCAATTCGAAAGAAGCAAAGTATGGAGATTGGTACCAAGACCAAAGAATCATCCTGTCATAGGAACCAAGTGGGTCTTCAGAAACAAGATGGATGAAGATGGAGTAATAACCAGGAACAAGGCAAGACTAGTGGCCAAGGGCTACTCTCAGGAAGAAGGCATTGACTACGATGAAACATTTGTTCTTGTTGCTAGACTAAAAGCCATCAGAATATTCCTTGCCTTTGCTGCTCACATGAAATTCAAGGTCTTTCAGATGGATGTCAAAAGTGCATTCTTGAATGGTGAACTTCAAGAAGAAGTCTATGTAGAGCTACCTCCAGGTTTCATCAATCCATCTCTTTCAAATTATGTTTATAGATTAGACAAAGCCTTTTATGGTCTTAAACAAGCACCTAGAGCATGGTATGAAACACTAACTAACTTTCTTACTGAAAATGGGTTCACTAGAGGTAAAGTAGATACCACATTATTTCTTAGAAAGCATAAAGATAAAGTCTTATTAGTTCAAATATACGTTGATGACATTATTTTTGGATATACTGATGAAAAGTTATGCAAGAGATTCTCCAAGCTTATGCAGAGCAAGTTTGAAATGAGTATGATGGGTGAGCTGAATTTCTTCCTTGGACTGCAAGGTAAAGCAAACTGATGAAGGAATCTTCATAAACCAAGCTAAGTACATTAAAGATTTACTTAAGAAGTATGGACATGGAATCAGCCTCTCCCATGAAAACCCCAATTGCTCCTGCAACCAAGCTTGACAAAGATGAAAAAGGTCAAAGTATTGATATAACTCAATACATTTGTATGATAGACTCTCTTTTATATCTAATTGCCAGTAGACCAGACATAATGTTTGCAATATGCATATGTGCTAGATTTCAGGCTAATCCTAAAGAATCACATTTAATTGCCATAAAGAGGATTTTTAGATATCTCAAAGGGACACCTCACTTAGGGCTTTAGTATCCCAAAGATTTCTCATTTGAACTAATAGGATACACAAATGATGATTTTGCAGGCTGCAAAATAAGATAGAAAGAGTACCAGCGGCACCTGTCAATTGCTAGGAAATAAACTTATGTCCTGGTTTAGCAAGAAACAAAACTCAGTATCTACTTCAACTGCAGAAGCTGAATACATTGCTGCTGGCAGCTGCTGTGCTCAGATCCTATGGATGAAAAATCAGCTAGTAGATTATGGGTTTGAATTCAAATCCATACCTATTCACTGTGATAACACAAGTGCAATAGCAATAACTCATAATCCTATCATGCATTCTAGGAATAAGCATACAGAAATAAGGTATCACTTCATTAGGGATCATGTGCAAAATGGAACTATATCTTTACAATATATTCCTATAGAAAATCAACTTGTTGATGTCTTTACAAAGCCTCTAGATGAATCCAGGTTTAACAAGTTAATAAGTGAGCTAGGCATGCTTAACTTACAACCATGAAAAATATGCTTTAGTTTGTGCTAACTATACATATATAAAGGCTATGTTCGAAATCATAGACATGATCAAAGGAAGTCCACGATCTTAGAGCTGAAGTGATATGAAAGACAATGATCATAGTGCTGACTTAACGATCGCAGTGCAGACTCAATGATAACAGAGTCCCATCAACAAAATAAAGGAGCATCCTGTGATGATAAAGTTCAAAACAAAGCAATTCCTCTGATAAGCGCCTCAGGAACAAACCTAACCCTTGATTCACTCTATGAGGTTGGCCCTTCCTGAGTTACCTTAAACCAAGAAGAATGCTAAGTCAAAAGTTCATCACAAGGACTCGGTCAGACTCGTCGATTGCAGTTCAGACACGATGATTGCTGAGCAGACACGACGGTTGCTAAGTAGACACGACAAATGCAAAGCAGACTCAACAATCACAAAGGCTACCTCAACGATCGTAGTCCTTCCTAAGGATACATTAGCTCAGAAGGAGCTAAGGGAAAATCAGTACAATCCTCCTCAATCAGATTTGTAGAGCCAAGCAGAATTCGACACCTGCCCCACTAAGCAAAATTGAGAGAGGGAAGTTACAAGTACAAATTGAAAACGCCTTTCTGAAATCAAAAGTTCAAAAAGCTTATCTCTCTCTTTCTCTCTGCAAGTAGAAACCCTAACTCTCAAGAAAGCTCAATCAACCATACTCCTTGCAAAGAAATCAATGGCAACCTCCAACGTCATCTTGGCCTACAGACTCTATTTCGATGAGTTCAAAATAGCTGAACCCAAATTTCACAAAACTCTGTCATTAATAAAGAAGGTTGGTCTCGAAGATGCTCTAGGTACGGTCACATTGATCTACCCAAAGCTAGTAAAAGAATTCTACAGAAATGGTGTGTTCAAAAATGATGTCATCACTACGAAAGTCAAGGATGTGGAAATCAAGCTAAAGGCTGAGGACATCAACCTAGCCCTAGGTTTCAAATCTGAAGGGTTTTCGTTCATAGATGACATAGATTTCCATGAGGGACTTAAAAGGATACATCACAAGAAATTCCCCACTGTCAAAGGATACAAGAAAAAGGAGTTTCCTCAGAGGTATGAATTTTTGGCTGACATTGTTGGAAAATGCATATGCTGCAAGAGCTCAGGCCACGATTCTATAAATGAGGAGCAACTCAAGCTCATGACTGTCATAAGTTGTGGAATACAACTTAACTACAGAGCTCTACTACTTGAATGGATTGAGAAGTGGATGACCAGCTCGAAGAAGACAAAGAGCTCTCAAAAGATGCTCTACGGGCGATTTATAAGCATCATCCTACAGTCTGCTCTAGGTTACAAAATTTGGGACAATGAAGGAGAGTCCATCAATCCAAGCAGATGGATGACCCATCAACTGTTTGAGAACTAGAAAAGGAACCTAGCAGAAAATGTACGTATGATGTCTGAGTCTAGTGGAAGAACTGGTGATATAAAGGAATCAGGGATTCTAGGAAACATGTCAGTCATCAAAGAGACTGAAGAAGAAGAGTAGGAGATCAACAAGGAAGAACCCACTTCCCTAGTCAGAAAAAGCAAGGGCAAGAGAAAGCTAAAGACTAGAATGGTAGAAGAACCCCAGGGATCAACTACTGATATACATGTAGAGTCCTCTGACATTAAGGATCCTAAAAAGAAAACAACAGCAGGCTGAGGCAGATAAAGACAAAGCTACCATATCACAGCTGCTGAAGAAGAACAAAATCAGTCACAAATCTAAGAGGCCATCTGTCTCTTCGAACGTAGAGTCTCTATCGATTGTAGAGACCAGACTGAACACCTCGAGCAAGGAAGTTGCTGCACCAGATGTTCTGGCTGATCAACAGGATAGAGCTGAAGCTCAAGGAAGTCCTGAGGCTGTGACTCAGCCTAGAAAACCAAGACAAAAATTGGTTAAGATGTACATCCTTGTCAATGAAGGAGTACTCAAAGAGGAAGACCAAAAGATGGCTACTGAAAAGGAACTATCCAAAGAAAGCCAAAAAGACAAAGCTCAAGCTGAGGGGGAGATACCTGAAGTTCTCACCCTAGAAAATACTCTAGCTGAGGGAGAGCTACTAGTCCTGCAGAAGGATGATCATGTTGAGGGGGAGCCTCATGATATCCCCATGACAGAAAAAGTTGTTCCTGCAGAAAAAGAGGGATACCCTGTAATAACCCAATATTTTCAATAAGAAATTTTGCGAATAATTTATATATATATATATATATATATATGTGTGTGTGTGTGTGTGTGTGTGTGTGTGTGTGTGTGTGTGTGGGAATATGTGAAAAGTAAAGTATATGTATTTATGTGATAAATAAAATTATTTATTACATGATTAATTGTAAATAAATTCTTTTTAAGAATTATTGATCATTTTAGATTATATTTTTATAATAAATTTATGTTGTAATACAAATATTTATTATTTATTTTCCATGAAAATATGATTATTGTATATATGATATGGATATTATTATATGTATTTATTATATTAATTAAGTTGATTATTTTAACTTAATTAATAATGGTATCTATGAAGGTTATGTCAGGTATGAATTCAAAACCCTAAGTCTGGATTTTAAATAAGGAATGAGAATAATAAAATAATATTATTTATATTTCAGTAATATAAACATGCCTGATATGTGTGTATTGTTAATGTGTAGAACAGTTATAGTAAAACAGTACACAATCCTAGCATTACTGATAAACTATAGTACAGAGTCAACTATGACCGTAAGGTTTGTTAAGGTATGTGTTATGTAATTAATGACCATTATTATGTTTAATGTTAATTAGGTAAAACCTAATAAATATTTAGAAATCCTAATTACTAAATTAGAACCCTAGTTGCTAAGTTATAAACTCTAATTATTAATTTAGCAAGCTTAATAGTAAGTAGTAGATTATAGAGTCTAATTTGCAAGTCTAAAGTGATTAGGAAACTTAATTTAATTAAGGAACCCTAATTCACCTTTTTAGAAGCTAGGATTTCCATTTTTTTCCTTAATACACAATCCTAGATTTAGAGCTTAGTAAACCTTAGGGTTAAACCCTAAGGGTCAAATCCTAAGGGTTAGAATGAATTGACAACTTTGCCACTAAAAGTAAAAACCAAATGACCAAATTGCCCTCCATATATTATTTAATAGATAACTTGTATAGGTTGCCATATTTTAGTTGGTAAACCAACTCAACCTAGCCATGTGCCTGTAAACAAAAACTCTCAGCCATCTTGCATCACAAGTACACTAGATTCAAGTATTATATAAGATCAAAGAGAGATAAGTTGCATAAATTAGCTCATTTTACTTACAACACTCAACCAAAACCGTCTCAACTTCAAACATCCGAAATTCTCTTGCTAGACCAGTCCCTAATCAAGCCCCATTATCACTTCTAGCATATCAGAAAGCCAGAATCAAGAATTGGTTCATAGAAAAGGTATAAAAACCCTAAACTTTGAAATCCTTATTATTCATGTTAATCTTTGTGTTTAGATGTTTAAAGTTGTGTAATAGGATGCTATTGGGTGATCCGGGTTGTTATAACTCAGATCCATAACACTTAGATGCTCGAATTCAAGTTTTTACAAAATTTGGGAAATTTTCAAAAGTGGTATGACAACCGAATGTCAGACCACGTAGATCTTTATCTGGTTATCATTTTTGTTGTTTAAATGTTTGAACATGTAGTATGCTAGAAGGACTTTGATCTGGACTTAAAATCATGCTTACATCATGTGAAGATTTCGTGTTATTAATGGCCAAATCTCGTTGACCAAGCATGACCAAGGAGTTTCTGGGTAACCCAGAAACTCATTATCCGAGTTTGACAAGATCTTCAAAGACTAATAACTGTCAGGGTTGATGTTATTTGTTGATGTTGTTGTATCCAGTTTGTAGCATGTAGTATTGACTGTATAACTATGCCTTTATATCACTCAAATCATCACATGTCTGAGAGTGGTGGTTGGTCAAACTAGCCTGGACGAGCACGAACTCAGTTTTCTAAGTAACCCAGAAAACTGATGATCGTTGTCTCTGACAAGGTTTGACCGTGTGATATCTTATGAATCTGATGTTGTTTGACTGACCTAATGAATGATATGTGTACTCTGACATGAGGACTACAACCCTGACCCATTAGAACGCTTTAATAATTAACAAAACTCGAAGAAAATTAAGCCTCAAACTGCCTACTCGAAGCTAACTGGGTTTCTGGATAACCCAGAAAACCCAGGAAGCTCTGACAGTGAGTTTGATGGGCTAGATCTCTTTGTTGTAATGTGTTATGACTTAGATGATAGTTGGATCTTGTAATGTTACAACAATACTACAATGCCAGTGTCTTAGTTAGCTCAGATCATGTTTATACATAGAATAAGAGGTGGTCAAACATGACACCTTCATCACTTTCTGTTAGTGTTCTTGAGCCTCAACAACACTTAAGGCAACAGATTTTGCGCTGAAGGCTATAGCGACAGGTTTATTATATTTAATTATATTAAATTCTAAAAATCATTTAAAAATAACAAATAAATTATAAAAATTATAAAATCAGTTTTAAAAATTATTCAAAGTTATAAAAATTAACTTTTAATAATTTGACATATTTTCCATAAATATTAGTAATTATTTGAATATTATTAATATTTAATTTATTTAATAAATGCATTAAATATATTAACTGAAAAATGATTTTCTAATATTAAAAATCATTTTAAATGATAATAAGGTATTTAATAATATTTTAAGTTATAAAATGTAACTTTTAATATTTTAATGTAAATTTCATTAATTATTTAATATTAATGATAATAGATTTATTTAATAATTATATTAAATAAATTATTTTAAAATGATTTTAATATTATAAAAATCATTTTAAATGCAAATAAAGAGTTTAAAGATATTCTAAGTTATAAAATATTACTTTTAATATTTTAAGATAAATTTCATTAATTATTTAATATTAATGATATTAGATTTATTTAATAATAATATTAAATAAATAGATTTAAAATGATTTTATTGATTTAAAAATCATTTAAAAAGTATATAAGTGGTTTAAAAACATTTTAAGTTATTATAAATTACTTTTAATACTTTAGTGAATAATACCTTAACATTCAAATATTAATGGTAATTGTTTAAAAATGATTTTTAATGTTTTAAAAATCATTTAAAGGTAATGATTAATAATTTAAAAATATTTTGAGTTATTATAAAATAACTTTGATATTTTGGTAAGGGTTGCATTAATACTTTAATATTATTTAAATATTAATGATAATATAACTATTTAATATTTAAATCATTTAATAATGATTCCAAAGTTTGAAAAATTATGGTAAATTATAATAATTAATTATAAATTATTATAAGTAATTTATAAATAATATGATTGATGTTTAAATTATCTAGGATAATCTTTAAGATATAGATTAGAGTTTTATTAACAAATAAACTCGATAATTAGCCGATAAAGCCGTCGGTACACCGAAATGTTACCAAAATTGATCCTAACCTATATAGTTTGACTGTATAAGTGTTTGTTTGTGACTTAATGACTGATATAACTATGTGACAATGTGATTAGATTATGTATTAATTATAAATAACAGTATGATTTTTTGTGATATGTTATTCTAATAAATAGAACAATCTTATAAATGATAGGTCGTTGAATTAAGGATAGAACTAAGTTGTGTAAGCAGCTGACCAAACAATTATCCTACCTTTGCATTTTCTTTATGCAATGAACATGAGTAAGAAAGTTTCAGAATTATATTATTATTGTACTAGATTAGTAACCCTATTGTTATATATGTTATAGCCGATCATTGATTATCAACATGGTACTATATAGTAATTCAAATATATATATATATATATATATATATATATATATATATATATTGATTACTAGTATGTGTACAATAAATAAAATTCGTCTAAACTATTTGACCAGCTAGACACAGATTTAGAAATATTGTTAAATATGATAAAACCTTTTTGTATCCAATTAAATTATTTTGGTTCGGATTCCCGATTAAGTATGAACATCCCGAATATTGGAAAACTTTTATGCGCCCAAGGCGGACAGAGTGAACGATAATATCGTTCTTGCATGTAGTATTGATCAATACAGGGCATAACGGGCTGATTACCCCCCCCCCCCTCCGTGCCCGTAAGTTATGACGATTTACGGATAAAGTTCTGCCAAACCTATTTGAAAATTGAAAACAATGTTCATAGTATGTCACCTTAACCCTATTTATAGTCAGTATGTAGTTTTAAAAATTTGATAGAGAGTTATTATGTTATTATTATCGGTTCAGATTACTTTACAACTTTTGATTTGTTGTAGAAGGGTAGTACAAAGAAAACATTTAATACTTTCAGCTAATATTTATAATTATTATTACTCGCTGGGCACTCAAATGCTCATCCTTTCTTAAACTAAATGTTTTCAGTTAAGTATGACCAACCAGAGGGCTCTACCAGGAACAAAAGGGAAAGGAAAGCTGTCAAAATAAGTTTGTGTTACCTTATGTAATAGCTAGACTTAAATAAGATGATGATATCTATTATCTATCATGTAATGAAATGTTTTAAGGTCACGTACTTGGGACTTAGACAACTCTGATATGTTAATTAAGCTTGATATTTATGACAAAATTATTATTATTCCGCTCATAGAAATGGTATCGTGAAGCAACGAGTTCGGGTTTCAAGTACCTGAATTTGGGGTCGTCATAGGTTGGTATCAGAGCTTTAGGGTTAGAAACTATAGGTGGGGATAGACCTTAGGCTATAACCTTAGAGCAGAGGAAAACGTTGAAAGTTCAAAATAACTCATATAGAGTTTAAAAGAAGATGAATCGAATAAATTCGTCCTCAAATCAAATAGAAGATAACTTATATAAAACTATTATTTTCTGTGTATACACTATATGCTAATCAGGATAATTTATGTGTGTAGATGTCAGGAGGAAAAAGATTAGTATACCTGTGACAACCCGATATTTTCTATTTAAATAAATCATAAATTTTACGTATAAATTTTTTATTTATTTATTAAAATAAATATGAATGATATATGTCAAGGTAATGTGTAATATATATATATTTACATGTGTGATAAATAAAATTTATTTATTACATTAAGTATTGCAAATAAATTTATTTTAGAATTATTAATTATTATCAATTATATTTTTATAATAATTAATTCCTTATTGGAAATGTTTTATTAATTATTTTTCAAGGAAAATATAATCTTATATTATTTAAATAATATATGAAATGATTTTAGAATGATTATTTATTTTAAAGGTAAGAATGCGTGAAAGGTATTATGTATGTATTTATGTGATGAATATAAAATATATTTATTACATGAATGGTTATGAATACTTTATTTTAGAATTATTGCTCATTATAAATTATATTCTAATAATAATTAGTTTTATAGTAAAAATGTTTTTAATGTTTATTTTCCATGAAAATATGAAAATTATATTAATTGAATAATATAAGATATGATTATAGAATTTTTATAATAATTATTTTATTATATAAATTTTATTCAGGTTATTAAGTTAATTATTTTAACTTTATTATAAGGTTAATTATGGTAGATAAAATCAGATATGGAATCCAAACCCTAATTTTGGGTTTTGATCAAGGAATGATAATAACATTATAATTTTTTGTTTTTGCAGTGCTATAAATATGTACTGTAAAAAATGTACTGTTGATGGTTGGTCAATTATGGTATATTGACCAAACCCTAACATTAATTGATTTAATCCTATTTATCAATTTAAATGGGAAATTTAAGATTATTAAATATTTGTATTATATGATATATGTTGTGTGTTATTTCATGGTATACTAATTAGGAAACCCTAATTTGAAATTTAAATCCTAATGATCATTATTAATGTAATTAGAAACCCTAATTACAAGTTGTTAACCCTAATTATTAAATTGTTAATTCCAATTAGTAAATTGTTAACCCTAATTACCTAATTGGTGCCTTAATTGTTAATTAGTGATCTTAATTATAATTGGTAAATCCTTAAACCTAATTTTTAAGTATATGTGATTAAGAAATCTAAACTAATTTAGAAATCCTAATTTGTGAATTTTTAGAAACTAAAATTTTAGTTTATAATTTTATTTTTATTTTTTTACAAACCCTAGTTGCTAAATTTTATTTTGTTATATGTTAAACCTTAGGGTTAAACCCTAAGGGTTTGACAAGTTACTAAAATACCAATAAAATGATTTATTAAAAGACTATTATGCCCCTAGTTGAATTATTTGGCTAAAAAATAGGTTTTGACATTTAGGGTGAGTTGGTTGCCAACCCTAACAACTCTACCTGCCCAAAATTGACAGTAACAAGCTCTAGATAAGCCAAATTCATTGTAACTTCAAGCTATAAATAGATCAAGAGAGAGAAATGTGCATTATTTGGCCTTTTAAGCAGCAACTCTCTATCAATACCATATAACTCTCTAAACCACGAAAATATCAAGCAAATCAGTCCCAGAATCCAGCCCCACGAAATTCCTAACAACATCAGGAGCCAAAATCAGAAATTAATCAAAGAAAGGTATAAAAACCTTAGCTTTAATTCTGTCCATAATCTGTTGTTAGATCTTGTGTTTAAATGTTAGAATATGTTGGTTTTAGTGTCTAATGATGATCTGGGTTGCTAGATGTTGGATCCATAACATTTAGAAGCTCGGATTTGAAGATTTGAAAAATCTGGAAAAAATTTGGTTCTATGTCTGACAACCGAATGTCAGGCCTCTTTAATCGTTATCTGTTAACTGTTTTAGTTATTTAAAGCTTTGTGCTTGTAGTCTGGTATATCCTCTTTAATCTGGAACTGATAGATAGCTCAAATCATGCTCAGAATGAAAGTTATGGGCGGTCAAACCTCGTTGACCAGCCATGACTTTAAAAATCTGGAAAAAACCCAGATCAGCCCAGAAGCCTCTGACAGGTTCTTTACGGGCTTAGATCTAACTGCTGGATAATGTTATGTGTTTGTATTTGTGACCAGATTATAGACTGATATTAGTAATTTAATCTTATGCCTTAAATTCTCCTTAAAGGTATAAGAATCGAATGTAGTGGATGGTCAAAGTAGACCATCCGATCATTATTTCTGTTTCTGGAAAATTCCCAGAAAATTTTTTGGTTTATTTCTGACATGGTTTGACTGAGTCGAATCTGGCTGTTTAATTGTTGTTTTAGTGATGATTTGTGTTGGATCTATAATGTTACATGTGTTTTATATACTGCAGCTTTGAAATCACTAAAACATAACATATATTGCAAGTTTTGGAAGCCCAAAAGTACCTATTCGAACTGTTCTTCATTTATGGGTAACCCAGAAATGAAGAATAGCCTCTGGCAGCTACTTTAGGCTCTTAAATCTTTTAGGTTATTCATGTTATGGTACTGGTTATTGTTGGATCTTGTAGTGGTGTATTTGTACTACATGATCGGATCGATAACAGGTCCAGAAACACGTTACACATTAAATGATTTATGGTCAAAGCAAGGCACTCGGGTTTTGACATTTGTTTTCTGGGCAGCTCAAGAACAACTATAGCGACAGTTTCGTCGCTATAGGCCCCTTTTAGCGACAATTTCTATTTAAAAATTAGATATTTATTAAATAATTATATAAAAAATAGAAAAAAATTGTTTTTAATTATTAAAAATATAAAATAAATTCTTAAAAATTATTTTAATGTACGAAAATTAAATTTTTATTATTTTAAATATATTTCATAAATATTTATATTTTTGGAATATTAAAAGTATTTAATTTATTTAATTATAATATTAAATAAATTATTTAAAAATGATTTTAATTCATGAAAAATCATTAAAAATTATATTATGATATATGAAAATATTTTAGGTTATTTTTAATAACTTTTAATATTATGTGATAATTTTCATTAATAAATTAATAATTAATGATAATTAAGTTATTTATTAAATGAATTTAATAATTAAATTAAAAATGATTTTATTATATTAAAAATCATTTTAAATAATAATAAGGTATTTAAGAATATTTTAAGTTATAAAATATAACTTTTAATATTTGATGGTTAAATTCATTAATTAATGATTATTAATGATATAAAAGTTATTTAATAATAATATTAAATAAATTAGTTTAAAAATGTTTTTAATATTATAAAAATCATTTTAAATAAAAATAAAGTGATTAAGGATATTTTAAGTTATAAAATATAACTTTTAATATTTAAAGGATAATTTCAATAATAATTTAATATTAATGATATTTATTTAATGATTAATGATATTAAATTTATTTAATAATTATATTAAATAAATAGTTTAAAATGGTTTTATTAATTTAAAAATCATTTAAAAAGGGTATAAATGAATTAAAAATATTTTAAGTTATAATTAATGACTTTTAATATTTAGATAATAGTTTATTAATATTTAAATATTAATGGTAATTATTTAATGATGATTTTAAATGTTTTAAAAATCATTTAAGGGTAATATTAATACGTTAAGAATATTTTGAGTTATTATACATAACTTTAATATTTTGGCAATGGTTTCATTAATAGTTTAATATTGATTAAATGTTAATGATAATAGAATTGTTTGATATTTAAATCATTTAATATTGATTCTGATATTTCAAAAATTATGATAAATGGTAATAATTATTATAAGGCTATGAAAAATAGTGCGACTGATGTTTAAGTTAATTATTTGGATATTGAACTTGGGGATAGAGTCTTAGACTCAATATTTACCCGATAAAGTTGTCGGTAGACTGACATGTTTCAGAAATTGATCTGGACTTAGATAATTTAGTTAGTTAACTGTTTATTTGTGATTCAATGGTTGTTAAGGTTATGTGACTATGTGCTTAGGAATGTGCTGACTGCAATAGGCAGTGTTATGTGTTACGTTATGTTATACTAATCAGTGAAATGATCTGATTAATGATAGGTGATCTCATAAAAGATAAAACTAAGTTGAGATTAGTAAGCAGCGCATCAGGCAAGTATCCTACCTTTGCATTTTCTTTATGCAATGGACAAGGGTAAGAATGTTTCAAAATTATACTATTACTGTACAGATTGTTAAACCTATATTATATACGCCCATTGATTATCAACATGTTAGTATATGATAATTCAGATATATATTCTGTTCGTTAATTTCTATAAATGATTATACAAGTGTCCCCACTTGGATAATCATTGTATTTAATCACATGTTGATACACCTTTGATATATATATATATATATATATATATATATATATATATATATATATTGAATTATATAAGACCTTTGTTATGAAAACCCGACAGGTATGAACATCCCGATAATGAGAAAATTTTTATGCGCTACGACGAACAAAGGATGAACGATAATATCGTTTTAGCAATGTAATATTGATCAATACAGGGCCCATGGACTGTACACCCTTAGGCCCGTAAGCAATGCCGATTTACAGATGAATTTCTGTTTAACCTTTTCGAAAATGAAAACAATGTTCATAGTATGTCACAGAAACCCCATGTATAGTCAATACACAGTTTCAAAAATTTGAAAGAATGTTGTTATGTTATTATTATTGGTACAGATTACTTCACAACTATTGACTGGTTGTAGAAGAATATTATAAAGAAAACATTTAAATTCTTTCAGCTTATATATATATATATATATATATATATATATATATATATATATATATATATATATATATATATAATACTTGCTAGGCACTCAAATGCTCATCCTTGCTTAATTTAAATATTTTCAGCTAAGTGTGAAGGACCAGAAAGCTCATGTCAAAACAAGTGAAAAGGAAAGCAAACAAAATATGTTATTGGTATCATTTGAAATAGATAAATTGTATTAAGTTAATGATATGTATTATAAATCATGTAAAGAATGTAGTAAAGGTTGCGTACTTGGGATTAGACTCTGATAAATGTAAGTTAAGTTCAAAATTTATATTAGTGTTATTATTATTAGTAATATTTCCGCTCATAGAAATGGTATCGTGAAGTACCGAGTTCGGGTTTCAAGTATCCGGGTTCGGGGACTTTACAGAATGATATCAGAGCTATAGGGTTAGAAACCTTAGGTGAGTTAGACTTTAGGCTATAACCTTAGAACAGTGAAAAATGTTGAAAATACAAATAACTCATATAGAGTTTAAAGATTGATGAATTGAATAAATTCATCGTCAAACAAAATAAAAGATAACTTATAAAACTAGTATGTGTTGTGTGTATTTATTATTTGCTAGTCAAGATAATTTTGTGTGTAGGTGTTAGAAAGGAACAGAATTAGGATACCCTTAAGTCGTAAAGAATAAGTCAATCTCCATGACCGAGCCAATATCAAAGTCAATAACTGCAATAAAGGCTCACATTGAAAGCTACCTCAAAGAGGTGGTTATTTTGGAAAGTATAGTATCGGATTAAGAAATGATCAGTATAACTGATAGGAAAAGTATAGTTAAAGGATTATAAGTGGTCAATGTCGAGTTCTTAAACTCATATGTTGGTGAGGAGTTCTTAAACTCATAAGGTATTGAAAGTTGTGACAAACTGGATATAGTTATGTGTAAATGGATATTGAGGATAAGGGAAATAGATAGGTTACTAAGCAATTGATCGTTAGTGAATGTGTAAGGAATAGGTAGTATTAGTATTAGTTGGATATGTATGATTTTAGGTGGTATATATATGATAGGTATGTTGGTATAATGTAATATTTTGTATAAGTTATGGCAGCGATTCCCGACTTTCGAGTCACAAAGGGATAACGGATGTTTAAAGCAGTGTGTACTAAGGCATGTCAAGTGGTATAAATATGAGTTTATATTGGATTTATGGGATAAATTGGTATAAAGATAGTAGATATTTATTTGGTCACTGGTTATTACAGTAGACCGAGTTTTTAAAATATAATATTTTGAGTACATGATTATTTGAATAGAAAGTTTTGCGTTATATGTTAAGCGTTTATGATAAGGCTTAGAATGTAAGAATAATTTATGATAATGCCGTCATAACAAAAACGAAACCAAAGGAAGAAGAACCTGTCAACAAAGCTGGAAGGCAACCAGACCCGACACAGAATTTTGCGAATGCGGACGATCAAGCTATGCAGAACGAAATACCAGTCGCGGGAAATCAACTAGACAATCGATCGACAAACTTCAAAGACTTGAAGACAACCGGACCGCAAGGATGTAGAAGATCAACCGATCCTGTTAAAGCGTATGTGATAGCTAGGATAACGGTGGGGCAAAAGATAACTTTTGTCACCTATATGATAAAAGAAGATAATTTCAATAAATAAGATAGGAATGTGATTAAAAGAAAATTTTGTGTGTGGAAAGTAAGAACAGAAGGGATATATATCTTTCCAAAATGTCCCAATCCAAGAATGTATAGTGAATGTGTTGTGTGCGAATCAATAAAGCATAAGGTGAAAGACTGTCCAAGAAAGGAAATGGAAACAAGGAATGCGAATACGGAACAAGGCAGCAGGACATTGGCGACAACGGGACCAACTTCAACATACAAACCAACGAAATCAACCGCAAGCGTCTTCAGCGGGACTGTTCAGGATTCGGTAGCAGCCGAGGATGCAACTCCAGGTATTAATCAACCAATTTTTATTTTCTTATTATTTTTTTATATATATAGTAAATTATTTTTATAAATTATTTTGAAGGAGGAATTTGAGTTCTCTTAGAAATCAAATTTCTGTTTAAGGAGATAGATAAGCGTTATGCTGAATAGTTAAAGATCGATTCGATCAATTATGATTGAGATCTAATTGTAATGATTGTGTATGTTATGTACCCTAGTATGTATAGGTTTTAAAGTGGTGATTTCGGGGACGGAATCTTTATAAGGGAGGGTGAATGTGACAACCCGATATTTTTTATATAAATAAATCATAAATTTTGCGTATAATTTTTTTTTATTATTAAAATAAATATGAATGATATGTGTTAAGGTAATGTGTAATATATATATTTACATGTGTGATAAATAAAATTTATTTATTACATTAAGTATTGCAAATAAATTTATTTTAAAATTATTGATTATTATCAATTATAATTTTTATACTAATTAATTCCTTATTGGAAATGTTTTATTAATTATTTTTCAAGGAATATATAATCTTATATTATTTAAATAATATATGAAATGATTTTAGAATAATTATTTATTTTAAAGGTAAGAATGCGTGAAAGGAATTATGTATGTATTTATGTGATGAATATAAAATATATTTATTACATGAATGGTTATGAATAATTTTATTTTAAAATTATTGCTCATTATAAATTATATTCTAATAATAATTAGTTTTATAGTAAAAATGTTTTTAATGTTTATTTTCCATGAAAATATGATAATTATATTAATTGAATAATATATGATATGATTATAGAATTTTTATATTAATTATTTTATTATATAAATTTTATTCAGGTTATTAAGTTAATTATTTTAACTTAATTATAAGGTTAATTATGGCAGATAAAATCAGATATGGAATCTAAACCCTAATTTTGGGTTTTGATCAAGGAATGATAATAATATTATAATTTTTTTGATTTTTCAGTGCTATAAATATGTACTGTAAAAATTGTACTGTTGATGGTTGGTCAATTATGGTATATTGACCAAACCATAGCATTAATTGATTTAATTCTATTTATCAATTTAAATGGGAAATTTAAGATTATTAAATATTTGTATTATATGATATATGTTGTGTGTTATTTCATGGTATGCTAATTAGGAAACCCTAATTTGAAATTTAAACCCTAATGATCATTATTAATGTAATTAGAAACTCTAATTACAAGTTGTTAACCCTAATTACAAGTTGTTAATTTCAATTAGTAAATTGTTAACCCTAATTACCTAATTGGTGCCTTAATTGTTAATTAGTGATCTGAATTATAATTAGTAAATCCTTAAACCTAATTTTTAAGTATATGTGATTAAGAAATCTAAACTAATTTAGAAATCCTAATTTGTGAATTTTTAGAAGCTAAAATTTTAGTTTATAATTTTATTTTTATTTTTTTACAAACCCTAGTTGCTAAATTTTATTTTGCTATATGCCAAACCTTAGGGTTAAACCCTAAGGGTTTGACAAGTTACTAAAATACCATTAAAATGATTTATTAAAAGACTATTATGCCCCTAGTTGAATTATTTGGCTAAAAAAAATAGGTTTTGACATTTAGGGTGAGTTGGTTGCCAACCCTAACAACTCTACCTGCCCAAAATTTACAGCAACAAGGTCTAGATCAGCCAAATTCATTGTAACTTCAAGCTATAAATAGATCAAGAGAGAGAAATGTGCATTATTTGGCCATTTAAGCACCAACTCTCTATCAATACCATATAACTCTCTAAATCACGAAAATATCAAGCAAATCAGTCCCAGAATCCAGCCCCACGAAATTCCTAACAACATCAGGAGCCAAAATCAGAAATTAATCAAAGAAAGGTATAAAAACCTTAGCTTTAATTCTGTCCATAATCTGTTGTTAGATCTTGTGTCTAAATGTTAGAATATGTTGGTTTTAGTGTCTAATGATGATCTGGGTTGCTAGATGTTGGATCCATAACATTTAGTAGCTCGGATTTGAAGATTTGAAAAATCTGGAAAAAAATTTGTTCTATGTCTGACAACCGAATGTCAGGCCTCTTTAATCGTTATCTGTTAACTGTTTTAGTTATTTAAAGCTTTGTGCTTGTAGTCTGGTATGTCCTCTTTAATCTGGAACTGATAGATAGCTCAAATCATGCTCAGAATGAAAGTTATGGGCGGTCAAACCTCGTTGACCAGCCATGACTTTAAAAATCTGGAAAAAACCCAGATCAGCCTAGAAGCCTCTGACAGGTTCTTTACGGGCTTAGATCTAACTGCTAGATAATGTTATGTGTTTGTTTTTGTGACCAGATTATAGACTGATATTTGTAATTTAATCTTATGCCTTAAATTCTCCTTAAAGGTATAAGAATCGAATGTAGTGGATGGTCAAAGTAGACCATCCGCTCATGATTTCTGTTTCTGGAAAATTCCCAGAAAAAATTTTGGTTTATTTCTGACATGGTTTGACTGAGTTGAATCTGGCTGTTTAATTGTTGTTTTAGTGATGATTTGTGTTGGATCTATAATGTTACATGTGTTTTATATACTGCAGCTTTGAAATCACTAAAACATAACATATATTGCAAGTTGTGGAAGCCCGAAAGTACCTATTCGAACTGTTCTTCATTTCTGGGTAACCCAGAAATGAAGAACAGCCCCTGGCAGCTACTTTAGGCTCTTAAATCTTTTAGGTTATGCATGTTATGGTACTGGTTATTGTTGGATCTTGTAGTAGTGTATTTGTACTACATGATCGGATCGATAACAGGTCCAGAAACACGTTACACATTAAATGATTTATGGTCAAAGCAAGGCACTTGGGTTCTGACATTTATTTTCTGGGCAGCTCAAGAACACCTTTAGCGACAGTTTCGTCGCTATAGGCCCCTTTTAGCGACAGTTTCTATTTAAAAATCAGATTTTTATTAAATAATTATATAAAAAATAGAAAAAATTGTTTTTAATTATAAAAAATACAAAAATAAATTCTTAAAAATTATTTTAATGTCCAAAAATTATATTTTTATTATTTTAAATATATTTCATAAATATTTTATATATTTGGAATATTAAAAGTATTTAATTTATTTAATTATAATATTAAATAATTATTTAAAAATGATTTTAATTTATGAAAAATCATTAAAAATTATATTATGATATATGAAAATATTTTAGATTATTTTTAATAACTTTTAATATTATGTGATAATTTTCATTAATAAATTAATAATTAATGATAATTAAGTTATTTATTAAATGAATTTAATAATTAAATTAAAAATGATTTAATTATATTAAAAATCATTTTAAATAATAATAAGGTATTTAAGAATATTTTAAGTTATAAAATATAACTTTTAATATTTAATGGTTAAATTCATTAATTAATGATTATTAATGATATTAAAGTTATTTAATAATAATATTAAATAAATTAGTTTAAAAATGATTTTAATATTATAAAAATCATTTTAAATGGAAATAAAGTGATTAAGGATATTTTAAGTTATAAAATATAACTTTTAATATTTAAAGGATAATTTCATTAATAATTAATTATTAATGATATTTATTTAATAATTAATGATATTAAATTTATTTAATAATTATATTAAATAAATAGTTTAAAAATGGTTTTATTAATTTAAAAATCATTTAAAAAGGGTATAAATGAATTAAAAATATTTTAAGTTATAATTAATGAATTTTAATATTTAGATAATAGTTTATTAATATTTAAATATTAATGGTACTTATTTAATGATGATTTTAAATATTTTAAAAATCATTTAAGGGTAATATTAATACGTTAAGAATATTGTGAGTTATTATACATAACTTTAATATTTTGGCAATGGTTTCATTAATAGTTTAATATTGATTAAATGTTAATGATAATAGAATTGTTTGATATTTAAATCATTTAATAATGATTCTGATATTTCAAAAATTATGGTAAATGGTAATAATTATTTAATAATTATTATAAGGCTATGAAAAATAGTGTGACTGATATTTAAGTTAACTATTTGGATATTGAACTTGGGGATAGAGTCTTAGACTCAATATTTACCTGATAAAGCTGTCGGTAGACTGACATGTTTCAGAAATTGATCTGGACTTAGATAATTTAGTTAGTTAACTGTTTATTTGTGATTCAATGGTTGTTAAGGTTATGTGACTATGTGTTTAGGAATGTGCTGACTGCAATAGGCAGTATTATGTGTTACGTTATGTTATACTAATCAGTGAAATGATCTGATTAATGATAGGTGATCTCATAAAAGATAAAACTAAGTTGAGATTAGTAAGCAGCGCAACAGGCAAGTATCCTACCTTTGCATTTTCTTTATGCAATGGACAAGGGTAAGAATGTTTCAAAATTATACTATTACTGTACAGATTGTTAAACCTATATTATATACGCCCATTGATTATCGACATATTAGTATATGATAATTCAGATATATATTCTGTTCGTTAATTTCTATAAATGATTATACAAGTGTCCCCACTTGGATAATCATTGTATTTAATCACATGTTGATACACCTTTGATATATATATATATATATATATATATATATATATATATATATATATATCTTGAATTATATAAGACCTTTGTTATGAAAACCCGACAGGTATGAACATCCCGATTAATGGGAAAATTTTTATGCGTTACGGCGGACAAAGGATGAACGATAATATCATTTTAGCAATGTAGTATTGATCAATACAGGGCCCATGGACTGTACACCCTCAGGCCCGTAAGCAATGTCGGTTTACAGATGAATTTCTGTTTAACCTTTTCGAAAATGAAAACAATGTTCATAGTATGTCAAAGAAACCCCATGTATAGTTAATACACAATTTCAAAAATTTGAAAGAGGGTTGTTATGTTATTATTATTGGTACAGATTACTTCACAACTATTGACTGGTTGTAGAAGAATGTTATAAAGAAAACATTTAAATTCTTTCAGCTTATATATATATATATATATATATATATATATATATATATATATATAATACTTGTTGGGCACTCAAATGCTCATCCTTGCTTAATTTTAATATTTTCAGCTAAGTGTGAAGGACCAGAAAGCTCATGTCAAAACAAGTGAAAAGGAAAGCAAACAAAATATATTATTGGTATCATTTGAAATAGATAAATTGTATTAAGTTAATGATATGTATTATAAATCATGTAAAGAATGTAGTAAAGGTTGCGTACTTGGGATTAGACTCTGATAAATGTAAGTTAAGTTTAAAATTTATATTATTGTTATTATTATTAGTAATATTTTCGCTCATAGAAATGGTATCGTGAAGTACCGAGTTCGGGTTTCAAGTATCCGGGTTCGGGGACTTTACAATACCCTAAGATCGTAAAGAATAAGGCAATCTCCATAACCAAGCCAATAGCTGAAATAGAAGCTCACATTGAAGGTAACCTTGAGGAGGTGATCATTTTGGAAAACATAGTACCAGATCCAGAAATGGTAGAGCTGACTGATAGTGATTCAGACACTAAAGTTGAAGCTGATCAAGCATCAACGGAGGTGCAGGATCTGAGGAATAAGGTTTCTTCTCTAGAAAAGCTGTGGGAAATAGAAAAGCTGCTAAATAGTCAGTTATAAAAAGCCTTACTAGAAACAATGGAAGAACAAGATAAGCTTAAAATCCAAATTGATCAGATGGGAGCCACAAGCAACACATCGTGCGCAGCTCCGAGAAATAAGGGTAAAAGAAAGATAGAAGACCACGACTTAGGAAAATTTGATAATAAGAAATTGAAAAAAGATATGTTATCTCTGTGGTTATGAGGGACATCCCACTCTATATTGTCCCGACTATAAACCAGGTGCATGTTTTATCTGTGAGATAGAAGGTCATCAGGCGAAAGTTGTCCAAGAAAGAGGCGTAGTAAATAGGTAGTATATGTTTTTTTGTGTAGGTATGCTTAATGTAATATATATGATTAAGTATGTTTGGTAATGTACGTGTGTATTATAATAATCCTAACTTTGGTGTAAGTTGTGGTAGTGATTCCCGACTTTTGTGGTCATAAAGGGATATCGGATGTTTAAAGCAGTATGTGATATGCTATATAAAGTATTTTGAAATTGCTAAATGAATATGAATCCATGTTTGATTAAAGGAATAAGTTTGAAATATTAAACTTATACGATGAGGTTTAGAATATAAGTTAATAAAATATAGATTTTTTTTATTTAACCAGAACATGCTGCCAAGACGTCAAACTCAAAACCAAAGGGCAGAAGAATCTGTCAACAATGCTGGAGGACAACAACCAGACCTGATGCAGAATTTCGCGAACATGATAGATAAGGCCATACAGAATGGAATGCCAGTGGCAGGAAATCAGCCAAATAATTGATTTGTGAACTTTAAGGATTTTAAGGTCGTAGGACCACCCGAATTTAGAGGTACCACTGATCTGATAGAAGCCCAAACTTAGGTTAAGGAAATAGAAAAAGCATTTGTAGTCGCTAGGGTAGATGAGGGGCAAAAGACAACTTTTGCCACCTATATGATGATAGGAGAGGCAAATTTCTGGTAGGAGGCAAATCAAGCTAGGCTATTTGAAGGAGTGATAGCATGGCCTAGGTTTAAGATGATATTCTTCGAGAATTATTTATCGGCTAGTGTGTAGGCTAGGATGGAGGTGAAGTTTTTGGAATTGAAGCATGAGAACTTGGTAGTTGTGGAGTATGCTGCAAAGTTTAATGAATTAGCTAGGTTCGCTCTACACCAAGTGGATACGGAGGCTAGAAAGGAAATGAGGTTTAAGCTAGGCCTAAAACCCTGGCTCTACAATAAGGTGGCGGTGTTGTAGATTAATACGTTTGCTGCACTCTTAGAAAAGGCTATCATAGATGAATGGGGAAGTGAGGTCATGAGTCTCTACAATAAGGAGAGAAAGAATAAGGGTGAGGGAGCTGGGAAGGTAGAAGTAGGTAGTGGAAGTAGGGGTCAGAAAAAGAAGTGGAGCAATGTTGGGAGTGTCCAAGTCAAGTAGGAAGGTGTGAAAAAGCAGGTTGTGCAATGTAAGAATTGTGGGAAGAGTCATTCAGGTGAGTGTCTTAAGGGTAAGTTTGTGTCCTACAAGTGTGGACATGAGGGACATATCTCTCCTAACTGCCCCAATCCTAGGATGAGCAATGGGTTTTTTCTGTGTGGATCCACGGAACATAAGGTGAAGGAATGTCCAAAAAGGAGAATGGATATAGAGAGCATGAATGCGGGAAAAGGCAGTGGAACAATGGCGATAACGGGACCAACTTTGACGTCAACATGACGGTTCAGGATACCATAGCAACCGGGGATGGAACTTCAGGTATTATTCGTATGAATTATATTTTTGTATATATGATTTTTCTTAAATATAAGTAAACTAGCTGGGTCCCGTGCCTCTGGCACTGTATGGGCAGTGAAATTTATCTCAAACTTAGAATGGCGGGAAATTCAAAATCATTATTAGATAGATTAGATAGATTAGATAGATAGATGTATTTTATTAGATAGATGTATGGACGGTGAGATTTATCTCAAACTTTGGACGGCCCAGATGATTTATTGAGTGAGCGGGAAATTCAAAATCATTTGTATTTTATTAGATAGATTACATTATAAAGAAATTTTGAAGGAGAAATTTGAGTTCTGTTAGAAATTAAATTTCTGTAGAATTAGATAGACAAGCTTTATGTTAAATAGTTCAAGATCAGTTCTATCGAATTCGATCAAGATCTACTTGAAATGACTGTGTATGTTATTTGCCCTAGTGTCTATAGGATTTAAAGCGGTGATTCCGTGGACGAAATCCTTATAAGGGAGAGTGGATGTAATAACGCAATATTTTCAATAAGAAATTTTGTGAATAAATTTTTTTTATATATATATATATATATAGGTGAGAATATGTGCAAAGTAAAATATATGTATGTATGTGATAAATAAAATTATTTATTACATGATTAATTATAAATAAATTCTTTTTAAGAATTATTGATCATTTTAGATTATATTTTTATAATAAATTTATGTTGTAATACAAATATTTATTATTTATTTTCCATAAAATATGATTATTGTATATATGATATGGATATTATGATATGTATTTATTATATTAATTAAGTTGATTATTTTAACTTAATTAATAATGGTATCTATGAAGGTTATGTCAGGTATGAATTCAAAACCCTAAGTCTGGATTTTGAATAAGGAATGAGAATAATAAAATAATATTATTTATATTTCAGTAATATAAACATTCCTGATATATGTGTGATGTTAATGCGTAGAACAGTTATAATAAAATAATATACAATCCTGGCATTACTGATAAACTATAGTACATAGTCAACTATGACTGTAAGGTTTGTTAAGGTATGCGTTATGTAATTAATGACCATTATTATGTTTAATGTTAATTAGGTAAAACCTAATAAATATTTAGAAATCCTAATTACTAAATTAGAACCCTAATTGCTAAGTTATAAACTCTAATTACTAATTTAGCAAGCTTAATAGTAAGTAGTAGATTATAGAGTCTAATTTGCAAGTCTAAAGTGATTAGGAAACTTAATTTAATTAAGGAACCCTAATTCACCTTTTTAGAAGCTAGGATTTCCATTTTTGCCCTTAATACACAATCCTAGATTTAGAGCTTAGGAAACCTTAGGTTTAAACTCTAAGGATTAGAATGAATTGACAACTTTTCCACTAAAAGTAAAAACCAAATGACCAAATTGCCCTCCTTATATTATTTAATAGATAACTTGTATAGGTTGCTATAACTTTAGTTGGTAAACCAACTCAACCTATCCATGTGTGTGATTCCCCCAAAATAAGTAAACATCACCTATTCTGAGTCGTCAAATACATGGTACAGAATACAAATACAATCTCAATTATACAATAAGAGAGCTGTGAGTTTAAATACAAATATTGTCTTCTAGACAATATCCACTCTCAAAATAAGTCCTCATTACATTTATTTTCACACTATTTAACAGAATAGTGAGGACTACTAGCTAATACTATCATCCGGACCATCACTCTATTCCCCGACTCGTCCCAGCTACATTCTCATTTCCTGAAGAGAACAGTGAAAGAAAGGGTGAGCTCAACTAGCCCAGTAAGAAATATTAAGACTAAGATAATGTAGGATAAATTATCATTAGCCTTCAACAATGTTAAACTGTTAAAATATAATAGAAATCAAGTTTAACTGCAGCGGAACAAGCAATCCATTAAAAGAGTCAAGTAGAGAATAAAATCTACTATCTTTTATGATTTAAAAAGTTTTTCATCACTTTTATCACTGAGACTCAGCTCAATAAATAATCAACATCATTAAATCATCCCCGCACTACAGGCCATGGATATTCATTAGTATCACGACCACAAATTATCTATGCACTACGGGCCAAAGATAATTGTGTTTTCATCAACGGTCCTGATCATGCCATAAAATAATTCATCTTTGCTCCCTTGGCCGAAGAGAATCCATAGTCATAATCATACCAAAAACTATCCATCAATGCACTACGGGTCAATGAGGACTTTTTCCACATTATTTGTAACATTACGGTCATGATTATACCGAATAATCCCTGGTCATACTCATACCAAGTCCATCTATGCACTGCAGGCCACAGATGACTTTCAACATAATATAAACATGAGGATGATGACAATGATATAAGAATTCAATAAAACAAGTTCACGAATTAATTTGTTCAGGAACCAATAACGTCCAAATTGTCAACATGATACTTCTTTGTAGAGTAAAATTCAAGAATGCTCAGAAAAATATGTCCATGAAAAGATACTGGATGAAGCACAAATATTAATGATATTCCACTAATTTCATGGAGTATAGAAGTCAAAACCTTAACCAACTGAGAATAATAAAGAATAGAGTAACAAAAGAAATCACCATGCATGCGGTACTTCGCATAGATAGGTTATTCCAACAAAATAATAAAGACGGAACTAGGTCCGGTGTAAAACACACAGATAGGATATTCCAACAGAATAATAAAGACAGAACCAGGTCTGGTGTAAAACACACAGACATGATATTCCAACAGAATAATAAAGACGGAATAATATAATGATTTCACCAAGTATAGGGGAGTCCGCGTATACAGGTTATTCTAACAGAATAAATAAGAATGGAATAACATAAGGATTTCACTAAGTACATGGTATGCCGCGTATACAGGTTATGTATAGGGTATGCCGCGTATACAGGTTATTCCAATCGAATAATAAAGAATAGATTAACAGAAGTTCTCTTCGTGAAAAAGAAAGAATAACACCCCTTATGGGTAAAATAAATAATATCCCTTACCGTAATAGAAACTGGATATAAAAGAAGTGAAGTAACAGAATACTCTTCTTCTTTCTCTCTATAATTTCTCTCTCTAGAGTTTCAGTGAATTCGTAAGAAATAATGAAGGAATGAGCTTCTATTTATAGAAAAACTGAGAGTGGCTCTTGAACTTAACGAAGGGTCAAAATGACTCTTGGTAATATTGAAGAGACAACTACTACTTGCGAAAGGGTAATTAACCCTTGGAACACCGAAGAGACAAATAACTCTTGGTAATATTGAAGAGGCAACTCTTATTTATGAAGGGGCAATTAACCCTTGGAACACCGAAGAGACAAGTAACTCTTGGAAAACTGAAAGGGCAAGTTACTATTAAAACTTTAAATCAACGATCCATATTGATTTACTATTATAATTTCAATCAACGGTCTAAAAAATTAGCACATCTCCTAATGGAATAATATTGTACCCAAATACCCGAATGCATAATACTAGAGTGAATAGTATCAGGTGAATAGTAACTCGTGAATAGTAACTCGTGAATAGTAACTCCGACACAAAAAGTGTCCTGAATACCCGATTGAACAATATAACCTTCAGACATCAATTACTATCGAAATAAATGTCGATTCTCACTAACACAAATAATTTCAACACAATGGAACTATCAAATTTATCTTTAATCAACACGAACTTATCCATCATTAATATCATAACTCACAATATTTAACAACCAGGTTGTTCCCAGGAAAGAGAGGGCTTTCCAATAAGGATTTCTCCCTATTGGCGCACAATTAGGAGACCAAACCACTCCTTGACAGAACTTCTAGACATTGTAAATATTGCAATTTAATAATATGAATAACTTTGTTGTCTCAATTATTGATTTAATAAAATAACATATTATGCATATGATACTGTGATAATAATCGAATCAATATTATGAGAGATATGATGCAGCAATTACTGTAGCAATAATGCAGTATAACTGAGTGACTTATCACTTAAGCATCAATAATTAATACAGTGTGCTACTATGCAACCACGCGTATTACTGTACTTTTACTACCGGGTTGTTCAACAGTATTAACGGTAAAACCTCCGTCGTTATTTTCATAGAATATTTTTGTCGTTTTCTAACTACGATAGTGCTTCCGTTGTGGGGTCCACCAATGATTGTGCCATCGTACGAATATTTCCCGACAAAAAGAATATTCCCCGACCAATCGAATATTTATAACAACTTGCATACTTTGCAAAAATTTTAAATACTACCCACAACTATAACATTATATCAAATCCACACCATAATATTTAAAAAAATATTTTGAAAAATTAAATATTTATTCATTAAATCTGGGGTCTCACAATCTCCCCTCCTTATGAAATTTCGTCCTCAAAATTTACGTACGTACCTGTTATGCCGAAGAGGTGAGGATACCTTGATTTTATTTCAGATTCTAACTCTTGAGGTATAACCTTTAAGCGTAGAATATATTCCAGGATTTTAACAGGTACATCTTCATTCGTTAAATTATCCGTTATCTCGTCCGGTTCTAAATCAATAATGTGGTTTGGGTCGTCCACATATTTACGTAACGTCGATACATTAAAAATGTATGAACACGCAACATACTTAGCGGTAAAACGAGTCTATAAGCCACAGTTCCTACTCGACCGAGGATTTCAAATGGGCCAATTAAATCGAGGGTTGTGATTTTCTCTCTTCGTCAATTCTTGCTTCTAGAATAACGCCCTCTTGAACCTTCTTCATTTATCAGCTCTAAGTATGTAGCTTAAGCGGATTTAACTTTATCGATTAAAGTCGATTCTACTCATATATTCGTTATCTTCACGTGGGTCCCTAGAGTCTTTAATTATATCTTCATCATTTGTAAGTTATACGAAATGGGTTTTTTTGTTAACAACATCGCACTCATAAACGCATACGATCTTCTACTCAACGCGTCAGCTACCACGTTCTGTCTTCCACGATGATATTGAATGGTACGATCGTAATCTTCAACAGCACGAGCCAACGTCTTTGGCGCATGTTATGTTCGTTTTAGTTAAAAAAATATTTGAGGGTTTAAGAAATGGATTTTGTACTGGGGTCAATAAAAAATTCGATTTCACGCTCTAAGGGTAGGCTAGGAAGTCTTCAAGAATACGTCAGGAAATTTATTAACGGTAGAAATATCATACAAAACTGTGACCCTCATCCGAGACTTGGATAGTACGTCACATTGAAACCAACTATGACTTCTATCCCTTAACCTAGATAGCACTTCACAATGACACCTATCAACTTGCCATCTTCATTCACGATGTCACCTACAGAAAGTCTGGCTTTGGTGCACTCCACACAAGGAAGTCAACAACGAAAGTATCGGGGCTCTTACTTATGGCTTGATATGGCAGTGATTTACTTTAGTGGTTTGGTTGCTTGAATTCGCATAACAGGTTGATTATGAATATAAAAGCTAACAACCTTACGAAAAGCATGATGAGTAGTTAACCAATCGATTCCTAAGACCACATCAAAGAAAAATATTTTTAAAGAGATAAGATCGACAGGTAACGTGAAAATGTTGATTTTAATCAACAAGATTTATAAATAGTGAAGGTAACGAAGGCTCCTACTAACGAAGTTTCAACCAATAAGTCAAAGTCTATCTTCTCCTGAGTCAAATTTAAAACGTTGAACGCAAGCAAAAGAGATAAAATAATGGGTAGAACCGGTATCTTATAAGGTATAGACTTCGTAATTTATAATTAACTAACCCGTGCTAACTTTGTTCGGGTTACTCGCTTTTTGAGAAGTCGCAAAAATGTTATCCCTGAAACCACCGACTTTGTGTTGTCCGTATCTGCCTTTGGTGCCACCGTCCCAGTTGGACTTGACTTCACTATACGACAAAATCGAGCTAAATGACATTCTCTCCTAGAAATTTCCACTTCTATTACCTTGGCCATGATTACCACCGAAGTGGTTACCATTCTTGGCATGATAATTTCCTCCACGATGGTTATCGTTGTTCCGATGGTCGTTCCCATCGGTATGATTATTATCGTGTTATTGGTCGTTACCTTTTGGTTGAGCTGACTCAACGGTCTCATGTGCTTCATTGCTTATCTCAATATTTTCAGATGTCATTCGCAAACACTGTCACAAAACAAGGGTTAAATAACTTATCACATATTATCCCTATACTCTGACCGACCAATTAAATACCAAATAAACTTAGGTAGGTCACACTAGCGAAGGAATTTCCCGTCTCTCCCCTCCTAGTTCTTGTCTCACATCTCAGCCATGGATCATATCCCTAAGCATTGATATCAACTGTGACACCCCCAAAATAGGTAAACATCACCTATTCTGAATCGTCAAATACATGGTACAGAATACAAATACAATCTCAATTATACAGTAAGAGAGCTGTGAGTTTAAATACAAATATTGTCTTCTAGACAATATCCACTCTCAAAATAAGTCCTCATTACATTTATTTTCACACTATTTAACAGAATAGTGAGGACTACTAGCTAATACTATCAATCGGACCATCACTCTATTCCCCGACTCATCCCAGCTACATTCTCATTTCCTGAAAGAACAGTGAAAGAAAGGGTGAGCTCAACTAGCCCAGTAAGAAATATTATGACTAAGATAATGTAGGATAAATTATCATTAGCCTTCAACAATGTTAAACTGTTAAAATACAATAGAAATCAAGTTTAACTGCAGCGGAACAAGCAATCCATTAAAAGAGTCAAGTAGAGAATAAAATCTACTATCTTTTATAATTTAAAAAGTTTTTCATCACTTTTATCACTGAGACTGAGCTCAATAAATAATCCACATCATTAAATCATCCCCGCGGTACAGGCCAAGGATATTCATTAGTATCACGACCACAAATTTTTTATGCACTACGGGCCAAAGATAATGGTGTTTTCATCAATGGTCCTGATCATGCCATAAAATAATTCATCTTTGCTCCCTTAGCCGAAGAGAATCCATAGCCATAATCATACCAAAAATTGTCCATCAATGCATTACGGGTCAATGAGGACTTTTTCCACATCATTTGTAACATTACGGTCATGATTATACCGAATAATCCCTGGTCATACTCATACCAAGTCCATCTATGCACTACAGGCCACAGATGACTTTCAACATAATATAAACATGAGGATGATGACAATGATATAAGAATTTAATAAAACAACTTCACGAATTAATTTGTTCAGGAACCAATAACGTCCAAATTGTCAACATGATACTTCTTTGTAGAGTAAAATTCAAGAATGCTCAGAAGAATATTTCCATGAAAAGATACTGGATGAAGCACAAATATTAAGGATATTCCACTAATTTCATGGAGTATAGAAGTCAAAACCTTAACCAACTGAGTATAATAAAGAATAGAGTAACAAAAGAAATCACCATGTATGCGGTACTTCGCATAGACAGGTTATTCCAACAAAATAATAAAGACGGAACCAGGTCCGGTGTAAAACACACAGAAAAGATATTCCAACAGAATAATATAGACGGAACCAGGTCCGGTGTAAAACACACAGACAGGATATTCCAACAGAATAATAAAGACGGAATAATATAAGGATTTCACCAAGTATAGGGGAGTCCGCGTATACAGGTTATTCTAACAGAATAAATAAGAATGGAATAATATAAGGATTTCACTAAGTACATGGTATGTCGCGTATACAGGTTATGTATAGGGTATATCGCGTATACAGGTTATTCCAACCGAATAATAAAGAATAGATTAACAGAAGTTCTCTTCGTGAATAAGAAAGAATAACACCCCTTACGGGTAAAATAAATAATATCCCTTACCGTAATAGAAACTGGATATAGAAGAAGTGAGATAGCAGAATACTCTTCTTCTTTCTCTCTATAATTTCTCTCTCTAGAGTTTCAGTGAATTCGTAAGAAATAATGAAGGAATGAGCTTCTATTTATAGAAAAACTGAGAGTGGCTCTTGGTCTTAACGAAGGGTCAAAATGACTCTTGGTAATATTGAAGAGACAACTACTACTTGTGAAGGGGTAATTAACCCTTGGAACACTGAAGAGGCAAATAACTCTTGGTAATATTGAAGAGGCAACTCTTATTTGTGAAGGGGCAATTAACCCTTGGAACACCGAAGAGACAATTAACTCTTGGAAAACTGAAAGGGAAAGTTACTATTAAAACTTTAAATTAACGATCCATATTGATTTACTATTATAATTTCAATCAACGGTCTAAAAAATTAGCACATCTCCTCATGGAATAATATTGTACCCAAATACCCGAATGCATAATACTAGAGTGAATAGTAATTAGGTGAATAGTAACTCGTGAATAGTAACTCGTGAATAGTAACTTGTGAATAGTAACTCCGATACAAAAAGTGCCATGAATACCCAATTGAACAATATAACCTTCAGACATCAATTACTATCGAAATAAATATCGATTCTCACTAACACAAATAATTTTAACACAGTGGAACTATCAAATTTATCTTTAATCAACACGAACTTATCCATCATTAATATCATAACTCACAATATTTAAC
Source organism: Panax japonicus (assembly GCA_020205505.1). Lineage (NCBI taxonomy): Eukaryota > Viridiplantae > Streptophyta > Magnoliopsida > Apiales > Araliaceae > Panax > Panax japonicus. The sequence continues at coordinate 35,364,474 of CM035099.1, read as the reverse complement.
AACCAGGTTGTTCCCAGGAAAGCGAGGGCTTTCCAATAAGGATTTCTCCCTATTGGCGCGCAATTAGGAGACCAAACCTCTCCTTGACAGAACTTCTAGACATTGTAAATATTGCAATTTAATAATATGAATAACTTTGTTGTCTCAATTATTGATTTAATAAAATAACATATTATGCATATGATACTGTGATAATAATCGAATCAATAATATGAGAGATTTAATGCAGCAATTACTGTAGCAATAATGCAGTATAACTGAGTGACTTATCACTTAAGCATCAATAATTAATACAGTGTGCTACTATGCAACCATGCGTATTACTGTACGTTACTACCGGGTTGTTCAACAGTATTAACGGTAAAACCTCCGCCGTTATTTTCATAGAATATTTTTGTCGTTTTCTAACTACGATAGTGCTTCCGTTGTGGGGTCCACCAATGATTGTGCCGTCGTGCGAATATTGCCCGATAAAAAGAATATTCCCCGACCAATCGAATATTTATAACAACTTGCATACTTTGCAAAATTTTTAAATACTACCCACAACCATAATATTATATCAAATCCACACCATAATATTTAAAAAAATATTTTGAAAAATTAAATATTTATTCATTAAATCTGGGGTCTCACAATCTCCCCTCCTTATGAAATTTCTTCATCAAAATTTACGTACGTACCTGTTATGCCGAAGAGGTGAGGATACCTTGACTTTATTTCAGATTCTAACTCTTGAGGTATAACCTTTAAGCGTAGAATATATTCCAGGATTTTAACAGGTACATCTTCATTCGTTAAATTATCCGTTATCTCGTCCGGTTCTAAATCAATAATGTGGTTTGGGTCGTCCACATATTTACGTAACGTCGATACGTTAAAAACGTATGAACACGCGACATACTTGGCGGTAAAACAAGTCTATAAGCCACAGTTCCTACTCGACCGAGGATTTCAAATGGACCAATTAAATCGAGGGTTGTGATTTTCTCTCTTCGTCAATTCTTGCTTCTAGAATAACGCCCTCTTGAACCTTCTTCATTTATCAGCTCTAAGTATGTAGCTTAAGCGGATTTAACTTTATCGATTAAAGTCGATTCTACTCATATATTCGTTATCTTCACGTGGGTCCCTAGAGTCTTTAATTCTATCTTCATCATTTGTAAGTTATACGAAATGGGTTTTTTTGTTAACAACATCGCACTCATAAACGCATACGATCTTCTACTCAACGCGTAAGCTACCACGTTCTCTCTTCCACGATGATATTGAATGGTACGATCGTAATCTTCAACAGCTCGAGCTAACGTCTTTGGCGCATGTTATGTTCGTTTTAGTTGAAGAAATATTTGAGGGTTTAAGAAATGGATTTTGTACTGGGGTCAATAAAAAATTTGATTTCACGCTCTAAGGGTAGGGTAGGAAGTCTTCAAGAATACGTCAGGAAATTTATTAACGGTAGAAATATCATTCAAAACTGTGACCCTCATCCAAGACTTGGATAGTACGTCACATTGATACCAACTGTGACTTCTATCCCTTAACCTGGATAACACCTCACAATGACACCTATCAACTTGCCATCTTCATTCACGATGTCACCTACAGAAAGTCTGGCTTTGGTGCACTCCACACAAGGAAGTCAACAACGAAAGGATCGGGGCTCTTTACTTATGGCTTGATATGGCAGTGATTTACTTTAGTGGTTTGGTTGCTTGAATTCGCATAACAGGTTGATTATGAATATAAAAGCTAACAACCTTACGAAAAGCATGATGAGTAGTTAACCAATCGATTCCTAAGATCACATCAAAGGAAAATATTTTTAAAGAGATAAGATCGACAGGTAACGTGAAAATGTTGATTTGAATCAACAAGATTTATAAATAGTGGAGGTAACGAAGGCTTCTACTAACGAAGTTTCAACCAATAAGTCAAAGTCTAACTTCTCCGGAGTCAAATTTAAAACGTTGAACGCAAGCAAAAGAGATAAAATAATGGGTAGAACCGGTATCTTATAAGGTATAGACTTCGTAATTTATAATTAACTAACTCGTGCTAACTTTGTTCGGGTTACTCGCTTTTTGAGAAGTCGCAAAAATGTTATCCCTGAAACCACCGACTTTGTGTTGTCCGTATCCGCCTTTGGTACCACCGTCCCAGTTGGACTTGACTTCACTATACGACAAAATCGAGCTAAATGACATTCTCTTCTTGAAATTTCCACTTCTATTACCTTGGCCATGATTACCATCGAAGTGGTTACCATTCTTGGCATGATAATTTCCTCCACGATGGTTATCGTTATTCCGATGGTCGTTGCCACCGGTATGATTATTATCGTGTTGTTGGTCGTTACCTTTTGGTTGAGCTGACTCAACGGTCTCATGTGCTTCATTGCTTATCTCAATATTTTCAGATGTCATTCTCAAACACTGTCACAAAACAAGGGTTAAATAACTTATCACATATTATCCCTATACTCTGACCGACCAATTAAATACCAAATAAACTTAGGTAGGTCACACTAGCGAAGGAATTCCCCGTCTCTCCCCTCCTAGTGCTTGTCTCACATCTCAGCCAGGGATCATATCCCTAAGCTTTGATATCAACTGTGACACCCCTAAAATAGGTAAACATCACCTATTCTGAGTCGTCAAATACATGGTACAGAATACAAATACAATGTCAATTATACAGTAAGAGTGCTGTGAGTTTAAATACAAATATTGTCTTCTAGACAATATCCACTCTTAAAATAAGTCCTCATTACATTTATTTTCACACTATTTAACAGAATAGTGAGGACTACTAGCTAATACTATCATTCGGACCATCACTCTATTCCCCGACTCATCCCAGCTACATTCTCATTTCCTGAAGAGATCAGTGAAAGAAAGGGTGAGCACAAATAGCCCAGTAAGAAATATTATGACTAAGATAATGCAGGATAAATTATCATTAGCCTTCAACAATGTTAAACTAATAAAATACAATAGACATCAAGTTTAACTTCAGCGGAACAAACAATCCATTAAAAGAGTCAAGTAGAGAATAAAATCTACTATCTTTTATGATTTAAAAGGTTTTTCATCACTTTTATCACTAAGACTCAGCTCAATAAATAATCCGCATCATTAAATCATCCTTGCACTATAGGCCAAAGTTATTCATTAGTATCACGACCACAAATTATCCATGCACTACGGGCCAAAGATAATTGTGTTTTCATCAACGGTCCTGATCATGCCATAAAACAATTCATCTTTGCTCCCTTGGCCGAAGATAATCCATAGCCATAATCATACCAAAACCTGTCCATCAATGCACTACGGGCCAATGAGGACTTTTTCCACATCATTTGTAACATTACGGTCATGATTATACCGTCATACTCATACCAAGTCCATCTATGCACTACAGGCCACAGATGACTTTCAACATAATATAAACATGAGGATGATGATAATGATATAGGAATTCAATAAAACAAGTTCACGAATTAATTTGTTCAGGAACCAATAACGTCCAAATTGTCAACATGATACTTCTTTGTAGAGTAAAATTCAAGAATGCTCAGAAGAATATTTCCATGAAAAGATACTGGATAAAGCGCAAATATCAAGGATATTCCACTAATTTCATGGAGTATAGAAGTCAAAACTTTTACCAACTGAGTATAATAAAGAATGGAGTAACAAAAGAAATCACCATGCATGCGGTAATACTTCGCATAGACAGGTTATTCCAATAAAATAATAAAGACGGAACCAGGTCCGGTGTAAACCACACAGACAGGATATTCCAACAGAATAATAAAGACGGAACCAGGTCCTGTGTAAAACACACAGACAGGATATTCCAACAGAATAATAAAGACGAAACCAGGTCCGTTATAAAACACACAGACATGATATTCCAACAGAATAATAAAGACGGAATAATATAAGGATTTCACCAAGTATAGGGGAGTCCGCGTATACAGGTTATTCCAATAGAATAAATAAGAATGGAATAACATAAGGATTTCACCGAGTACAGGGTATGCCGCGTATACAGGTTATGTATAGGGTATGCCACGTATACAGGTTATTCCAACCGAATAATAAAGAATGGAATAACAGAAGTTCTCTTCGTGAATAAGAAAGAATAACACCCCTTACGGGTACAACAAATAATATCTCTTACCGTAAAAGAAACTGGATATAGAAGTAGTGAAGTAGCAGAATACACTTCTTCTTTCTCTCTATAATTTCTCTCTCTAGAGTTTCAGTGAATTCGTAAGAAATAATGAAGGATTGAGCTTCTATTTATAGAAAAACTGAGAGTGGCTCTTGGTCTTAACGAAGGGTCAAAATGACTTTTGGTAATATTGAAGAGAAAACTACTACTTACGAAGGGGTAATTAACCCTTGGAACACCGAAGAGGCAAATAACTCTTGGTAATATTGAAGAGGCAACTCTTATTTGTGAAGGGGCAATTAACCCTTGGAACACCGAAGGGACAAGTAACCTTTGGAAAACTGAATGTGTAAGTTACTATTAAAACTTTAAATCAACGATCCATATTGATTTACTATTATAATTTCAATCAACGGTCAAAAAAATTAGCACATCTCCTCATGGAATAATATTGTACCCAAATACCCGAATGCATAATACTAGAGTGAATAGTAATCCGGTGAATAGTAACTTATGAATAGTAACTCGTGAATAGTAACTCTGACACAAAAAGTGCCCCGAATACCCGATTGAACAATATAACCTTTAGACATCAATTACTATCGAAATAAATGTCGATTCTCACTAACACAAATAATTTCAACACAATGGAACTATCAAATTCATCTTTAATCAACACGAACTTATCCATCATTAATATTATAACTCATAATATTTAACAACCAAGTTGTTCCCAGGAAAGAGGGGGCTTTCCAATATGGATTTCTCCCTATTGGCGCGCAATTAGGTGACCAAACCTCTCCTTGACAGAACTTCTAGACATTGTAAATATTGCAATTTAATAATATGAATAACTTTGTCGTCTCAATTATTGATTTAATAAAATAACATATTATGCAGATGATACTGTGACAATAATCGAATGAATAATATGAAAGATATGATGCATCAATTATTGTAGCAATAATGCAGTATAACTTAGTGACTTATCACTTAAGCATCAATAATCAATACCGTGTGCTACTATGCAATCACGCGTATTACTGTACTTTTACTACCAGGTAGTTCAACAGTATTAACGGTAAAACCTCCACCATTATTTTCAAAAAATATTTTTGTCATTTTCTAACTACGACAGTGCTTCCGTTGTGGGGTCCACCAATTATTATGCCATCGTACGAATATTCTCCGACAAAAAGAATATTCCCTGACCAATCAAATATTTATAACAACTTACATACTTTGCAAAAATTTTAAATACTACCCACAACTATAACATTATATCAAATCCACACCATAATATTTAAAAAAAAATATTTCGAAAAAATTAAATATTTATTCATAATATCCGGGGTCTCACAATGTGCCTATAAACAAAAACTCTCAGCCATCTTGCATCACAAGTACACTAGATTCAAGTATTATATAAGATCAAGGAGAGAGAAGTTGCATAAATTAGCTCATTTTACTTACAACACTCAACCAAAACCCTCTCAACTATAAACATCCAAAATTTTCTTGCTAGACCAGTCCCTAATCAAGCCCCATTATCACTTCTACAAGATCAAAAAGCCACAATCAAGAATTGGTTTATAGAAAGGTATAAAACCCTAAACTTTGAAATCATTATGATTCATGTTAATCTTTGTGTTTAGATGTTTAAAGTTGTGTAATAGGATGCTATTGGGTGATCTAGGTTGTTATAACTCAGATCCATAACACTTAGATGCTCGAATTCAAGTTTTTACAAAATTTGGGAAATTTTAAAAAGTGGTATGACAACCGAATGTTAGACCACATAGATATTTATCTGGTTATCATTTTTGTTGTTTAAATGTTTGAAGATGTAGTATGCTAGAAGGATTTTGATCTGGACTTAAAATCATGCTTAGATCACGTGTAGATTTCGTGTTATTAATGGCCAAATCTCGTTGACCAAGCATGACTAAGGAGTTTCTGGGTAACCCAGAAACTCATTATCCGAGTTTGACAAGATCTTCAAAGACTAATAATTGTCAAGGTTGATGTTATTTGTTGATGTTGTTGTATCTAGTGTGTAGCCTGTAGCATTGACTCTATAACCATGCCTTTATATCACTCAAATCATCACTTGCCTGAGAGTGGTGGTTGGTCAAACCAGCCTGGACGAGCACGAACTCAGTTTTCTAAGTAACCCAGAAAACTGATGAACGTTGTCTCTAACAAGGTTTGACCGTGTGATATCTTATGAATCTGATGTTGTTTGACTAACCTGATGAATGATATTTATACTCTGACATGAGGACTACAACCCTGACCCATTAGAACGCTTTAACAATTAACAGAACTCGAAGAAAATTAAGCCTCAAACTACCTACTCGAAGCTAACTGGGTTTTTGGGTAACCCAGAAAACCCAGGAAGCTCTGACAGTGAGTTTGATGGGCTAGATCTCCTTGTTGTAATGTGTTATGACTTAGATGATAGTTGGATCTTGTAGTGTTACAACAATACTACAATGTCAATATCTTAGTTAGCTTAGATCATGTTTATACAGAGAATAAGAGGTGGTCAAACATGACACCTTCATCACTGTCTGTCAGTGTTCTTGAGCATCAAGAACACCTAAGTGATAGTTTTATCGCTAAAGGCTATATCGACAGGTTTATTTATTTTAATTATAATAAATTCTAAAAATCATTTAAAAATAGTAAATAAATTCTAAAAAGTATAAAATCAGTTTTAAAAATTATTTTAAGTTATAAAAATTAATTTTTAATAATTTGACATATTTTTCATAAATATTAGTAATTATTTAAATATTATTAATATTTAATTTATGTAATAAATGCATTAAATAAATTAACTAAAAAATGATTTTCTAATATTAAAAATCATTTTAAATGATAATAAGGTATTTAATAATATTTTAAGTTATAAAATGTAACTTTCAATATTTTAATGTAAATTTCATTAATTATTTAATATTAATGATATTAGATTTATTTAATAATTATATTAAATAAATTATTTTAAAAATGATTTTAATATTATAAAAATTATTTTAAATACAAATAAAGAGTTTAAAGATATTATAAGTTATAAAATATTACTTTTAATATTTTAAGATAAATTTCATTAATTATTCAATATTAATTATATTAGTTTTATTTAATAATAATATTAAATAAATAGATTAGAAATGATTTTATTGATTTAAAAATTATTTAAAAAATATATAAGTGGTTTAAAAATATTTTAAGTTATTATAAATGACTTTTAATATTTTAGTGAATAATACCTTAATATTTAAATATTAATGGTAATTATTTAAAAATGATTTTTAATGTTTTAAAAATCATTTAAATGTAATGATTAATACTTTACAAATATTTTGAGTTATTATAAAATAACTTTGATATTTTGGTAAGGGCTGCATTAATACTTTAATATTATTTAAATATTAATAATAATAGAATTATTTAATATTTAAATAATTTAATAATGATTCTAGAGTTTGAAAAATTATGATAAATTATAATTATATATTATAAATTATTATAAGTCATTTATAAATAATATGATTGATGTTTAAATTATCTAGGATAATCTTTAAGATATAGATTAGAGTTTTATTAACAAATAAACTCGATAATTACTCGATAAAGCCGTCGGTACATCGAAATGTTACCGAAATTGATCTGAACCTATATAGTTTGACTGTATAAGTGTTTGTTTGTGTCTTAATGACTGATATAACTATGTGACAATGTGATTAGGTTATGTATTAACTATAAATAACAGTATGATGTGTTATGATATGTTATTCTAATTAGTAAAACAATCTTATAAATGATAGGTCGTTGAATTAAGGATAAAACTAAGTTGTGTAAGCAGTAGACCAGACAAGTATCATACCTTTGCATTTTCTTTATGCAATGGACATGAGTAAGAAAGTTTCAGAATTATATTATTATTGTACTAGATTATTAACCCTATTGTTATATATGTAATATCCGATCATTGATTATCAACATGGTACTATATGGTAATTCAGATATATATTATGTTCGTTAAATTCCAAATATGGTTATTCAAGTGTCCCCACTTGGATAATCATTGTATTTAATCACATAATTATATATATATACCTATTGATCACCAGTATGTATACAATAAGTAAAATTTGTCTAAGCTATTTGACCAGCTAGACACAGATTTAGAAATAATGTTGAATATGATAAAACATTTTTGTATCCAATCAAATTATTTTGGTTTGGATTCCCGACTAAGTATGAACATCCCAAACATGGGAAAACTTTTATGCGCCCAAGGCGGACAGAGTGAACGATAATATCGTTCTTGCATGTAGTATTGATCAATACAAGGCATAACGTGCCCGTAAGTTATGATAGTTTGTGGATGAAGTTCTGCTAAACCTATTTGAAAATTGAAAATAATGTTCATAGTATGTCACCTTAACCCTATTTATAGTCAGTACGTAGTTTCAAAAATTTGATGGAGAGTTGTTATGTTATTATTATCGGTTCAGATTACTTCACAACTTTTGATTTGTTGTAGAAGGGTAGTACAAAGAAAACATTTAATCCTTTTAGCTAATATTTATAATTTTTATTACTTGCTGGGCACTCAAATGCTCATCTTTGTTTAAATTAAATGTTTTCAATTAAGTATGACCAACCAGAGGGCTCTACCAGGAATAAAGGGAAAGGAAATCTGTCAGAATAAGTTTGTGTTACCTTATGTAATAGCTAGACTTAAATAAGATGATGATATCTATTATCTATCATGTAATGAAATGTTTTAAGGTCGCGTACTTGGGATTTAGACAACTATGATATGTAAATAAATTTTGATATTTATGACAATATTATCATTATTCCACTCATAGAAATGGTATCGTGAAGCACCGAGTTCGGGTTTCAAGTACCTAAATTTGGGGGCGTCACAAAATTAGAGCAAGAACAAAATGAAGCCATTGATATAGGGGAATCCTTGAACGAAGACAGAGAAGAGGACAATGATGATGAGGTCAAGATCATAGTTATGGGCATTAATGGGTATAGAAAAGCTAACTACGAGCAGTTGTTCTCCTATCTACCCATGATGCCTTTTCATCAAGCTCAAATTCTAAACTCCTGGAATCACATGTTTTGGAGCTTTAAAGAATATCCAGCAATCTCTGTGCTAGCTCATGGATTTCTAGGAAATTTCTACTTTGCCAACAGCTGATCACAAATGGTCCCTCTTCAAGAATGGTGTATGAGGTATTATCTATCCCAATCTTGTTCAGAGTTAATCACTATCCACTATCTTTTTTAGCCAATTTTATAAATTTCCAAGCTGGTTGGAAGTGGTCTTAAATGCACGAAGTCAATTCCCAGTTACAGAATCCCAAAATTCTGTAACTGATGAACCAAATATGCACAACTTTATATTGATCCCAACTCCCATCATCTCTACGATTACTGACTCTAACCCCATCGTAGAGTCCCTCACTGAAATCGTAGAGCCACCTACCCCAGACACCCAAACATAGGCCCCTCCATCTGATATTCCCTCCTCATCCACAAATGAATACTTCAACCTTGATCTTGCCCTCTACTCATTATAAGATCAATACAAGAGATCACCCGCTACTTCACAAATTCCCCAACTCAATGAACTTCTTTCAGAACTACCCACTAAAATTGATTTGTCAAAAATGTCCAAGAAAGTGATCAAGGAAATCGATGATAGTCTTCAAGAACACACTAAACTCATTCAAATGAAGGGTCTCTCCAGAAATCAAAGATTTTAGGTTGATCTATAAATGAATGTATAGATAAAGAGATCAAAGATGTTAGGTTGATCAATGTCTTGAAAGGAATAGATAGGCTTCAACAAGAATTGCAGTCTATCGAGCTGATCAAGAGATTATAGAAGCCGAGGTAGGATCATAGAGCTTAGAAGATCGTAGTGTATCTGCCTTGAAGGGCCTCTCCAAAAATCGTAGAGTGGTCCAGACGTTTGCCGAAGCTAACTCAGAGATAGTAGTGTGCTTTCGGAAATGTAGAGTCTGCAAGACAAGCAAGTGAAGATCGTAGTGTGAAAATCCTTGAGAGAGATCGTAGTATTCTCATCAAACCAAGCACCAAGGTGACAAGACACCACGATATGGATCGTAGAGTATCATCTTCCTTGTGTCAAAAGCATCGAGCCCTACCTTTTATTTGGAAACAAATTCCAACAAATGTGGAATGGGTTTTAAACGTTAAAGTCCTCACCAGTCCCAACGGCACAAAAGATATCCTTAGTATACAACAAAAGGAACGTATTCAAGAAGCTAAGGAAAGGACCATAGGACAGAGGAAAACACCTTTTCAGGTGTTAGGTGAGAAAGCAGTCTGCTGTATCAATGGGACAGAATGCAATTCAGGAGGTGTACTGAAAAGTCTCCATCAAAGTTCAGAAATGTCAAACGCATTTAATGCTTCAACAAATGGCTTCAACGGATAGATTTCAAGGATCACATATATGTAGAACATATGCAGATGAGAAATACAAGCAAGCATTGAACAAAACGCACAAGAACACTCAACGCTCAACTCTAAGATCTAAGAAAAAAGAGAAAGCTTGCTCATCTACTCAATTCTTTCGAACAAGTGCTTAACAGCAACTGAGTAGCACCAATCAAGAACTCAACAACTACCAATCAACTGAAGTAAGAGTTCCAAGTCAGAAGGACTTGAAGAGTTCTAAGTGAACTATGAGACCCCAGATTTTATGAATAAAGATTTAAATTTCTCGAAATATTTTTTTAATATTATGGTGTGGATTTGATATAATGTTATAGTTTTGGGTAATATTTACAAATTTTGCAAAGTATGCAAGTTGTTATAAAATATTCATTTGGTCAGGGAATATTCTTTTTGTTGGGAATATCCGTACGACGGCACAATCATTGGTGAACCCACAACGGAAGTATTGTCGTACTAAGAAAATGACAGAATTATCTTTTTATAAAAATAACGGCGAAAGTATTACCGTTAAAAATTGTTGAACTACTTGGTTGTAAAAGTACAGTAATACGAATAGCTTCATAGTAGCACACGGTATTGATTATTGATGCTTACGTGAAAAGTCACTCAGTTATACTCAATTATTGCTACAGTAATTAATGCATCATCTCTCTCATATTATTGATTAGATTATTGTCACAGTATCATCTGCATAATATGATATAATATTTAAATCAATAATTGAGACGACAAAGTTGTTCATATTATTAAATTTCAATATTTATAATGTTTAGAAGTTTTGTCAAGGAGAGGTTTGGTCACCTAATTTCCCGCCAATAAGGAGAAATCCTTATCGGAAAGCCCCGTCTTTCCTGGGAACGACCTGGTTGTTAAATATTGTGAGTTATAATATTAATGATGAAGAAGTTCGTGTTGATTAAAGATAAAATTGATAGTTCCATTGTGTTGAAATTATTAGTGTTATTGGAAATGGAAATTTATTTCGATAATAATTGATGTCTTGAAGTTATATTGTACAATCGGGTATTCGGAGAACTTTTTGTGTTAGAGTACTATTCATGGGTTATTATTCACCCGATTACTATTCACTCTAGTATTATTCACTCAAGTATTTGGGATACTTTTTGACTTTTCGTGTCAGAGTACTATTCACGGATAATTCATGAGTTTCTATTCACCCGATTACTATTCACTCTAGAATTGTTCACTCGAGTATTTGTGACAATTTTCGTGTCGGGGTACTATTCACGGGGTAATATTCCCAAAGTACTATTCACGGAGTACTATTCACCTGAAAAATATATTTCTTTTTGGTCCAAATCATTTTTGGGTACAATATTATTCCATGAGGAGATGTGCTAATTTTTTAAATTGTTGGTTGAAATTATAATAGTAAATCAATATGGATCGTTAGTTTAAAGTTTTAATAGTAAATCAATATGAATCGCTGGTTTAAAGTTTTAATAGTAAATCAATATAGATAGTTGGTTTAAAGTTTTAATAATGAATCAGTATGGACCGTTGCTTTAAGTTTTAATATAAATCAACATGGACCGTCCGTTTAAAAGTAAATCAATCTGGACCATTAATGAATTAGTTACTATTCAGTCCAATCTCCTATAAATAGAAGCTCATTCTTTCATTATTTCTTTCGAATTCACTGAAACTCTAGAGAGAGAAATTATAGAGAGAAAGAAGAAGAGAAGTTTGCTACCTCATTATTTCAGTATACAGTTTTCTTCTAAGGTAAGGGTATTATTCTTTCGTATTCATGAAAAGAGCTATTGTTATTCCATTCCTTATTATTTTGTTGGAATATCCTGTCGGTGCGGATTACGCCTGACATGGTTCCGTTTTTTATTATTCTGTTGGAATAATCTGTATACGCGGACTACCGTATACATAGTGAAATTCTTCTATTATTCCATTCCTTATTATTATGTTGGAATAACCTGTCTATGTGAAGTACCGCATACATGATGAAATTCTTCTGTTATTCCATTCCTTATTATTATGTTGGAATAACCTGTCTATGTGAAGTACCGCATACATGGTGAAATTCTTCTGTTATTCCATTCCTTATTATTATGTTGGAATAACCTGTCTATGCGAAGTACCGCATACATGGTGAAATTCTTCAATTATTCCATTCTTTATTATTCTATCAAAATATCATGTTTGTGCGTTTACGCATGACATGGTTCCGTTATTTATTATTTTGTTGGAATAGCCTGTATGTTCGGTCTATCGCATACATGGTGAATTCTGTTATTATTCCATTATTTATTATTTTGTTAGAATATCATGTCAGTGCAGATTACGCCTGACCTGGTTCCGTTCTTTATTATTCTGTTGGAATATCTTGTCAGTGCAGATTACGCCTGACCTGGTTTCGTTCTTTATTATTCTGCTGAGAATAACCTATCTGTTCGGTCTATCGGATGCATGGTGAATTATTCTGTTATTCCATTCTTTATTATTCTGTTGGAATAACCTATATATGTGGATTTCCACATGCATGGTGAATGATCCTTTATATTCATTTCTTATTAAATTGTGGAAATGATCTGTTTACGTGGATTATGATGAAAGCCATAATATAAGCATTGGACTGTTGATTATGATGAAAGTCATAATAAAAGCATTGGTCTGATGAAAATTATGGGTATATGTAGTATTAGTAAGTGTTATGATGAGTTATGTTTGTTATTATGTGAAAACGTGAAAGTTTTTTAGAAATCACAAAGGGTTGAATATCAGATTTTTGGTAAAAATGGAACATGAAATTCAGTTGACCATATCTCCTATTATATTTCGAATTTTTGAGTGTGGTTAAGTTCTAGAGCTAGATCTATGAGTTTTCTAATTTATCCAAGTGGAATCACTGGAAAAGATGTTGTAGATTTTCGAATGGACTGATTTCAGCAAAGGAGTCAAAAACTACAAAGTACCAAAAAGCTACTGCCCGAAAATTTAAAAGGGCATTTTCGACCACTTAATTTGTGAGAAAAATTCCAGCCTTTTGGGACATGGAAATATAGGGTATAAAGTACCTCCTGTCCAAAATTGAGCTCATTCTGACTTAAAATGAGCAAGTTATGACTATTTCAATATTTAGGTTTTTCGACGAAAAATGCTATAACCGAAGTTCTATAACTCCGATGACCATGAAATTTAAACTGGAAGCTCACGTTAACATGTTTAAGATCCTGTAAGATTTGGGAATTTCTGGAGTTATACTTGAGGTAGCTAATTTCTTAAGGAATTAATTAGAAATTGATTTTTGAAAAATACTTAAGGGAGTTGAAAAATTATAAAAAAATACTTGTTGTGTATGAAATATATGTATATATGTTTGGACAAAGGATAGATAAATAATAAGTTGATTTGTTAATTTTTCATGAAAATGGTTTAGTTACAAACATATGAGTTAAATATGTTATGTGAAGTTGAAGAATTGGTAAATAAGATTTTAGGGCTTGAAAATCCTATATAAGGTATATGCAGATTTTTGATGAGTGATTTGATCATTGGTGATGAAATCTTATGAGTATGGCATTTTTGAATGATTAAATGCATTATTTGGTAAAGTGTAAATAATTAAATAAAATTGTTTATAAGTTTAAGAAGTGGTTAAAATATTGTTATAATATTAACAATATTAGATTATGAGTTATTTAAGTGATGGTTAATATTTGGATAAATTTAAAGTCTTTAATATTTATCCTGGTTTTCGTTTGATTAATGCTTATATTATTGTCATCATCCTCATGCTTATATTGTGATGAAAGTCATCTTTGACTTACGTGCAGAGATGGACTTGGTATGATTATGACCATGGATTATTCGGTATAATCATGACCGTAATATAATAAATGATGTGGTAAAAGTCCTCATTGACCTATAGTTCATTGGTGGACAGTTGTTGGTATGATTATGACCAGGGATTATTTGGTATAATCATGACCATTGATGATTACATGAATATCCTTAGCCGTGGTGCATGGATGATGTGGTTTATTTATTAAGCTGAGTCTCAGCGATAAAGTTGATGAAAATCTTTTTAAATCATAGAAGATAGGAGATTTTATGCTCTACTTGACTCTTCTAATGGATTACTTATTCCACTGTAATTAAACTTGATGTCTATTGTATTTTATCAGTTTAACATTGTTGAAGGCTAATGATAATTTATTCTGCATTATCTTAGTCATAATATTTCTTGCTGGGCTAGTTAAGCTCACCCTTTCTTTCACTGTTCTCTTCAGAAAATTAGAACGTAGCCGGGACTAGCCGGGGAACGGAGTGACGGTCCAGATGATAGCATTAGTAGTCCTAACTATTCTGTTAAATAATGTGACAATAAATGTAATGAGGAGTCTATTGAGTGTGGATATTGTCTAGATGACAATATTCTTATTAAAACTCTTAGATTATGTTTTGTCGTATTTTACACGACTGTTGTATAATTAAGTTGTATTTGAATTTTGTACCATGTATTTGGCGACTCAAGATAGGTGATGTATACCTATTTTGGGGGCATCACAGTTGGTATCAAAGCTAAGGGATATGATCCCTGGTTGAAATGTGAGATAAGAGCTAGGAGGGGAAAGACGGGGAATTCATTCGCTAGTATGACCTTCCTAAGTTTATTTGGTATTTAATTGGTCGATCAGGGTATAGGGATAATATGTGTTATGTTAATTAACCCTTGTTTTATGATAGTGTTTGAAAATGGCATTTGAAAATGTTGAGATAAGCAATGGAGCAAAATAATATAACAGTATCGCAGTACGAGGCTAAGTTTGCGGAGTTATCCCGGTTTGCATCCCATTTGGTCGATAATGAGGAGCGAATGACGTGAATGTTTCTAAGAAGTTTGAAACCTGATATACGTCAATACCTCATTTCTCATAAACTTTGTTTATATTCAGATGTTGTGAATAGGGCTCAATTATTGGAGCGTGATAATGAGTTAGCACAACCAAAAGGTAACGACCAACAACACGATAATAATCGTACCGATGGCATCGACCATCGGAACAATGATGACCATCGTGGGGGAAATTATTATGCCAAAAATGGTAACCACTTCTGTGGTAATAATGGCCAAGATAATAGAAGTTAAAATTTCAAGAAGAGAAGGTCATTTAGCTCGATTTTGTCGTATAGTGATGTCAAGTCCAGTTGGGACGGTGGCACCAAAGGCGGATACGAACAAAACAAAGTTGGTGGTTTCAGGGAGAGCGTTTTCGTGACTTCTCAAAAAGCGAGTAACCCGAATGAAGTTAGCACAGGTTAGTTAATTATAAATTTTTATGAAGTCTATACCTTATTAGATACCGCTTCTACCCATTCTTTTATCTCTCTTGCTTGCGCTCAACATTTAAATTTGACTCTGGAGAAGTTAGACCTTAACTTATCTGTTGAAACTCCGTTAGGAGAAACCTTTATTTCATGTGTTATCCAAGTCTTGGATGAGAGTCACAATTTTTAAATGATATTTCTATCGTTAATGAATTTCCTGACGTATTCTTAAAGACTTCTTTGCCTACGCCTAGAGTGTGAAATTAAATTTTGTATTGACCCCAGTACAAAACCCTCAAATATTTCTTTAACCAAAATGAACGTATAATGTGCCAAAGACGTTGGCTCGAGCTGTTGAAGATTACAATTATACCATTCAATATCATTGTGGAAGAGAGAACGTGGTAGCTGACGCTTTGAGTAGAAGATCGTATGCATTTACGAGTGCGATGTTGTTAACACAAAAACCCATTTCGTATAACTTACAAATGATGAAGATAAAGTTAAAAACTCTAGGGACCCACGTGAAGATAACGAATATACGAGTAGAATTGACTTTAATCGATAAAGTTAAAGCCATTCAAACTACACACCTGGAGCTGATGAATGTGAAGAAGAAGGTTCAAGAATGCGTTATCTCAACCCTCGATTTTATTGGCCCATTTGAAATCCTTGATCAAGTAGGAAATGTGGCCTATAGACTCGTTTTACCGCCAAATATGTTGTGTGTTCATAACGTTTATCACGTACCGATGTTATGTAAATATGTGGACAACCCAAACCACATTATTGATTTAGAACCGAACAAGATAGCGGAAGATTTAACGTATAAGGAAATACGTGTTAAAATCTTAAATAAAAAGGATCATATTCAACACTCAAAGGTTATACCTCAAGAGTTAGAATCTGAAATGAAGTCAAGGTATCCTCATCTGTTCGGCATACCAGGAACGTACGTAAATTTCAAGGGCGAAATTTCATAAGGAGGGGAGATTGTGAGACCCCAAATTTTATGAATAAAGATTTAAATTTCTCAAAATATTTTTTTTAATATTATGGTGTGAATTTGATATAATGTTATAGTTGTGGGTAATATTTATAAATTTTGCAAAGTATGTAAGTTGTTATAAAATATTCGTTTGGTCGGGGAATATTCTTTTTGTCAGGAATATCCGTACGACGGCACAATCATTGGTGAACCCACAACGGAAGTATTGTCGTAGTAAGAAAATGACAGAATTATTTTTTTATAAAAATAACGGTAGAAGTATTACCGTTAAAAACTGTTGAATTACTTGGTAGTAAAAGTACAGTAATACGCATGGTTGCATAGTAGCACACGATATTGATTATTGATGCTTACGTGAAAAGTCACTCAGTTATACTCGATTATTGCTACAGTAATTGCTGCATCATATCTCTCATATTATTGATTCGATTATTGTTACAGTATCATATGTATAATATGATATATTATTTAAATCAATAATTGAGACGACAAAGTTATTCATATTATTAAATTTCAATATTTATAATGTCTAGAAGTTCTGTCAAGGAGAGGTTTGGTCACCTAATTGCGCGCCAATAAGGAGAAATTCTTATCGGAAAGCCCCCTCTTTTCTAGGAACGACCTGGTTGTTAAATATTGTGAGTTATAATATTAATGATGAATAAGTTCGTGTTGATTAAAGATGAAATTGATAGTTCCATTGTGTTGGAATTATTAGTGTTAATGGAAATCGACATTTATTTCGATAATAATTGATGTCTGGAAGTTATATTGTTCAATCGGGTATTCGAGGCACTTTTCGTGTCAGAGTACTATTTATGGATTACTATTAACCCGATTACTATTCACTCTTGTATTATTCACTCGGGTATTTGGGACACTTTTCAACTTTTCGTATCGAAGTACTATTCACGAGTTACTATTCACTCTAGTATTGTTCACTCAGGTATTTACGACACTTTTCGTGTTAAGGTACTATTCACGGGGTACTATTCCTAAAGTACTATTCACCCAAAAAATATATTTCTTTTTGGTCCAAATCATTTTTGGTTACAATATTATTCCATGAGGAGATGTGCTAATTTTTCAGACCGTTGGTTAAAATTATAATAGTAAATCAATATGGATCGTTGGTTTAAAGTTTTAATAGTAAATCAATATGGATCGCTGGTTTAATTTTTTAATAGTAAATCAATATAGATAGTTGGTTTAAAGTTTTAATAATGAATCAGTATGGACCGTTGCTTTAAGTTTTAATATAAATCAACATGGACCGTCCGTTTAAAAGTAAATCAATCTGGACCATTAATGAATTAGTTACTATTCAGTCCATTCTCCTATAAATAGAAGCTCATTCTTTCATTATTTCTTACGAATTCACTGAAACTCTAGAGAGAGAAATTATAGAGAGAAAGAAGAAGAGAAGTCTGCTACCTCATTATTCCAGTATACAGCTTTATTCTAAGGTAAGTGTATTATTCTTTCGTATTCATGAAGAGAGCTATTGTTATTCCATTCCTTATTATTCTGTTAGAATATCCTTTCGGTGCGGATTACGCCTGACATGGTTTCATTCTTTATTATTCTGTTGGAATAATCTGTATACGCGGACTACCGTATACATGGTGAAATTCTTCTATTATTCCATTCCTTATTATTATATTGGAATAACCTGTCTATGCGAAGTACCGCATACATGATGAAATTCTTCTGTTATTCCATTCCTTATTATTATGTTGGAATAACTTGTCTATGTGAAGTACCGCATACATGGTGAAATTCTTCTATTATTCCATTCTTTATTATTCTGTCGAAATATCCTGTCTGTGCGTTTATGCATGACTTGGTTCCATTATTTATTATTCTGTTAGAATAACCTGTCTGTGCGGTCTATCGTATGCATGGTGAATTTTGTTATTTCTCCATTATTTATTATTCTGTTGGAATATCCTATTGGTACGGATTACGCCTGACCTGGTTCCGTTCTTTATTATTCTGTTGAAAATAACCTGCCTGTGCGGTCTATCACATGCATGATGAATTCTTTTGTTATTCCATTCTTTATTATTCGGTTGGAATAACATGTATATGTGGATTACCACATGCATGGTGAATGATCCTTTATATTCATTTCTTATTAAATTGTGAAAATTATCTGTTTACGTGGATTATGATGAAAGTCATAATATAAGCATTGGACTGTTGATTATGATGAAAGTCATAATAAAAGCATTGGTCTAATGAAAATCATGGGTAAATGTAGTATTAGTAAGTGTTATGATGAGTTATGTTGGTTATTATGTGAAAACATGAAAGTTTCTTAGAAATCACAAAGGGTTGAAAATCAGATTTTGGTGAAAATGGAACATGAAATTCAATTGACAATATCTCCTATTATATTTTGAATTTTTGAGTGTGGTCAAGTTCTAGAGTTAGATCTATGAGTTTTCTAACTTATCCAAATGGAATCACTGGAAAAGGTGTTGTAGATTTTTGTATGGACTGATTTTAGCAAAGGAGTCAAAAACTGCAAAGTACCAAAAAGCTACTGCCCAAAAATTTAAAAGGGCATTTTTGGCCAATTAATTTGTGAGAAAAATTTGGCATTTTGGGACATGGAAATATAGGGTATAAAGTACCTCCTGTCCAAAAATGAGCTCATTCCGACTTAAAATGAGTAAGTTATGACTATTTCAATATTTAGGTTTTTCCGACAAAAAACACTATAACTGGAGTTCTATAACTCCGATGACCATGAAATTTAAACTAGAAGCTCACGTTAACTTGTGTAAGATCCTTCCAAGATTTGGGAATTTCTGGAGTTAAACTTGAGGTATCTAATTTCTTAAGGAATTAATTAGAAATTGATTTTTGAAAAATACTTAAGGGAGTTGAAAAATTATAAAAAAAATACTTGTTGTGTATGAAATATATGTATATATGTTTGGACAAAGGATTGAAAAATAATAAGTTGATTTGATAATTTTTCATAAAAATTGTTTAGTTACAAATATATGAGTTAAATATGTTATGTGAAGTTGAAGAATTGGTGAATAAGATTTTAGGGCTTGAAAATCCTATATAAGGTATATGCAGATTTTTGATGAGTGATTTGATCATTGGTGATGAAATCTTATGAGTATGGCATTTTTGAATGATTAAATGCATTATTTGGTAAAGTGTAAACAATTAAATTAAATTGTTTATAAGTTTAAGAAGTGGTTAAAATATTGTTATAATATTAAGAATATTAGATTATGAGTTATTTAAGTGATGGATAATATTTGGATAAATTTAAAGTCTTTAATATTTATCCTTGTTTTCGTTTAATTAATTCTTATATTATTGCCATCATCCTCATGTTTATATTGTGATGAAAGTCATCTTTGGCTTACATGTAGAGATGGACTTGGTATGATTATAACCAGGGATTATTCAGTATAATCATGACCGTAATGTAACGAATGATGTGGTAAAAGTCCTCATTGACCTGTAGTTCATTGGTGGACAGTTGTTGGTATGATTATGACCAAAGATTATTTGGTATAATCATGACCATTGATGATTACATGAATATCCTTGGTCGTGGTGCAAGGATGATGTGATTTATTTATTAAGCTGAGTCTCAGTGATAAATTTGATAAAAATCTTTTTAAATCATAGAAAATAGTAGATTTTATGCTCTACTTGACTCTTCTAATGGATTGTTTATTCCGCTGCAGTTAAACTTGATGTCTATTGCATTTTATCAGTTTAATATTGTTGAAGGCTAATGATTTTTTATTCTACATTATCTTAGTCATAATATTTCTTATTGGGCTAGTTGAGCTCACCCTTTCTTTCAATGTTCTCTTAAGGAAATGAGAACGTAACCGGGACTAGTCAGGGAACGGAGTGACGGTCCAGATGATAACATTAGTAGTCTCACTATTGTATTAAATAGTGTGACAATAAATGTAATGAGGACTCTATTGAGTGTGGATATTGTCTAGATGACAATATTCTTATTAAAACTCTTAGATTATGTTTTGTCGTATTTTACACGACTGTTGTAATTAAGTTGTATTTGAATTTTGTACCATGTATTTGGTGACTCAAGATGGGTGATGTATACCTATTTTGGGGGCGTCACATAAACTGTGAAGAACTAAGTCTGCAGGACTTGAAGAGTTCAAGAGTAAACTAAGAAATGCCTAGACTGCTGGTCTAGAAGGAATCTGTGAGATTCAAAAAGTGTAAAAGACATATTTAGTGGATTTCCTACTCGAGGAGTAGAAGAGTGGACTAGGAGCTTTAAGTGCTCTGAACCACTTAAAACTGTTGTGTCTATTACATTTGTGTTATAACTGCTATAACTACCTCACTCTTATTAATTCAAGATATCTTAAGGGAGATTAAACAAATCTTTATTCCACTGTATTTTAATCATTATCAAAACTAACAAAGTAAAATGAAAAGAATTTTAAAATATCTATTCAACCCCCCCCCCCTTCTAGATAACTATTGTGCCTCTGGGAACTAACACTACGTACTTCGATCACTAACTTAGGTTGCTCCCAGCTTTGTATTGCTTCAATCTTCGCTGGGTCAACAGATATTCCGTGATTTGATATCACGTGCCCAAGGAATGTTACTTCCTCAAGCCAAAACTCGTATTTCTTCAACTTGGCATAAAGCTTATTTTCACGAAGCTTTTGGAGTATCAGCCTCAAGTGTTGCTCATGATCTTCACTGATTTTGGAGTATATGAGGATTTCATCAATAAAGACAACAACAAAATGATCCAAATATTCCTTGAATACTCGGTTCATCGTATCCATGAAGGCAACAAGAGCATTAGTCAATCCAAAAGACATGACTAGGAATTCGTAATACCCGTACCGATTTCTGAAGCAGTTTTTGGAATGTCATTAGTTTTAATCTTTAACTGATGATATTCGGAATGAAGATCGATCTTTAAAAAGAATTTAGCACCTTGCAACTAGTCAAACAGGTCGTCAATGCGAGGCAACGGGTACCTATTTTTGATGGTGACATGATTCAACTCCTGATAATCAATATAAAGTCGCATACTACCATCTTTCTTCTTTACAAATAGAACATGAGCACCCTAAGGAGACGTACTAGGACGAATGAAACCGATGTCTAACAACTCCTGCAGTTGGGTTTTTAACTCTTGAAGTTCAATAGGAGCCATTCGATATAGGGCTTTGGAAATGGGTTTTGTACCGGATTCAAGGTCAATACCAAACTCAATTTCACACTCCGGGGGTAGGCCAGGAAGTTCTTCAGGGAATACGTCAGGAAATTAATTAACAATAGAAATATCATTCAAATCTGACGTATATTTGTTTAAATCTGTGACATAGGCTAAGAAAGCTTGACATCCATTTTTCAATAAACGAATGACTTTATAGCTTGATATGACAGTGCTTGACTTTAGTGGTTTGGTTGCTTGAATTCTTATAATAGGTTGGTTAGGAATATGAAAGCTAATAACTTTACGAAAATAATCAATTTTTGCATGATGAGTAGTTAACCAATCAATCTCTAAAATTACATCAAATACAAGTATTTTCAAAGATATAAGATCGACAGGTAATGTGAGGTTGCCGATTTGAATCAAACAAGCTTTATAAATAATGGAATTAATGAAGCTTTCTCCCAACAGAGTTTCAACAGATAAGTCAAAGTCTAATTTCTCCGGAGTTAAATTTAAACATTGAGCGCAAGTAGGAGAAATAAAAGAATTGGTAAAATCGATATCAAATAAGGTATAAACTTCGCAAGAGTTTATGATTAGCTTATCCGTGATAACCTGGTTCGGGATCCTGACTTTTTGGGAGGTCACAACAAACGCTCTCCCTTAAACTAATGGCTTTGACTTCTCTGGGACGGCCTTTGGTGTAAGACCCCAAATTTTATAAATAAAGATTACTTTTGTAGAAATATTTTTTTGAGTATTATGGTGTGAATTTGATATAATGTTATAGTTGTGGATAATATTTATAAATTTTGCAAAGTATGCAAGTTGTTATAAAATATTCGATTGGTCGAAGAATATTCGTTTTATCAGGGAATATCCATACAATGGCACAATAATTGGTGGACCCCATAACGGAATTATTATCGGAGTTAGAAAATAATAGAAATATCTCTTTATGAAAATAATAGCGGAAGTTTTACCGTTAAACTGTTAAAATACCCAGTGGTAAAAGTACAGTAATAAGCATGGTTGCATAGTAGCACATAGTATTGATTATTGATACTTACGTGAGAAGTCACTCAGTTAATTTTAATTATTGCTACAGTAATTGCTGCATAGTATCTCACGTTATTTGATTTAATTATTGTTATAATATTTTATATTATTAAATCAATAATTGAGATGACAAGTTATTCATATTATTATCTGCATAATTAATAATGTCTAGAAAGTTCTGCCGATGAAAGGGGTTTGGTCACCTAATTGCGCGCCAATAGGGAGAAATTCTTATTGGAAAGCCCCTTCTTTCCTGGGAACGATCTGGTTGTTAATATTGCGAGTTATAATAATGATGAATAAATGTTGTTAAAAATATTGAGGGGATTTTTATGAAGTATTTGTTATAAATTTTTCTTATTTTATGGACCCCCATTTACCTATTTTTAAAAATAATAGGTAGAAGATTATTTAGTGTGTGTATATATATATATATATATATATATATATATATATATATATAATATTTGTTTGTGAGTGTGATGTGTGTGAAAGTGGCATTTGGGGTGGGCCGTGGGACCCACATGGGGAAGAAAAATGTGTGGGGAGAAAATTTTGATTAACGGGGAAAATTATATATATATATATATATAAAGTTTTATTTTATTAGATTATAAATAGAATATATTATATTTTATTTAAAATTTTTGTTTTATTAAAATATTTTATTGCATAGTGCTGCATAGTAAATCAAAATTTTCTTCAGTTTCACCCGTGAAGGAATTCGTCGAATTCCTACAGTGCAGTTCGTGAATAAAATTTCTAAATAGTATCCTTCCATTCTCCTATAAATAGGATGCTTAGTTAGAATTAAAAATCACACCAGAATCAGATAATTCTTCTTCTATAATATTGAGCTTATTTCTTTAGAGTTTAAGGAAATTTTGAGTGTAGAAAACAGTAAAAATTTTCTTCAAGAATATCCTCGCTATACTAGTTGAAATAATCTTCTTTTTAAGGTAAGTGTTATTATTTATTTCATATTCGCTTAAGATATTATTTTTCGTATTCGTAAGAAATATTATCTCGTTTAATATTCGCAAGAAATATTATCTTCATTTAATATTCGTAACGAATATTATTTTCGTTCAATATTCGAAAGGAATATTATTTTCGTTTAATATTCGTAAGGGATATTATTTTTATTCAGTATTCGTAAGAAATAATATTTTCTTCCATACTCTGTAGTATGTAAGTAATATTATTTCGTTTCTGATTTCGAATTTCATACTCGTTTTGTTAAAGTTTTGGCTTCTATACTCCATGAAATTAGTAGAATATCCTTGATATTTGCGCTTCATCCAATATCTTTTCATGAAAATATTATCCTGGGCATTCTTGATAAGTTTTAACTTTTTCATGCCGGAGTACTATTCACGGGGTTACTATTCCCAAAGTACTATTCACAAGGTACTATTCTCTCGGGTACTATTCACCTGGGGTACTATTTATGACAAAAATTGATTTCTTTTCTGTCCAAATCATTTTTGTTACATTATTATTCTTGAATTTTACTCCACAAAATAATATTATGTTGACCATTTAAAAGTTTTTAAACTTTGGATAAATTTAAAGTCTTTAATATTTATCCTTTATTTCATTTGATTGAATTTTTATATCATTGTCATCATCCTCATGCTTATATTATGATGAAAGTCATCTGTGGCCGTAGTGAATAGATGGACTTGGTATTATTATGACCAGGAATTATTTGGTATAATCATAACCGTAATGTTACAAATGATGTGGTAAAAGTCCTCATTGGCCCGTAGTGTATTGATGAACAGTTTTTGGTATGAGCATGACCATGGGTTCTCTTCGGCCAAGGGTGCAAAGATGAATTATTTTATGGTGTGATCATGACCGTTGATGAAAACACGAATATCCTTGGCGCTTAGTGCATGGATAATTCGTGGTCGTGATACTAATGAATATCCTTGGCCCGTAGTGCATAGATAATTCAGTGATGTGGATTATTTATTAAGTTGAGTTTTAGCGATAAAATTGATGATAAACTTTTTAAATCATAAAAGATAGTAGATATCATGCTCTACTTGACTCTTCTAATGGATTGCTTATTCCCTCTACAGTTGTTGATCTAAAACTTATTGTCTATTGTATTCTATCAGTTGTTATACTGTTGAAGGCTAAGGATAATTTATTTTTCATTATCTTATTCATAATATTTCTTACTGGGCTAGTTGAGCTCACCCTTTCTTTCACTGTTCTCTTCAGGAAATGAGAATATAGCCGGGACTAGTCGGGGAATGGATTAACGGTATAGATGGTTGTTTTTAGTAGTCCTCACTATTCTGTGAAATAATATGATAATAATTGTAATGAAATTGAATTTGAGTTTGGATATTATCTAGAAGACTATATTTGTATTAAAACTCACAGCTTATGTTTTGTTGTATTCTACACGACACTTAACAATTGTATAAATTAAGATTGTATTTAAGTTATGTACCATGTATTTGGCAACTCATAATGGGTGATGTATACCTATTTTGGGGGTGTCATAGTTGGTATAAAAGCTTAGGGATGTGATCCCTGACTAAGATGTGAGATTAGAGTTAGGGGGAGAGACGGGGAAATCCTTCGCTAGTATAACCTACCTAAGTTTATTTGTTATTTAATTGGTTGGTTAGAGTATAGGGATAATATGTGGTATGTCAATTAACCCTTGTTTTGTGACAGTAAAATGGCATCTGAAAATGTTGAGATAAGAAATGGAACACATGAGACCGTTGAGTCACCGACGATCAATAACCAGGATAATGTGCATCAGGAAGGCAATAATCCTCGTGTAAACAACAACATTGATCAAATGAGGAACGATGGTACGTTTGGGAGATTTTTAGAATTCATACAACACCAAATGAGAGAGACTCCTGTCCAAAATGAAGGTGGAAGCACTGGCAACTCATGACTGGTCATCGCTAAGCAGTTCAAGGAGCTGGGACCACCATAGTTTTTGGGAAAGCCAAAATCACTTAAAGAAGAGATGTGGATAAAGTAGATCACCAAGATATTTGATGTCTTAGAATGCTCAGAGCAACAAAAGGTTCCCTACGCCACCTTTGTGACAGCCTCAAATTCGGGTCCCAAATCACCACAGATCTGGTACAATCATTCTATAACTATTTACTGAAGATATAAACATAAATTGTTTATACAATACACTTTACACACTATTTCCCAAAATCGAGTAACCTTAACTTATACACAATTCATAAACTATCTAACATATATCATTATTATCCAACTATACTATTACAAACTAGTTGCACATTTTATCCCAAGCTGAACTTGGCTTTAATCTTTTCCTATATTCGAACGCATTTGCCTTATCTGTAATGTTTATCATGATATAGCAAGGGTGAGCATGAAAGTTGTCCATCAAGTTTAAATTTATTTAAGGATATATCTTGATTGAAAGAGTCTGAATAATAATTTGGCTATAATTCATCAATATAATTGATAACTAGCACGAACAAACTTTTGACTGAACAAGTATTAAACATGAACAAATATATATGAACCAACCGGTAATGAAGGTGATCAGCCTTTCATACCTGACTTATACATGCAATATGTACAGAGTACAATTCTTTATGGCAATCAGCAATGATTAACCATAAGCATATCCGAATGAAACAACTCTTAGTAAAGTTAAGAAAAACTTGCATGAATCGTTGATTACCGTTACGCATTTTATATCACCTTATCCGAAGACCTAATATTAGTAATATAGATATCCAATATTAGAATAATATTATCACAATATAATACTATTATCTATCTATATATATATATATATATATATATATATATATATATATAGCAAGGATCAAGTGCATACCCCTTATCTTACTCACTCGTGCTCACCTCCCTTTAGCGACGAACCCGGTTACGGGTTCAGTCATACAACCGTCGTCTATACTTTTAGCGACGGACAACATATAGCGTCGCTAAAAGTATAGATGACGGTTGTATGACCGAACCGTCGCCAGGTCCGTCGCTAAAGGGGGGTGAGCGCGGGTGAGTAAGATAAGGGGTATGCACTTGATCCAGACCGTATATATATATATATATATATATATATATATAGAATAACCTAAACACATAGCACATAACCCTATCAGTCTACAGTACACATAAGACTTAGTATCAGGTCAAATTTATTTCAGTCTGACTTGAATCCGACACAATTCTAACATCCCGACGGTCTAGTCGGACAAATATCGATTTTAAGTTCAATTAAACTCAGTCTAAACACTTAACAATATCTTAGATAATTTATTATCAGTCAAAATAATTTTCATAGGCTCGTAATAATTTTCAGATAATTATTACCATTTATAATTATTTTTAATCATTTATATCATATTTATATAATATAAATACCACATAATACCTTAATCATTAATATTTATTTCATATTAAATATTAATGAAAATAATAACATAATATTATAATATATTTATAATGTCACAAAATATTTTTAATACTTTAAAATCATATTTATATGATTTTTAAACACTTAAATCCATTATCCGATAATTGTTTTTAATATTAAAATATTAATATTTTCAAGTAAAAATATCAAAAGTTATATTTTATAACTTAAAATATTTTTATAACACTTAAATCATTTTTATATGATTTTTAAAACATTAATTCTATTTTTCCATAATTTATTTAATATATTTATTAAATAAAATAATTACCATTAATAATAAATTATTAATGAAATTCATCACAAAATATTAAAAGTCATAAAAATTAACTTAAAATATTTTCTAATATCGTAATATAATTTTTCAAGATTTTTCATTAATTAAAACCATTTTTTAATAATTTATTTAATATTATAATTAAATAAATAAATACCTTTTATATTCTAAAAATATTAAATATCTTTGAAATATAATCACAATAATTAAAAACTATTTTTCAGACTTTAAAATAATTTTTCATAATTTATTATGTATTTTTAATAATTAAAAATTATTTATTTCAATTTATTAATTTAAATAATTAATTTTCTAATTTATCTGTCGCTAAAGGGGCCCTATAGCGACATAACCGTCGCTATAGGTGTTCTTGGTGTTCTTGCTCAAACCCAGAAAACTCATGTCAGACTTCGAGGGGCTTACTTTGACCATTTATAATTTCCAATCCAAAATGTTTCTAGGCTTGCTTAAACGTTGATTATGTAGTGTTTATGTAACACTACATGAATCAATCATCAATTTGTTCATACAACAACATAACATGAAGTTCTAGACAATCAAAATCATTGTCAGACAGCTCCTGGGTTTTCCAGAAACCCGGGCAGTCCGAGTGAGCAGTTTCAAGTTCGATTATTAAGGGGTTTAAGTCATGCTTCATGTGATATCTTGGTTTATACTCGTAATATACATGTCAATGAACCACACTACAACAATAGATCAATTAAAAAACAACTAAATCACAAGTTACAACTCAATCAAACTCTGACAGATCTATGCATTACAAAACCTTGTCAGACCCAATTTTACACTTTCTGGGTTACCCAGAAAGTGACTGGTCATGCTCGGTCAACCCTCTTTGACCATTAATAACAACAAATCTAGACATTTGATGGCTATAACACCACTTGCAGATGAAAGACCTCATACCAGGCTATAGATCCAACACATCAAATAATAAAAATCATAAATATACAAAGATCTACAGCCATTGACATTCGTTTGTCAGACTACATTTTGAATTTAAGAACTGTTTTTGACAACTTCATTTTTAAAGCACTTTGATGCTATGGATCCATGATGGATCAACATAGATCATCTAAAGACATCATATAACACTTGATTAATCACTTAAACACAAAAATTTTCTTGCTATATAAGATCAAATAGGGTTAGGGTTTTTATACCTTTTTGTTCTAAATCTTGATCTTTGATTTCACCAGTACAAAGTACTAAATAGACAATACTTAAATCACAACGTTTTTTATAAAAATATGGTGGTATTTTTTTTACAACATTTTTAAAAAAACGTTATAGATATATATACAAAAACGTTATCTATTTAAAAGGGCATTTTTTTTTGTTTTAACTAGATAACGTTTTTTTTAAAAACGTTGTCTATAAAGAAAAACATGGAGCTAAAAAAAGGCGATTAAGTGTCTTCGTCTCTCATCTCTCTGTTTAGCCTCTTTTTGTTCCATCTGGAAAACAAAAGCTAGGGTTTGCCTAGATTTCCTGTAACTCGACGATTGAACCTAAACCTCTCTAAGCTTGCATCTGATTCGGGGTGCTTCTTTGAAGGAGATGAAGCGAAGAGGACAGACATCGTTTTGCTCGGCAAGAAGATTTGGCATTATTGAGCTTCCCCCCTTCGTACTCTAAAGTCGCATGCCGTTTCTTCTTTCAAAGAAGGAATAAGGTTCAAAACTTGACGAGGTATGCACATTTCCAGTGAGTTTTGCCTGCTTTCATACCTTTTTTTTCCTTTCTGGAAGTTAATCTAAGGCTCGACCTCTCCCCACCGGAGCGCAAGCAATTCGTCAGGAAAGTTGTCGAATCCTACCTCGCAGACCTGCAATCCAAAGCCAAAGCAGCGCGACAAGCGGAGGAAGAAGAGCCTAAAGAAGAAGATGACGAAGAGGGACAGAGAAAGGGAAAGAGAGGCAGTGCTAAAGAGTATGACGATGATGGAGATCTCATCATTTGTCGTGTGAGTTTAGATCTCATATTTTTCTTGAAGTATTAGAATTAATTAAATGATTTTCTAAGTGTTTATAAGTAAAATGATTTTTTTATTTTTTGGTTTGATTATGAATTGTTTCTTTGTTTGTGGTGTAGCTAATTGATAAGAGGAAGGTGACCATTACTGATTTTTAAGGGAAGACTTTGGTGTCAATAAGGGAGTACTATAAAAAAGATGGCAAAGAGCTTCCTACTTCTAAAGGTATCATTCGCTTTATATTTTACTTGTATCATTCTTCTATTTTTGGAGTTGTGTTTTTAGCATTTAGCATCACAAGATATATAGACCTGTGTATTGAAGTGTGATACTTTCTTTTTGGTTCCTAGACTATTTTCTTTAGCTGTTAGAGTTGGGTTTGTTCTAATGGTTTAGATGTATAGGTACTCAAATTTTCATTGAGAG
Organism: Panax japonicus; assembly: GCA_020205505.1. Classification (NCBI taxonomy): domain Eukaryota; kingdom Viridiplantae; phylum Streptophyta; class Magnoliopsida; order Apiales; family Araliaceae; genus Panax; species Panax japonicus. Next base: position 35,334,034 of record CM035099.1, on the reverse strand, counting down.
TTTTAGACCTTATATATAATTCAATAGTCTATCCAAATTGTACTACTCCTTCCTGCTATTGGTTTTGCTGAATGGTCCATCTTGGATCGATATCTGATGTAAATTTGCACTTGCACGGTCTGTATGTTTTGAATTTCTTAAAGTCTCCAATCTTCATCTGTATGACATTGGGCATGTTTACTTCTTGTTATCCAAATTCCTTCAAGAGTTTAACAGTTGTTAAGAAGATCAAAGTTGCCTTATCTTTCAAATGTGCTTAGTTGGATGACACGAATATGAAATTTAGCTTGCAGCAATTTGTCTATAAGGTACCCACTTGGATTTTGTATTTTTAAAAAATAGGTATGTTGAACAATTTAAGTGCTTTGTTTTTGTGTGCAGCTAAAATCTTCCCTGTGGTTAAGAATCAGCACCTATTGCTTTTTACACTCTTGATTGGTAACTCTTTAGCAATGAAGGTGTGTGAAGCTTTTAAATGGTTATCTGATTATGTTAATATTTTAGCCATTTTGATTATTGACTCCTTGTTTTTTGTGTCCCATAGTCTCTTCCCATATTCTTGGACAAGCTTGTGCCTCCATGGGCAGCAATTCTGCTATCAGTGACACTCATCCTCATGTTTGGCGAGGTTGTTTATCTTTGATTAATGCATTTGCTGAATTATCACTATTTTGTATGATTGGAAGCAGGTAGGGTTTAAAATGATTGATGCATTTGCTGAATTACAAGGATTTCCAGTGGACACAGTTCATTGCAAAGCTCTATTTGGGAAAGGTTGGTCCTCTTTATTTATTTATAGATAAATGGGTTGTTCCTATTTGAAGCTACTTGTCTCAGCTACTTACTCTATGGTTCTACCAGCCTGACCTATTTTAAGCGACTTGTCTCAGCTCGTTACGTGTTTGATGCAGCAATGGTAAGTTCATATTATCATTTTTTCTTCTTTCTTTCTTTGTTTCTTCCCTTCTTTTCATTGTTAATACAATCCTATTTTATATGTTCCTGCAGTCCCTGCTTAATGTTATGATTTAGAACACAATATTACAAGATAGGAATTGAGAACATGATGTCATTTTTTAGTTTTGCTAATGTGCCACTGTTTTTCAATATATAATCCGATATCTGTTTCATCTGTTGAAGGAAACTTCAATTGAATAACTAATGTGGCCATTAAACTTCAGTTGAATATTTGTTCCACTAAACTTCTTATATTAATCATTGTAATTCATTAGCACTAGTCAATTTTGTCCTTTTCCATATAAAAAATTCTATAATTTATATATATGCTACATATTGTATTTACTGGAGCTATATTATGTGGCATAATTTATAAATATATGCTAAATATAGAGAATCAGAAACTGAAATCTATTTGGTGTTATTGTTTAGTCCTTTAGTTATCTCTACAGGTAATTCTATTTAGTCTATTCACAAAAGCAGAAAACTTAAAAACTAACACATTTATTGTTTGGATTCTCCAGTTGTTTGGTCTTGGTGTGGCCAATATCTTTGGTTCATTTTTTTCAGCATACCCCACAACAGGTGAGTCTGTGGTCATGCAAGTAGAAGTTTTGAAAATTTGTACTTAAACACAAACAGACTTCATATATAATGCTCTTAAAATCAGGTGGTTGTAGTACATTAATGTATTGTACTTTCCATGTTTTAATTAGGTTTCGTCAGTTGCTATCCTGTGCCACACATCATTTATTTTTCTTTTTGCAGACCTTTGCATTTATATGTATCAACATAAAATGTTACTGTTGTCAAAAGATGGGTGGAACTAGCATCATTGAAAGAGATTGCTAATGCCATTGACGTACCAAGTACTGTGGGCACCTCATTGTGTATGGCAGCTGCCTTGAAGAAAGATCATGAAGCTGGTAATACTAGGGTCTTGAAATCATTGATTCCTTCACCTGTTAATTGACTCCTGATGCGAGTAAAGAAGCAGTAAGGTTAATTTCTTTGTGCTTTCATTTCTTTTTATATCTAGTAGTTTGCTTCATTGATTTTACCATTTTATCTTTAATGCTCTTGTAGAGGGGAGGGAAATGGTATGTTTACTGCTCGCTGCTGGAGCAGATGCTACTGCACAAGACACCCAATATGGGAGCACAGCCTTGCATACTACTACTATGGCTAACGATGTTGAGCTAGTTAAGGTAAGCCAAATAATTTCCCCTAGCACTTAATGTGTGAGGATATACTGCTCATTGACCATGGTCTGAGTATTAATACTCCTTTACCTTCTTTTTGGGGATTTCACTCATGTAAAAATTTAGTTTTTAACAAGTTGTGCTTATATTCAAACCTGTCAACGGTGGTACTAGCTAATTGAGTTGCATTATCCTATAAAGCTCAGATTATTTAATACACCTTGAGAAGCTATATAAGGTTAAACAATTTCAAATGGACCTAGTTAGAATGATCCTTTTGCATCATATATGATAGGTAGTCTGAAAGATTTGGTATATTTTTTGTTGAACCATTTAAGTGATTTACTTGTCATTTTATTTTGTAGTACTCTTCATGAGCTGTGGAGTTTCTATTTTGATTAATGTATGTCTTTCTTTTCAAACTACAAAAATAATTCGTGTGACACCCTGTTTGTTAGTGATAATAGCTTGTTTAACTTACAGACATCTGATGGGAACTTGGCTGTTGCTAATGGATCTGAAGTGTCTTCTCATCCTGTTGTTCTGGCAAGGTCGAAAGCTGCAAGAGGAGCAGAACTTGTTGGTATCAATGAGAAGAATGATAATTTATTTAAAAATCCACCAGCTTCTGTTGTTCTGGATTCCCCATGTGACACTGAAGGGACCAAATTTGGTGAAGGAGATAGCTGTGGCAGCTTTAATGGGCTGTATTGCTGGTTTGGCATGGAAGAAGTATCATTGGAATGAGCAGAAGAAAGCCAGAGTTTTCTATCATCTGCTTGAGAAAGGTGAGGTTAGTACCGTGGTTGCGGAAGATAATTAAGTAATTACTAAATACCCTTGCGGAAGATAATCTGTGTGATGTGAATTTGAGATGTATATATGGATAGTTTGGTATATATTTTGTGGATGTAGTAATTTGAAATTATAAACGAATGGTATTATTGGAATGTATTTTGAATGGTTCATACATTTTGGCTATATATCATGGCATTAGCTTATTGCAGGTGCATTGGTAATATAGGTGAACCACATCCTTTTTTTTCTTTTTCTTTTTTATCTACAACATTTAAAAAAAGTTGTCTGATATACTAAACAATAACATTTTTATCAAAAAAAACGTTGTGGAATCATACCTTCTACAACGTTTTTAAGCATCTACTAATTTTTGGAAAACAAATCTACAACGTTTTTTTCTAAAAAAAATTGTGTATTGTGCTTAACTACAACGTTTTAAAAACGTTGTGTAAGGGTGTCAAATAGACAACACCCTTAACCACGACGTTTTTTTTGACTGAAACCACAACGTTTTTTCCGCGTTGTCTATTTACTGTTTTGTAGTAGTGGCTCCAATATGATATTAGGTGATCAAAGGGCTGTATTTGGGGCTGATTCACTTGTATACCTTGGATGTTTAGAGAGAGAGAGAGAGAGAGTTGTTTGAGAGTTGGTACACAATTGGGCCACTTTTAGTGAATTTCTATCTCTTTAATCAATATATAATATGATATATGTATAGATCTGATGCAATGAACTGATTTGGCTGAAGTCTTGAAGTCACAAAGTCAATATAGTGGTTCACCAACTAAAGTTGCTAGCAAAATTACAAGTTAACTTGCTAAAATATTCAAAAACGGCACTTTGGTCTTTTTGTACCCCATTTTAATACCAAAAATGTCATTTGATGCAACCCTTAGGGTTTAACCCTTAGGGTTAAAACCTAAAGTTTCCAAAAATACCAATTTCTAGAATTTTCAATTTAGGGTTTTCAAAATAGAAAACTAATATTTCTAAATTGTAGTTAGAATTCTCTAATTAAATTAAACTTTCCCATTCATAAATCAATCTTGTTAATTAGGATTACTTTATTTCAATTAGAATTGATAATTTAGCAATTAAGTCCACAATTGTGCATTAGGGTTTCTGACAAAATAATTAGGGTTTAAAAAATATAAAATTAGGGTTTGCTAATTAATTAAGCTTTACCTAATTAATATTATAATTAATAGCACTTAAGTATTATAAATATCCTTTAAGTTTCCAGATTAGGGTTTCAAATTTCTAGAATCTGAAATTAGGGTTTTCAGATCTGGTATGAGGGTTTTCTAAAAAAATCAATTTGGGTTTCAAGTGAATCATTAGGGTTTTCCCTAATTAAGTTATAATTAATAACGTTTAAACATTATACCAGCATTTGCATTCCCAATCTAGGGTTTTAAATTTTCAAATTGGGGTTTCGGACTCCCGAAACTGAGATTAGGGTTTCCAGAATCGGTTTCTACGGTTTCTTATCCATTGTTAGGGTTTCCTAACACTACTACAAAACAGTAAATAGACAACGCAAAAAAAACGTTGTGGTTTCTGTTAGAAAAACGTAGTGGTTAAGGGTGTTGTCTATTTGACACCCTTACACAACGTTTTTAAAACGTTGTAGTTAAGCACAATACACAACGTTTTTTTATGAAAAAACGTTGTAGATTTGTTTTCAAAAAATTAGCAGATGCTTAAAAACGTTGTAGAAAGTGTGATTCCACAACGTTTTTTGGTTAAAAATGTTGTTGTTTAGTATATAAAACAACGTTTTTTAAATGTTGCACAATAAAAAAAAATGTTGTTGTTTAGTATATCAGACAACGTTTTTTAAATGTTGTAGATAAAAAAGAAAAAAGAAAAAAAAAAGATGTGGTTCACCTATATTAGCAATGCACCTGCAATATGATAATGTCATGATATATAGCCAAAATGTATCAACCATTCAAAATACATCCCAATAATACCATTCGCTTACAATTTCAAATTACTACATCCACAAAATATATACCAAAATGTATCCATATATGCATCTCAAATTCACTTTTTAATATAAATTATTACTATATTGAATTGTGAATTTGATTACACGCATCTACAAAATAAACCAAACTATCCATAAAATTAAGCTACTACCTAAGAACGAAATGTGATGTCATTACATTTGTTTTCACTGAGCAGCACAGTATCACATCAGAGTGATTTCACTGCAGGGCTTGTTATCAGAATTTCAGGATGATATTAAAAAAGTACCTTCAAAAGACTCATGACCAGAATAGCTTTCGGACCAGAGATTTTCTTAATTCAAATGATATATAAATGTATTCACCAATTGTGCGGCTATATTTTCCTTCCATACCTGCTTCCATATCTGTCATTAAGATACGGAAAATATATAGCCGTTTAACTCTCTTCTCTTTTTCTTCTTTAATTATCTATCTTTAGACATAATATTTTAGCAGTCACAAAAACCTGACCCAGATTTCTTGATGACCACATAAGTGAATATGCATCCTCTCCAATTTTAAACTTCCTGAAAATGAAGATAACAACAATACCCATTAAACATTCCATGCTCATATCAAGATAAGGTCTATAACAGGAATTAAAAATTTAAGAAGGGTCAAAGTAGAATCATACTCCAAGGTCTCAATACTCTTTGAAAAAATAAGTTCCTTCTCCATGTCATCCTGCAATTAAGAAATCAAGTCAACCAAAATGAGATAGAATAAACCAGACAAGCTGGAAAGAAAAAACAAGCAAACACAACACACTTGAAGCTTCTTCAGTTTTCTTTTTTGGGACTTGCTCATCTCAGTGTTTTTGTTTGTCTTCGGCTTTCCGGAAACCTTTAAAAGAGGAAAATAAGAAAAGGCAAACTCATTTATAGTATTAGAATGTTAGAATGAGGGGCGGAGAAGAAACTACTCTGCATTTATACCTTTTTCGTTCCTTTCTTATTATTCTTCTTCTTTCTTGGTAACATGATTGCGTTGTTGTCGTCAACTTCCAAGCTACAATGCAAGCACAGTGTCAGAATAGAAAGTTCAAGCAACAAAAAAACATATACCCAATTGGAGTATTGAAATTTCGTGGTGTCATTACAGTCGTTACATAAAATCCAAACCTGCAAAAATTTATGTAAACCGTTCATAATAAAAGAAATGGAAAGCCAAAATGAAATGGAGATTTCTCATCTCCATATGTCCTCCAACAGTAGGGCAGGTCCAGGTTATAGTGATCAACTCCTCGACTCTCTGCCAAAAGTTGAAATTCAGCAAGCACTATAAAAGTTTGAAGATAAGCTTCCCCTAGGTTTACCCTCTAAGCCTCTTCTTCCCCAAGTTCCCCCCTAGGCCCCTGTTGTATCCCTAAAATTAAATTTTAGTAATATAGGTTCTCAAAAAAATAAAAATACTCCTTAATTCAAAGCAAGACTAGATAATATAAAGTTTCGTAATCATCCCTTCTAAAGAACTTTTTAAGATGAAATGTGGGATCTGTAGACTTTCTTTCTAGAAGTAGCACAGACGGACATAGATAGAAAGTGAAGTACCTTCCTGTATCTGTAATCCTTAAGCATGACTGTAGCTTCAATCTGATGAAAGAGAAAAAACATTCTCAAGAGTGAGCAAAAGCACAATGATTAACTGTATAATTTCATATAAAGAACAGTAATATTAAGAAATAATAATTCAAGCATGAAGAGTCTTCTCGTGGTGGCTTGATCTGGAGCTCTAATAACACTTCAGTGTAAAGCAGACAGTACCAAATACTGATGTATGTTGCAGCAGGGTAAGGAGAAAAGAAGAAGCATTTCCGATTTCCATATCTTAAACAACATAATTTAGCAATCAAAAAAAAGAAGAAAGAAACTACAGAGTTTAAAATCTCCCAAGTCTCTTACACCTTGGTTCACTTGCAGGTTATGATGACAAATAATAAAAAATCGAAACCACTCAATCCTCTTAACACCATAATACCATGAATGTACCTAAACATTCTTTCAAGTTATTCATATAAGCTTCGTATATGAGTAGCATTTGATTGTTTCCCGGCATTGGCATCAATCCTTCAACTAATCCACATCTAAGAGTTGGCTCCATTTGGGTAGATCGTCCCAGAGATATGTCATGCCCATTATCCTGGAACAAAAGAAAAACCTTTTAATCTCCATTCACTAATAAAATTAACTAGAGGAATTCAACAGCTCCTTGTTTGTTACCTGACAGAAGATGAGACTTCAGAAGTGTTAGGGCTGTCACAACCCTTGATTCTCTAGCAGTATGATAACGATGTAGCTTCAGCTGAGAGCTGATATTATCTGCAAAGGTGGTGAAAATTGAAATTATAAATATTATATAACAAATCAATAATGTGACATAGTTTGCCAAACTTTACATAAAACAGATGCAGGAATAGCACAACATGCACCACATACAAGTGCCAAAGTTAAGCACAAAACTTGGAAATACCTGTCATAGCCTCTATATCAGTAGCAGTCCCTGCTCCACAATATTAAATGTTTGGTGCCATGTAATGAATTTTCTCACAATAATGGGTCCTTCAGTTGCTCAATGTCAGAGATTCTTATTAATATAAAACCCAAAGACTTTAACAAGCAAGGAATTTACAATAGAGAAATACAAATCAATTAAAACATACCTAGGAGCGGACTCGCAACGATCAGTTTTTAGGGCAGCATTGACGAACAAGCAGATTACATAAAAGGTTGTTAACTGCTTTCAGCTTCTTCAAAGAGAAAAATAATTTACCAACCAAATTTAGATAAGGTAATAAACTAGGTTAAGATTCAATTCTTCTACATTTTCACACCCAAAAATAATAATAATATGATCAACTTAAAATTTGAAGAGAAAGCAACCTTCAAATTCAATATAGCAGTAGACAAGGACACATAAGAAGAATTGAAATAGAAGTTAATTCAGAAGAATGAAGGTAACAACAGATCCAATGTAAAACAAACGGAACGTACTTTCTCAACTGAAGTTGTTCTTCCTTAATTATCTGAAACAAAACAGCAAAACCTAATCAATGAAAATTCAGGGGGGAACACAGACACAAACACTAGGGAGAGAGTTGGGGGGACCTTTTCGGTGTAGGAGATGACAGAAGATTCCCTGGGAAGACCGTCCAGTCCGATCTCAGGAAGTAGAGAAGGCCTCTCATTGTTATTCGCATTGCTGGTGGCCATTTTAAACATATCTCCTCTCTTTTCTAATCGATCGACCCTAGAATTTTGTAATATACAATCTAAATAAGTAAGTATCTCTGTCACATGCATCAAAATTAACTCAAACCCAAATGACAACCATCAATTTATTACTCCAATTTGAGTAAAAATTAATTGTACAATCTTTTTTTTTGAACTTGCAAATTAATTTAAAACAACAACAAACCAGCGACACCGGCGGCGGCGGTAGAGACCTTCAAGATAGCGGCAGTGCTCTTGTGAGGTGCCTCAACAACGAGTGCGTCAGTAGTGGGTCCCTCGGCAGTTGGTGGGGAGGCCATTGGTGAGCTAGCTAGCCTCACTGGCGGGAGCCGGTGGAGCTGATGGCTCCTCCTCGGCGTGGGAGGAGGCCGGAGTATCGGTGCTGGCGGAAGTAGATGAGGGAGAATCGCAGAGAGAGCGTCAGCCATAGCAAAAACCCTAGAATTTTGTGTCTGACCGAACCCGACCAGACCATACCAGTAGTCAAAAGCGTTTTCTGATCTTCTCTAACTCGAATTGAACTCCGACTGAAACATTGTATGCGCCTCCTTAGCTGATGGCCATAGTGGTAGCTGAAGTTTGGATCGTAGGAGAGTAGGAGAGAAAGTACAGAGATAGAAGAAACTAGATTTGCTTTAATTTTAAATTTTCAATTCCGTGTCTTTTTTTTTCAGCTCTGTGTTTTTCTTCATAAATAACGTTTTTAAAAAACTTGTTATCAAATTAAAACAAAAAAATGCCCTTTTAAATAGATAACGTTTTTGCATATATATCTACAACGTTTTTTAAAAAAACGTTGTAGAAAAAAATACTACAACGTTTTTATAAAAAACGTTGTCTATTAAGTGTTGTCTATTAGGTACTTTGTACTGGTGTAACTGAACATTAATATTCGACAATAATATTAGGGTTTGACACTGATAAAATTTATCTGATCAACCCTTGACCCTTAACCACATACTGTACACATATAATACCATATACACAGAATATATACACATATACACTTAATCCTGAATAATTCTCCAAAATCCTACACAAAATTTTAAAATCCTCAAAATTCCTTCCCAAAACTACCAAACGCATACACTTATTTTCTGTTTAGGTCTATTATTTGACCTTAAATTCATCATTTAAGATTTAATAAATTGTCTAATTTTTCGGTTTGTCACATTCACCCCTTCTTCTAAGAATTTCGTCCCCAAAATTCACCTTACACCTTACACCATACTGTTTACCATTCACACATCATCACATGCTACCCAATACACCACTCACAAGAGTGAAAGTTTTCAAATTGTGCCGAGGGGTCATATAGACCATGATCACATAGTTTTAACGGTATTCTTACCGCAAAACAATACATTACTTGGTATGTTTACAATCACAAAGAAGGTAAACTACCATTGCTAGTACTTTAGGTGATTATCCTATCGTACTATTACGTCATGCATAACGTATTAATCATGTCTAGCGAATATTTACGCTACCCGATTGGATTATTTATCCAAACAACATAGTTCACCTCAATCTTATCATATGATTCCGCACCAAAATAATTTGGTTCAGGAAATTTCTTTCAATGAACACTTAGAGTTTTCATAAACATTAGTCTAGCTGAATCGAATAGCGTAGACTCATATCAATAATTCAATTCAATCAAATTATTTAGGTGTAGCCAAACCCCGTTGGCAAATTAAATTTTTTGAAAATATTTTCGAGAATGACGTCATGATGTCGTAATGTATTAACAGTCCGTTTGAGGATGCCGTCATCGTATGACTTTGTCATAACACATCATACAATAGTGGAATAACGATTTTAGATCAAATTCACACTAAGTATTTCTGTATTTACAACTCCATCACCTTTTTATCATCTCTGCACCAGGTTACATTGTACATAAATGATAAATAAAATAATTTTTGATATTTCAAATCATTTGCGTCTAGCCAAAATAAGTAGCATAGACTGTACTTTAAACCGTTACAAAAATGATTACGAGTCTACATATTTTTTTAAAAGCACATAGTGCGTATTTAGCTTGATGTCAAAATTTTGAAGTCTAGCATAGCCAGGAGTTTTGGAAAACTTATGTCTCCACTAATAATCATTTGCTTAACAATCTATCTATTCCTATAATCCTCAATACTCCATTCACACACAAGTATATCCAGTTCGTCAAACCACACTTATGAGTTCATAAGCTTGCCACAATCATATGAGCTTAAGAACTTACCCTAGTAAGACCTTTGGCGTCCATTCGCTGAGGGGTTCATAAACATTTCATATTACGATGAGTCAATAATGTCACAAAAGTATGAGTTTTAAGAACTCGTACTTAACTCTATATTCTCTACCTATGACCTATCTATCTGTTATACACATGAGAAAGGAATCACCCTCTTAACATGCATATAGCAAATGGCGTGACATAAACATTTCAATGATTATCAATGCCAGAAACTAAGTAGGTTTTGCACCAAGTGCAATTTCCCGCCCATACAAGGAATCATACAACTCAGCTACCGACATGAGTCCTCAATTGAAATCCCCACCTAATCTTAACCCCCTTCTCAATACGAATTGTATTCAACTCGTATTCATAATCCTTTCCTGAATCTATACCAATTCACATAGCGATCTTGCTGTAAACTTTCCAATCATCAGATTAATTCTTATCCCTGCTATCACATTATCAGATCATGGGGTGATCTCATCTTATATATTACAATTCATTTCTATACTATGATCGTTTTTTTACGGTCTCCTATCCCTATACTTTTAGTCTTTTAGACTTTATCTATCCACCATTACTGTTCAACTTTATTATCAGAGTTAGGAAACTCTATATCTTTACAACTTGCCAAGATTCGTCTTTGAATCGTACCAACCAACTAACTCTATGTGAGTTAAAACTTATCCTAATCACTGCGGTTATTGGTCTCAGGTATTCCTACCTAAGATTCATAACCAACAACTTTGATACCAACTATGACAACCCCAAATCTGGGTCCCAAATCACCGCGGATCTGGTACAATTATTCTATAACTATTTACGGAAGATGTAAACATAAATTTTTTATACAATACACTTTACACACTATTTCCCAAAATTGAGTAACCTTAACTTATACACAATTCATAAACTATCTAACATATATCATTATTATCCAACTATACTATTACAAACTAGCTGCATATTTTATCCCAAGCTGAACTTGGCTTTAATATTTTCCTGTATCCGAACGCATTCTCCTTATCTGCAATCACTACAAAAATGGGGCTTCAGCAACAACCGATTTTCGTTGTTAAAGGTGCCAAATTTCATTGCCAAAGGGGTTTGGCAACGACTTTACTATCGTTGCGTCTTTCGTTGCACAATGAGCGTTGCTAATTGTTCCGCAACGAATGTATTTTTTTCGTTGCCAAAAGTAATATATTTTGCAACGAAATTTGGCTTTCGTGCAGAGACATCGATCCTTTAGCAACAAAATGTATTGTTGCAGAATAAATAAAATGTAGTTGCTAAAAACCCCATTTCGTTGCAAAAGCCTGCTAATTGGCAACGAAATGAACTCCTTTTTTTTTGCAACAACCATGCATTTTCGTTGCAATTAACACCATTTTGCAACAACTTTTTTTCGTTGTTGTAAATTATGAAAATTGTTGTCTAAGCTTGCGTTCGTTGCGGAATGTAAATTTTTTAGCAACGATTTTCGTTGCTGATTATATTATTTGGCAACGACATTATGCTGAATCATCAACGAAAATGTTTGTTGCTGTTTATTTTTCAATAGCAACGAAAATCGTCGATTAGGAATGACATTATATGTTGTCGTTTCTTAATATGTGCAACGAAAGTTGATATAATTTGCAACGATAAAAAATGTTATCTTTTATTTTAGTATTATTTGTTATTAGGTTAATTTTTCATTGCCAAATATTATATTTTTAATGTCATTAGCAACAAAAAATTATTGCTATATTAAAACTTGTTCAATTCTTTGGTAACAAATTATATTGTTGCCAAATCAAAATTTGACATTCTTTTTGTGTACCTAGGTGGCTCAATGTCCCCATAGCAAATAATGATAAAAATACAAAAAACTAAAATATTATTAACTTAATAAAATCATCCACTACATAATCGTTCATTATCTTTACAATTAACCATCTAAAGCTACCACAGTTCTTCAATCAAAGTATATATATATATATATATATATATATAGTACACTTCATAATTTCGTCCCTTGTCTTCCGTAAACGTAGCACAAAAATTTGATACCGATTATTGTAAGGCAGGTCGTAGAAGCAGTCTTCCTGCACATTTAAAAACAATAGCAAGTCAGAAAAATGAAGCAAATAGGTCACCAGAGGCACTTAGTGCCAAAATCAATACACAAAGATAATAGAGTTGCTACGTGGTACAATGTCAAGGCTTGACTCCTATTTCATAATACTTTAGAATACCACCAATTTCTTGTTCAATTTGAGTGACTAAACAATAAATATGGTTGGCACATCAATGCATAGTAACTCTCCAACCTTGTTATAGCACAAGTTAGAACAAGTACTCCACTTTCCATTGCCAAAAATATTTCCCATCATTGCATTCAATTTAATAAGGGGATGAGTTATCTTCAAAAGCATGCAAAAATACTTGAAACATGATATCTTGTAAAAAGCATTTATGAGCTGAAGATTGAGACTACATACCATGCATGCGAATCATAGTCATTGTTGCGATTATCACCCATAACAAAAACTGAGTTTTCTGGTACACACTGCACCACAGTATAAAAGCAGCAGTTTCGTAATCAATATTGGTTGGCCAGTAACAGTTCATTCCTATAAAAATCATTTATATATAAAATACACATTTTCGACATAATGTGTTTTTTATATATAGAATACACATTTTTCGACATAATGTGTATTTTACTCATTACCTGTATGGATCAAGAGAGAGAAAACTACATTTTAAAAAACAGTAATATCCGAACATAATGAAACATTGTATTCAATCTAGCCTATCAAATACAAAGTCAACATCACACAAGTAAGAACACTTAACTAGATAATCAACAAGTAAAGGCGCATAATCTTATAATCAAACCCAACATAAAGTAGAAACTAATTCCAATTTCTGTCTAATGGCGTGAACAAGTGAACTTAAGAACAAAATATCAACAACAAAAGCACAAACTTGATACCTTGGAGCAACCCTCAGTAATTTGAGCAAGTGCAATGAGTGTAGCATATGATGTTTCTGCCACTCATAGCAATCAAATAAACCGACAACACTTCATAAGCAACAGGAATAATGAGAAATTTACTAGAAAACTACTACTAATTAATTACAATGTTGAATAAGCTCAGTTTAAACATAACAGAAATCCAAGTTCAGCTTGACATAGAAAGATATGACCATTCTGCTTGTAGTCCATGCAAATTTGTTTATCCGTCCATGAAAACAAATGGTACATTCTTATGTATCTTCATCAAATGTTAATAGTCTCAAGTATTTGCAATCAATCCAGTAACATAAATCTGTTCCTAAATACTTCCATGTACTCTAATTGTATTAAAAGAAAACCAATATACTACCTAACCCTTTGGTAGGGAAAATGCTGATATAATACTTTCAAATATTTAGAACTTGAGCAACAATATCATCCTCAAGTATCCTGTATACACAAATCCAAAACAGAAATATTATAAAAATGGTATCAATAAAGAATGCAATTACTAAATACTTATGAGTTAAGCATCCCGATAGAGATAAAGGACAAAGGGACAAAAATAATGTAATTTCCTTTTAAAAGGTAAAAGGTAAATATTTATAGATAGAAGTAACACTTGCAGAAAATATTACAACAACCTAACAACTACCATAAGGAAGTAAAATACACGATCACACATGCTTATGAAAATAAATTAATGAAAGTCTCTTTTCCATAGACAAAAAGAATGCTTCTTGTATGTCAAAATGAAAGACTCCAAAATCTAAGTAACATTAATGGGCTGAGAGGACAAGAGGAAGAAGAAATATAAATATATATAAACACGCACACACGCCATGACAACATAAAAATCAGGAAGAATAAAGAATCTAGCAAGTTCAAGGAGATGCATACAGACGTTAATCCTTGTTTAAAGCAGTTGAGCTTTAATTCTTTCCAATTTAGTTCCAGATTTAACAAAAAAAATTCACCAAAACATCTAAAAGCATTGATTCTATTCACAGATGGTGTTATGGTCCTTATGGATTTAGGAAATATATCATTCTTTCAAAGCATGTTTCTTCATTTAAATTTTTAAATGTCGAATGTGTTACCTTACTGGTATAAGGCTAACATTTCATTAGAAAAATCTTTCAAGGAAACCATACCATGAAGTATTCGAAACTGCAAAATAATAGATCACTCGTATGGATGTTTCATTCGGTGTCAAGGGTATCATCCCTTCCATGCATGTTGTTCACATATTCCACACACACTTCATCAGCCAACTAAAGGTAGAATGACAACAAATGCATCTAGAATCCCAGTAAGGTGTAACCACCATCAAAAGTTATGGGGAAGAGATGTAATAATTTTAGACACATAATACTTAAAGTAATAGGATTATTAGTTGGCAATGCTAGCCAAATACATGCCCGTGTCAGCCTTATATATTAAAACAACAACAAGATTGTCGAAGGTCAATCTGGACATGTTTATTTGGACTGAAAAACTGGACTTAAGATATGGTTAACTAAACTCTTTACTGTTGAAATTTTTACAAGTTTCTCTGTTTATTACAAGGTCCAACGAATATCATCTTAACTAGTAATAAGTCATACAACGACAAAGAGATATTGTAATGATATAAAACTTTTTTTTATACCTCATTCTCCTTTGTGTTCTCTCTTACATCAAATTGATCTCCTTTGGTTACAACAAGATCACCTTTATTATTTGTCCTCACATCAAGACAAGCAATTACCTGACAAAGTAGTAAGATTATTGGGTAAAATTCAGATGACCACCTATAGTATCTGACATTTCCCACATAACCACCTGTATTACGTAAACCTACATTTAAACACTCGTGGTTTTGAGTTGAAGTGAAAAACAGCTTTCCGTCTAAACGTCCTTAATGGGAATGGATAATGACTGTTTTGCCCCTTGATATATATATTGAAAATGACCTAAAATATGGTCAATTGTGTAGACGGGTCTAGGGCTTGCAATTGAGGCGATTTTCTGGCGATTTCTTCACGAATGCTTCAAATCTAAGTGGAAACCAAAGCCTTTTATGGTGTTTGTGGAAGAAATTGTATCTGGAAGCTAATATTTTACTGTAGATCCAGGTAAGTATTAACTATTCGATTCGATTTGATGTTTACTGCTATGTAAGTGTTATGTACTATGTTGTGTGAGTTTATCTTATTTTTGGTCTGATTTGGGATGGCTTTTCAAGAATAAATATTGTTGTGTTGGGGTCCCTCTGATTTGTGATGTTTTCTGATAGATTTATTTTGTACAATAATATGCCCTCACTTGTTTGGTCCCCTCTGTGTATATGGATTTGGTGGTGTTTGATGGAATATTTTATGCTTTAGTGGCATGCATGCTAGACTTTGATTTTTTTTTTAGTATTGGTGGTCCCCCTTGTCTCCCAAACATGTTTTGTTTCTTATCCAAAATTTTCTCCCTCATATGTTTAATGCAGAATGTCTGTGAGAGTTGTGTTCCATTATGGTGGGACTTTTGTTAAAGAACCAATTATTGATTATGTTGGGGATAGTGTTGAGATTATAGAGAATGTAGAGTTGGATAAGATATTTTGATGGGGATACATGAGTTCCACTTTCAGTTAAATCCAATCCCACATGTGAACATTTATTATCTTGTACCTGGTTATGAGTTATGGGAGGGTGGGACTTTAATTCTAAGTGATGACACAGATGTATGTGATATGGTAGACGTACTAGTTAATAATGAGAGTGAAGAGGTAGTTTTATATGCAGAACAAATGGAGGGTCCAATACAAGTTGTAGGTAAAAGGAATGAATCTGAAAAGGGTAAAGGGAAGGAATCTGAAAAGGGTAAAGGGAAGGAATCTGAAAAGGGTAAAGGGAAAGAATCTGAAAAGGTAAATAAACATAGAGAACAACCTATGAAAAGAAATGAAAATAGGGGTGAAGAGGCAGACCATCCCTCTTGGATGGATAAAGATCTAGAGGGGCCTGGGGATGATGACATATTTAAAGAAGAAAAAAAAAACAGATTTTGATAACTCCAAAGATGTCTTTGTAGAAGATTGGTGGAGTGATGATGAGGGAGAAGGGAAAGAGGCATTAAGAAAGAAGTTTGTTTTATCTGATGATGAAGACAACTTAGAAGGGGATGGGTCTATGGAATTTAATGAGGACACTGATATAGGTAACATAGAATTTGAGGTTGGAATGGAGTTTACAAATCATGAAATTTTTAGGAATGCTTTGGTTGAGTTTTCTGTAAAAGGGGGGTTTGACATTAAATACATTCAAAATGATAAGAAAAGAATAACTGTCAAATGTAAATCAGAAAATTATTCTTGGAGGATTCATGCATCAATTAAACAAGGTGAAGTAACTTTCAAAATCAAATCAATGGGGGGGATCACACATGTGTTGGACAAGAGAAAAACCATCTTGTTGACAGTAGGTATTTGGCCAAAAAATACTTGAATGACTTGAGAGATAATCCTAAGTGGGATTTGAAAGCATGGCAGAAGAAGGCACAAAAGGAATGTCATTCCAGTCTTAGTAAATCATCCCTATATAGGGCTAAAAGAAAAGCTTTACATTATATATCTGGTGATGTAGGAGAACAGTACAACAAACTTATGGATTATATTGAGACAGTTAAAAAACTAAATCCTGGGACAGTTTTCAAATTCTGCAGTTAGTGTGTTGAGGGGCCTGGTTCTCTTCCAGTATTTAGGAGACTGTATATGAGGCTGTCAGCATGTAAACATGCTTTCCTTGTTGGGTGTAGACCAATAATAGGTTTGGATGGATGTTTCCTAAAGGGGATATATGGAGGGCAGATGTTAAGTGCTATAGGAAGAGATGCAAATGATAATATTTTTCCCATTGCCATTGCTATAGTTGAAATAGAATGTAGGGACAGTTGGCAGTGGTTTCTCACAGAACTGTTAGATGACATTGGTGAAAATGAAACAAGAAGATGTGTGTTTATTTCTGATAGACAGAAGGGGCTTGTAGAGGTTTTTAACTCAATGTTACACAATAATGAACATAGATTTTGTTTGAAGCATTTGTACAACAATTTCAAAATCAAATTTAGGGGGAAGCTGTTGAGGGATATTTTCTGGAATGCAGCTAGTTGTGGTGATATGTATACATTTGAAGCAGCTATGAAGGAAATGCACAAAGTTGATCCTGAGGCAGTGAAGTGGTTGATGGCTGTTGGGCCCAAATATTGGGCCAGATCTCATTTTTCACCCCATTGTAGGTCTGATGTGGTTGTAAACAACTTGAATGAGTCATGGAATAATTATATCATTGAGGCAAGGGATAAAGGGATTATTAACATGCTAGAGTGGATTAGGAAGAAATTAATGGTTAGGTTTCAGATTAAAAAGGAGGGCATGGACAAGTATGGAGGGTCAATTGGGTAGGAAGGGGGGGATTAAGGCTCTGATTTTGCCTTGGACTTAGTCTAGACTAATATGTAATTATATTTTGGCACATTTACATGGATGTTAGTTTTAGTTGCCTTGTTGGTAGTTTTTCGTAAACTTGAATGGGCAGTGTATATTTTTGGCACCAGTGGTCATCTACTTTGGTTATCTGCTTTGGCACCACTAGAGTTAGCTGCTGACAAGGAACATATTTGTGTATTTTTGAGATAGGAACAGATTTGTGGCCTACTAAGGTTTTGGCAATGATGACAAGTGAATTGATATTTATTGTGATTTCCTTCTACACAACTGCTTGTTCTCGTTAGATTGCTCATCTTTTTTTGTGCAACATAACTCCAATATAACATGAACAACAATTCAATTTTGACATAACATGAACAACAATAATATTCCAACATAACATATTTCAACATAACATATTCCAACATAACATATTTCAACA
Organism: Panax japonicus; assembly: GCA_020205505.1. Taxonomy (NCBI): domain Eukaryota; kingdom Viridiplantae; phylum Streptophyta; class Magnoliopsida; order Apiales; family Araliaceae; genus Panax; species Panax japonicus. Next base: position 35,315,685 of record CM035099.1, on the reverse strand, counting down.
ATTCAATTTTGAAAAAAAATTCAACACAACTCCAAGAATAAAAACTTACATTTCATTAAATTTAGAACATTAAATATTCCATTACACTAACATATTTCATTTCATACTACTAAAAAATATTAAAAACTTTCATTACATATTTCATTACACATTAAAACCCTCACATTACAAACTTTCACTTCATACTACTAAAGAACATCAGCATGAATGACAGGAGAAGAAAAACAACTCCAATTATCATTATTATCTGTACATGGCTTTCAACAAGCATCATCCTCATATGTAGATTATTCTTCTCACACAAACACTTGCATGTTGTTCCCCTCACCACTGTTGTCCCCATTCCTTCATTGTGTTCATTAGTATCAGTAAGTGTACCACTTGAGTTTGTTGTAGAAGGCAAGCACCATGCCCAAAATTTACATTCATCACATACAAAATATAATTTTCCCTTCGATGGTTTGTTCGAGTCGACAATTCTTACAGAAGCCTTCTTTCCACATTTACATTTCCTAGGTATGTATCGAAGGTCACCATTATTCCATCCTACATGATTGCTTGACGAAGATATGCCTCCTACTTCACATAAACATCAGTAAAATCTTTAATCAGCAATTTAAAGCATAATATTTACATGCATGGAAAACTCACCAAAAATAAAAGTCATGCATTTTACCAAGGTGCATGCCTAAGACTGTAATTAAGAGATAGATAGTTCCCACAAAGGAGGGAAACCCAACAACTAACATGCACATAAAGCAAATGTATACAAGATGTTACTTCAACATTTTCACAAACATCTTCTGGGCGGCCAAATTTGTAGTAACTTCAGCCCAAAACTTGCTAACAAATTACACAACTAAGAAATCTAATGAACACTGTATAACGAGTCATACTCATCTTGCTAACAAATTACACAACTAAGAAATCTAAGAAAGTCGATTTGGGTAAATTCGTTCTTCAATATACTCATTAGATTTCAAAGAAGCTAAATATACATACCTGAGTTTTGAGTAAGACAATTAATAACCTTGATGAAGACACTGATAATCCCTGGGACTGAGGCAGAGCTGCTAAGGGACGAGTTAGGGCATAAATAGCCAACAAAATGGGTCTTTAATAACCATGGTTGAAGATGAGGGCATTATCGACTTTTTCCTAGCTCATTTGACTGTTACACTCATACCTCACGCTCTTTTAGCGAGTACACTTCACGCACAGTTAGATTAGATGGAAACTGTCTGTTTTTCACGTCAACTCAAAACCACGAGTGTTTAAATGTAGGTTTACGTAATACAGGTGGTTATGTGGGAAATGTCAGATACTATAGGTGGTTATCTGAATTTTACCCAAGATTATTTAATACAGCCCCTCTGCTAATCATCTATATTCTGTTCTCATCCATTAAAATAAAATTCATCACTATTGAATAATATATAAAAAAATAACAACATACCCTATTTGCAAGTTTTGAAGCCTTCCCTTCAGCTGGCTTCTGTCTTCAGATAAGTTTGAATATTATTAGTATATGGCTTTAGGTGGAAAAAAAGAGACGAAGGACAATAATTCACAGGTTCAGCAATACCTTTGTCCTGATAGAGTTGGGATTCAGGAACCTTTTCAATACTGAAAGACCAATATCTGAAAATTGTGTCCGACCCAAAATAATATACACCAAACTATAAACAAAACACAACACAACACACACAAACAACACATTATGACCCAACACCATCAGTTTATACCCCAATCCAGCCCGTCCCGGATTGAGAATCTGCTATATCAGCATCGACAACACCAACAGAACATCAAGAACCACTGCCTGGATCGCATTGAACCTCGCGTACCGGCTCAGATTCGGGTTTCGGCCCACACCTATGTACAGAGCCAAGAAGGCAACGTAGTTGGCGTAAGGGATAGAGCGGTAGAGGCCGAGGAAGGCCAGAAAGGGTTCTAGGGCCGGACCCAGGATCCAAGGGTACTGGGCGAAGAGGAAGCGGCCGTATTGGAGGCCGTTGAAGAAAGGGAAAGATTAAGCCACAGCAGAGAGTAGGCGGTCGGTGACTGGGGTCGGATTGTAGGATGCGGATATGGCAGTGAGATGGGATTGCTGCGAGCAGGAGCGGGAGCGGGAATTTGGGTCTGAGCAGAAGCCGAAAATGGAGCGGGAGCGGGGAAGGGAGGGGATGTGGAGCGTTGATTTGAGAGGGTGAGGTAAGAAGGGTTTTCTGGTTAGGGTTTTTGGTGGTGGGAGAGAGAAACGGAGGAGAGAAAGGGACGTCATCTTTGGCCGGATTTGGGAAGGCGGGTTTTTGGGAAGAAAAAGAATGGGGAGGGTTTTATGATGAATTTTTTTGGAATTCATATTTTGACGAGTAAAATTAATAATTTGACAATATTCTTATTAAATAAGTCTCAATTTATATGAAAGATTTTGTAAAAATCTTAATTTTATTTGTAAAAGTAATAAAAAAAATTCTTTTTTTACCAATTATTCCCTCCATTTCTTTTGATTTTTCAGAGATTTTTCATTTTTTATATTATATCACTTTCAACTTTTTGAACTATTTTACTATAACATAATGTCCTTTTCTTATTTTCGTTCTTGTCGCTTTGATAATATTTTAAAAAATTATTGAGATTTTTTTTAATTTGGCCAAAAAATTATTAGATTTATTAATTTATGTTCCTGTAACGACCCCAAATTTCATACATTTCAATTATGGACTTCGGTCGTTAATAATACGACTAACTTCTGATTTTACATCATTATTCGATATTAAACTTAATAATATGCGGAATAATTTAAACTTTTCTTTCTTCTTACTTTAATTCTCTGAATCAAAGCCTTTATCATCTACATGTCTTTGAATCAATTTTATTTTATAATTCGCTTCATCACAGTTATTATATAAAATTTTACATTTCAATCTGATAACCTTTGCATATCAGATAACTCAAACTTTAACTTTACAACTCAATATAAACTATACATCATAAAATATTTATTACATCTCATGAATCTTAATCATGGTTTAAAGAAATAACAACTTTAACTAAAATATTAATCTTCGTGTATTATTTCTGATACACGTCATTCAAGTAGCAATTAGTGTTACCTTCAATCCTTAACCTGCAAAAATGATTATTTGCAAGGTTGAGCTCGACAGCCCAGTAAATTTAAAAATATTAGACTATAAAAATACTTTTTTTTGTAAAGAGAAACATTTATATATATATATATATATATATATATATATATATATATATATATATATATATGGTAGTAAAATTTATCTAATACATAAAAAATATAGCACATGAAGCATGAAAAAATTTAATAATGACTTATAAGTCAAAAAAGGTTAAAATTTAAGTTATTGTCAAACACTAAATAATGACAAATGACTTATAACTTAATTTGATCAACTTATAAGTCATTGCCAAACACCCTCTAATTCAAGATATAAAGAGAAATTAATATTTGATTATAAAAAAATTTACAAGTCAAGAAAAAGGAGAATTTAAAAAGGGGGAGTTAAAAAAGAACTTACACGTCACTGGTGCAACTTAAATGGTCTATGCCGGAACCATTGGTGCGACTTAATCGGTGCAGTTTGGTCAATTTTTGGTACAATTTCGGGAAACTATGTTCAAGTAGGCGACTTTTCTGATCAATAATTTTTTTTTTCATCTTTTATGTTTTCTCTTATAACTAATAGTATTATAATTTAATTTTATAATATATTTGGGAAAAATATAAAAGGAGAACTAGGAATAGCTAGGGGTATACCATTAATATTCTTTTTTTTATGTTTTATTTTTGGACTTAAAATATGTTCATGATTTAAGTTACTCCTTCCGTCTAAGAATAAAAGTTCTTATTATTTTATGTAATCTCAAGTTAAATATTTACTTATATTAAATAATTTAATTTTTTTACAATAATTTTTGGGTAATATCCTTAGTTTTAAATGTCATATTTTTATTATTTATAAATATTTATATAATATCACTAGTCATGTATAGAAAAATATGCAATTAGATGAGAATTTAAATATGAATAATTTTATCATTTGACATTTTTTTTAAAATTCGCATAAAATCAATCATCATTTTCATTTTTGGAGTGAGGGGGTACTTGTAAGTATATCCTACTTCTATCTAGAAATAGGAAGTATTGGAAGCATATATATAATAACCAGGTTTGATGAGGTTGGGTTTATTTGGGTCGGAGGCCCGGAACTAACATGCTTGGCAATCGGTTGTCACGGGTACTATTTCAACAGCCATAATCTATACCGTTGATCGCAACATTGGATAGCACAGGTACATCGGTTGTCATTGGATTTCATCTAATATTTAGATATGAATATTTTTTATAAATATTTATATAAAAATTTAGAGATAAATTTATAAATATTTATTTACACACACACACGCGCGCGCACACACACACACACACACACACACACACACACACACATATATATATATATATATATATATATATATATATATATATTATATATATATATATATATATATATATAGAAAATTGATCTTGTCTGGTTTCCCGGACAGGCTTAAAATACGGACCAAAAATTTATTTATTATTTTTTTTAAATAACTAAAAAAAATTATGGAACTTGAATTTTTACATAATACACTGTTTTGGGTGTGTTTTGAATATATATTTTGTTATATGTATTCAAAACACACCAAAAATACTGTATTATGTAAAAATTCAAGTTCCATAATTTTTTTAGTTGTTTTAAAAAAAAAGGTTCGGATTTTGGACAGGTCCGGACCCGGACCTAATCTGGCGTGTGTGTGTGTGTGTATATATATATATATATATATATATATATATATATATATATATATATATATCAGTAGAATAAATTTAAAATATTGGAGACTACAAGTTTTGGCGTTAGTTTAGTTACTAATAAATTAGAATAGCTTAGTGGTAGCTTAATGACCCAATAACCCATAGGTCTTAGGTTTAAAACCTAGTTGTGATATTTTTGTTTCTTATGTTATATTTTTTATGTATTTGATAAATTCTATTACCATATATATATATATATATATATATATATATATATATATATAGATACTCATCTTAAATCTCCACATTAAACTAAATATATATAAAGTAACTATGAATATTTATATAACGTAACTATGAATATTTTAATATATATATATATATATATATATATATATATATATATATATTTATAAATTTATCTCTAAATATTCATATAAATATTTATAAACAAATATTCATATAAATTTATCTTTAAAATTTATAAACAAATATTTATTTATAAATTTATAAATATTTCATCTAAACTTTAGATATGAATATTTTTTATAAATATTTAGAGATAAATTAATAAATATTTATATGAATATTTGTTTACATATATATATATATATATATATATATATATATATACATACATATCAGTAGAATAAATTTAAAAATATTGGAGACTACAAGTTACGACGTTAGTTTAGTTAACTAATAAATTAAAATGGCTCAATGATAGAATAATGGCCCAATAACCCATAGGTCTTAGGTTCAAAACCTAGCTGTGATATTTTTTCTTCTTATGTTATATTTTTTGTGTATTAGATAAATTATATTATCATATATATATATATATATATATATATATATATATATAGATATTTATAAATTTATCTCTAATATTCATATAAATATTTATAAAAAAATATTCATATAAATATTTATGCATGAAATACAAATATATTATCTTATAATAATAACATAATAATTTGCCGTTTTATTCTGTGATATATAAGATCGTTAGTATGGAAAGACCTGTTTGACCTCTCTTTTTTCCCTTTTTCCACAAGCACAAATTATTATATCATTCTTTTTTTTACAAAATAAAAAAGGAGTAGATTTTCGGAAAACAATAACATTAATTATTTCTTATTTTAAAATGTCCAATATTAAAAACTAATTAATTAACTTGACTATTAATTTACGTTATAATCTTTTATATATTGATCATGTATGATAAATAAATAAATTAAAGAACATGTAAGATAAATATCATAATTTTATAAGTATTTAACATATATAAGCAGAAATTATAGTGTTTATTTTTTATGTATTATTATTATTATGTATTATTGTTATTATTATTATTATTATTATTATTATTGTTATTCTTATTGTTTTTAGTATTATTATTATTATTATTATTATTGTTATTATTATTATTATTATTATTGTAGTATATAACTTCCTGAGATTATATTATGTTATGTAGTGAAGGAGAAGAAAAGAATATATGGGGGAAATCCCATATTTTGATATAAATATTAATCCTTGCAAGACATTAACAAATAACTTGTGTTTCTCTAGCGGTCAAATGACCAAAATTCCAAATGATAGGTCACCTGTTTAAATATGTTCCGCATTTGGACATAATTTTTAAATACTAAATACGAATATTTTTTGACAATTCTCTGAATACCGAATATGATCTTACAAAAACATGCTTATTGGGATTATCTTAATTTAAGGCAACATTTTAATAGTCGTTGCAAAAAGTTGTATAAAATATGCAACGAAAATAAAAATTGTTGCCAATGAATATGATCCATATTAGTCAATGAAATATAGCAACAAAAAAACTTCGTTGCCTACGATGAGGAGAAATCAAGTGGTTAGAAATTTTGCAAGATTTCTAACGAATTTTGTTTCTAAAATTTTGCAACGACTAATGAATTTTGTTGCAAAAAGTGAAATTCTGACACAATCTGCAACGAAGGACAAGTTTAGTTGCTAAACATACACTTTTAGCAACGACTTATAAAGTTGTTGCCTGAAAAATCGTTGCTAAAGCCCCGTTTTTAGCAACAAAAAAACTTTTATTGCCCACGGTTGACGGGAAATCAATTGGCCAAAAATTTTGCAACGAATTTCTAAAGAACTTTTTTCCCGCCAATGAATTAGCAACGAAATTATTTGCAACGACTTATGAATTTCGTTGCAAAAAGTGAAAGCCTGACACAATCTGCAATGAAGGATAACTTTCGTTTCTAAACATATACTTTTAGTAACAACTTATAAAGTTGTTGCCCAAAAATCGTTGCTAAAGGCCTATTTTTTGTAGTGAATGTTTATCATGATATAGCAAGGATGAGCATGAAAGTTGTCCAACAAGTTTAAATTTATTTAAGGATATATCATGATTGAAAGAGTCTGAATAATAAGCTGGCTATAATTCATTATATAATTGAGAACTAGCACGAACAAACTTTTGACTGAACAAGTGTTAAACATGAACAAATATATCTGGACCAACCGGTAATGAAGATGATCAGCCTTTCATACCTGACTTATACATGCAATATGTACAGAGTAAAATTCTTCATGGCAATCAGCAATGATTAACCATAAGCATATCCGAATGAAGCAACTCTTAGTAGAGTTAAGAAAAACTTGCCTGAACCATTGATTACCGTTACGCATTCTATATTGCTTTATCCGAAGACCTAATTTTAGTAATATAAATCTCCAATATTAGAATAATATTATCACAATATTATATTATTATATGTATATATATATATATATATATATATATATATATATAGATATAATATATATATATATATATATAGAATAACCTAAACACATAGCCATAACCCTATCAGTCTACAGTACACATATGACTTAGTATCAGGTCAACTATTTTAGTCTGACTTAAATCTGACACAATTCTAACATCCCGACGGTCTAGTCGGACAAATATTGAGTTTAAGTTCAATTAAACTCTGCTTAAGCACTTAACAATATCTTAGATAATTTATTATCAGTCAAAATAATTTTAATAGGCTGGTAATAATTTTCAGATAATTATTACCATTTATCATGATTTTTAATCATTTATATCGTATTTATATAATATAAATACCACATAATTCTTAATCATTAATATTTATTTAATATTGAATATTAATGAAAATCATAACATAATATTATAATATATTTATAATGTCACAAAGTATTTTAATACTTTAAATTATATTTATATGATTTTTAAACACTTAAATCCATTATCCTATAATTGCTTTTAATATTAAATTATTAATATTTCATGTAAAAATATCATAAGTTATATTTTATAACTTAAAATATTTTATAACACTTAAATAATTTTTATATGATTTTTAAAACAGTAATTCTATTATTCATAATTTATTTAATATATTTATTAAATTAATTAATTACCATTAATAATAAATTTTTAATGAAATTCATCACAAAATATTAAAAGTCATCAAAAATAACTTAAAATATTTTCTAATATCATAATATAATTTTTCATGAATTAAAACTATTTTTAATAATTTATTTAATATTATAATTAAATAAATAAATACCTTTTATATTACAAAAATATTAAATATTTTTTAAATATACTCACAATAATTAAAAACTATTTTTCAGACTTTAAAATAATTTTCATAATTTATTATGTATTTTAATGATTAAAACTATTTATTTCAATTTATTAATTAAAATAATTAATTTTCTAATTTATCTATCGTTAAAGGGCCTATAGCGACAGAACCGTCTCTATAGGTGTTTCTTGCTCAAACCCAGAAAATCAATGTCCTGACTTCGAGGGGCTTAGTTTGACCACTTATAATTTCCAATCCAAAATGTTTCTGGGCTTGCATAAACGTTGATTATGTAGTGTTTATGTAACATTACATGAATAAATCATCAATTTGTTCATACAACAACACAACATGAAGCTCTAGACAACCAAAATCATTGTCAGACAGCTCCTGGGTTTTTCAGAAACCCAAGCAGTCCGAGGGAGCAGTTTCAAGTTCGATTATTAAGGGGTTCAGGTCATGCTTCATGTGATATCTTGGTTTATACTTGTAGTATACATGACAAGGAACCACACTAAAACAATAGATAAATTAAACAACAACTAAATCACAAGTTACAACTCAATCAAACTCTGACAGAACGGGTGTTCATCGAGTTTCTGGAAATTTCCAGAAATGCTAAATCAGTTTCGGATGGCAACTTTGACTGCTCACCCCATTCGATCTATTGCTTGTTTAAAGGATCTAAAGACATGAATCTAAAGTTCATACAACATACTACAAGTTGTATACAAAAACATCATCATAACACTTATAACTTGACAGATCTATGCATTACAAAAACCTTGTCAGACCCAGTTTTACACTTTCTGGGTTACCCAGAAAGTGACTGGTCATGCTCGGTTAACCCTCTTTGACATGAATAACAACAAATCTAGACATCTGATGGCTATAACACCACTTGCAGATGAAAGACCTCATACCAGGCTATAGATCCAACACATCAAACAATAAAAATCATAAATATACAAAGATCTACAGCCATTGACATTCGTTTGTCAGACTACATTTTGAATTTAAGAACAGTTTTGACAACTTCATTTTTAAAGCACTTTGATGCTATGGATCCATGATGGATCAACATAGATCATCTAAAGACATCATATAACACTTGATTAATCACTTAAACATAAAAAATTTCTTGCTATATAAGATCAAATAGGGTTAGGGTTTTTATACCTTTTTGTTCTAAATCTTGATCTTTGATCTCCAATATAATATTAGGTGATCAAAGGGTTGTATTGGGACTGATTCTGTGATAACCTAGATTTCGAATAATCCAAAATTTGCGAATAATTTTTCTTTAATTAACATTAATATTAATTATCAATTTTGTGACAAGTTTCTGTGATACGTGTATCGAGAAGGTCAATTTATGTATTGACTAATAATATGAGATAGAGTTGTGCTTAATGGAGAATAGAAAACCCTAACCCTAATTTTTGGAATGGGATTCGATAGAAAATATAATTAAAATAATTATATTAATATGTATGTGTTTGAACGGTATAGAATTTTTGATCAATGATTGATCGGATAAAGTTTAATATCAATAAAACCCTAATAGAGATTAGAAAAACCTAATCTCAGGATTAAAAAACCCTAACGTACTGTTAGAAACCCTAATTGTACGCCGAAAAAACCCTAATTTCAAAATCAGGAATTTTAAACCCTAAATTAGGAAATCCTAATCCTAATTGACGAGCCTATGGTTCATTAAACTTAAATACGATTAGGAAACTCTAATTATATTCTTGTATGTTAAATTTTTATTTTTGAAACCCTAATTATATTTTTGAAAATTTATTTTCTAATTAAAACCTAAATTTGAAAATTGTGGGAACTAGAAATTTTTAAAACCTAAAAGGGTTCAAGCCCTAAACCTTAGTGTCCAAACCCTAAACCCTAAGGGTTTCATCAAATCCAAGTTCTAGAAAAAATTGGAAAATGACCATAATGCCCTTTATGGATATTTTATGTAATAACTTTAAAATCTTGCCAAATCAAGAGTTGGTCACCAACTCTCTTGACTTGTGGCTCTCAAAATCTCAGCAAATCAGCTCCCAGCCGAAATTGATCTGATCCAACAACTTTACAAGCTATATATAAAGATTTAAGAGAGAGAAAATCACAAAAATTAGCCATTTTGTACACAAGGTCTCACAAACTCTCATTCTCTCTCAACCTTCGAAAATCCATTGTAAATCAGTCACCAAATTACGCTCTTAAACACACAGATCAGATTCAGAGAGCATAGATCAAGAATTAAAAGCTAGAAAGGTATAACCCTATTTTTATTTTGATCTTTGATGCATGGGAAATAATTGTGTTTATGTGTTTAGATTCATGCTAGGATATGTTTTTAGTTGATCTATGATGATCTATCATAGATCCATAACATTAAAGTTGATAAAACTCGAAGTTTTTCAAAAATGTCAAGAACACGATCTGTGGTCTGACAAGCTAATGTCAGGTGCCATAGATCGGTGCCTGTGTTTTCGTTTTCCTTGTTTTATGTTTGTAATGGTAGCCTGGTATGTTGTCTTTATTCTGCAAGTGGTAGTACTGGTAAATGATGTCCAGATCGGGAGATATAAACGGTCAAAGACCGTTGATCGGCCATGACCGGGTCGAATTCTGGGTAACCCAGAAATAGAAAAATCGAGTCTGACAGTGAGTTCTAATGATCGGATCTGTCAGTATGTTTATTGTTTGATGTTGTTAATTGGTAAGTCTTGTAGCTGGTTATGTGTACTATAAATTAAAGTCTTTATATCCCTTATAACCTCAGCTGATCGATCGTGGAAGGGTGTCAAAGTAGACCACCCGATCTGTTCTTTACTTTTCTGGAAAACCCAGAATCGGTATGAACATGTTTTTCTGACCGACTTTGACCAAGTGTTACATTGTGGATCTGTTTGTTTTTGAACCGATTTGTTGGTGTGGTGTTGTTCCTTGACAGAAGGACTACAAGTATGAACCACCAAACCTCATGAAACAAGATTAGAACGTGTAAAAATTTGGACTGCAAGGAGGTCACTCAAACTGCCTGGGTTTCTTAAAAATCCAGATGATGTCTGACAGTAGGTTATCCGCTCAGATCTTCATATTATGTGATGTTATGACTGATTATTGTAGTATTACAGTTTGTCTACATGATCAGTGTCTAAGTTAACTAAGAACATGAATGTATAGAAAGTACAAGCGGTCAAACGTGGACCCTTAATCTGCCGGCTGTCAGTGTTCTTGAGCTCAAGAACACCAACACGACGCTTTGTGTCACTAAAGGGCTTTAGCGACGGTTTTATTTATTTATTTTCTGAAAATTTCGGAAATTAATTAAAAAATAGAAATAAATTCTAAAAATTACCAAAAATAGGTTTTAAAAATTATTTTAAATTATAAAAAATAATTTTGACCAATTGGGATATTTTTTCTTTAATAGTTTATAATTATTTATAATATTAAAGATATTTAAATTTATTTAATTAGTTTATTAAATAAATTAGAGAAAAATGATTTAATATTATGAATATCATTGTAAATAAGGAAAATGTATGTAAAAATATTTGAGTTATAAAATGTAACTTTTAATATTTTTGGAGAATTTTATTAATATTTAATATTAATGATATTAGATTTATTTGATTATTAAATTAAATAAATAAGATAAAAATGATTTAAATGATTTAAAAATCATTTTAATTTAGAATAAAGTGTTAAAAAATATATTAAATTATAAAATATAATTTTCAATATTTTTGGAGAATTTTCATTAATAAAGTAATATTAATGATATTTGATTTATTTAATTATTATATTAATAAAGGAATTAAAAATGATTTTATTGATTTAAAAATCATTTAAAATGAGAAAAAATAGTTTAAAATTTTTTAAGTTATAAATTATGACTTTTAATATTTAGATAATAATTTCATTAATATTTATATATTAATGGTGATGATTTTAAGATGATTTTAATTATTTTAAAAATCATTTAAGTAGAATATTGATGATTTAAAAATATTTTAAGTTATTAATAATAACTTTAATATTTTGGAATGTATGTTAGTAATATTTTTATTAATAATGATGTGATTATTGATAATTAAATCATTTAAAAATGATTTAAGTGTTGAAAAATTATTATAATTTATAATAAGTGTTTATAAATTATTAAAAGCTTCCGGAAAATATATAAAACGATATTTGACTTATCTAAAATAATATTGAAGCTTAGAGACCAGTTTAATTGACAATCAATGTGTAATTATCGGATAGGGTGACCAGAACACCGAGAATGGACCGAAATCCAACCAGACCGAAATAGTTAGACGTGATAAGTGTTTATATAGGTTATAAACACTAATGTGGCTATGTGGTATGTGCCTAGGAGAAGTTTTACTGCAAAATACAGTGTTATGTGTTATAAATGTTTGTACTAATTTTTAGACCGACATTGTTGAATATAGGTCTTACGAACGCAGTTCATTATATTGTGTAGCTGTAATCAACGTGGAAGGCAAGTTTCCTAACTCAACCTTGAGTTATATTTTCTTCAATTATTATAGTGGTTAATTATTGCTAATTACACCACATCCAGGGAAGTTATTGTTGATTATTCGCAGTTAGTGCATGCTTAATAATTCAAATTGAATTACTGATTCAGAAATATATATTCGTAGAATTACTGTTGTTGAATATTCAAATCTGTAGAAGTTAGAATTGACAGTACAGATAATTCCTGTTATTGTCAAAATTGTGTGAAAAATGTCTTAGCTAATTATTCTGGCTAGACAAACATTGGTTAGAACTTGATAAATTCAAGAAAATAATTCAATTGTTATTGGAGAATCGATGCCAATTATTTCGGCAAGATCGATAAGTAAGTAGAATTTGAATTCACAGTATTTCGTTGTAAAATCAAAATATGATTCTAAAACTGAGAAGAACAACCTTTTATATAAAGGGAACATTTTGGGTCGTGAATTCGACCTTTGCGCGCGTTTTGAGTATTATGCATAATATAGGGTACAAGGAGTTGGTCGGCTCTAAGTACTTGCAGAGGGGTATGATTTAATCTTTATGGTTATCTGATACTCCTAGTATATATCAAAGTAAATCTTTGATAGATGCTCGAGAAAATAAGTTCAAAGATCTTGTGTGATCACTCAGATAAATCTGGAAATTATTCCACTTTGTTATTGTGTAGAATTGATTCTTGTAGAATTTTGAAAAGCGTTGTACTCTTTCATTATCAAATTATGGTGTTGCTATTAGAAAAGGAGAAGCCTTGTTAGTGAATAACAAATTGTTCAGGCTAATTCAAAGTTCCCCGAACTTTGGTTTCATTCTATCAAAATAGATAGGATATTATTGTTGATTCATATACATTTATTGTATAATCTTAACTTGCGGGGCAAATTTGTTGCTCACCCTTGCTATAAATAAAATTTTTCAGCTAGGGGCGAAGTTGCAGGAGGTGCTCCAAAGGACAAAGGCAAGGCGTAGTTATAAATTAGTTATATTAAATAGTGTTATTTATATTGTTGTATTGTAAACCCTTTTTAAATAATCTAAAGGGTATGTTTGTAAAGTTAAGGTTAGAAAACCTGGGTGATGTATTATGATACTCTGATAAAAACTTATGTAAGATACTATCTATATATATATTATGGGTAGTTAAATGTTATTTATATTGTGGATCGTGAACACCAAACTCGGGGTCAGGTAACCCGATTTGGGGTTGTCACAGGTTTGGTATCAGAGCTATAAGCATGAATTTGTGAAGAGCCCCGAACCTCTCACTGGTGACTTACTTGTGTGGAATGCACCGAAGCCAGACTCGTCCGTAGGGGACGCGAGCCAGTCGGTGGCAAGCTGATAGGTACCCCTGTAAGGTGCTATGGTTGGAAGTACCATGAAATCACAGGTTGATATCAGAGCTGTAGGTTATAAACCTTAAGTGGGGTGGGAAAAGACCTAGGATTATAACCATAAACGAGATAGAGAATACTCATTTAGAGTACTAAGTGAGAGATTTCCCGAAGTGCAACGATAGTGAGAAATGGGGACATATAGTGTGAGGAGTTTGTACTAATGAAGTACTAATCGAGTTATTTAAATTAATTGTAGGATGTCTGGAGAAGATCAAATGAGTACGGAGAGTGCTAGCGGCTGTTGCACCAATGCAGAAGCTGAGGTGCCAGCGCAAAGTGAATCGGTTGATAAGGTGGAAAGATAGAGACCTATGGTTAATCTGGGGAGCGATCATGACGATTAATCCCGAGATATATCTGAGTGGAGATGAGGAGTTAGAGTTGAGCCAGCTAGGGTAGAGATAAAGAATAAGACTACAGTTGAAGAACAAGATCAACTAGTGCAGAAGTTCAGAACTCCGGAGTAAGGCGTTTCTCCTTGGAGCAGCTATGGAAGACAGAACGAGCGCTAAGCGAAATGACTGAAGAAAGGAACGAACTCAAGGCGCAGGTAGACAGACTGAAGGCGGAAGGTGGTGGACCATCTGAAGGGACGATCAAGCAGCAGAAAGACAAGAAGAAAAGGAAAAGGGACAACGATAGCCCTAATTTAGAAAAGTCAAACTCGAAGAAGAAGCAGGCCCGTGGCAATGTGGAAAGAGCCATTTGGGAGAATTTATGTGGGGTCAGAATGTGTGTATAATTGTGGTCAAGAAGGACATCTGTCACCAATATCCTAAACCAAAGAAGGAGGATGTTTTGCATGTGGTGGAACGAGTCATAAGGTTAAGAATTGTCCTAAAAAAGAAGAAGGATTAAGTGTGTGGAGAATATATTTTCTTTGAAAAGAGATATTTTTAGTATGCCTCCACTTTTTGTGTAAAGTTGTAGTATGAATCTCGACTTTTGTCACAAAGGATAGTACCTATTTGTAGTTGTATGGGTAGTGTACTAAAAAGTACTATGTAATATTTGCATGAATATAAATGCAATGATATATTTGTATGAATGAAATCTTTATTTTCTATATAATATAAGATTAAAATAAATTTGCGTGTTCTTAAAACTCATACTTATGGTAAGTTAATGACTCATAGTTATATAAAATGTTTTGAACCCCTCATCGAATGGACGCCAAAGGTCTGACTAGGATAAGTTCATACACTCATATATATTATGGAAAGTTACTGAACTCCTAAGTGTGGTAAGCTTGATGAACTTGATATAGTAATGTGAAAATGGAGAATAACAACTTTTTGTAAAGTTGTGTTGTTAATCCTGGTATGATTTAAAAAGGGATAGTAATATGTGAAGTACTAAATGTACTATGTGCTATTTGAATAAATATGCAATTACTTGAGAATTATGTGTTGAATTCTTATTGTGTTAAGAATTGGTATAGAGAAAAGTATTAATATAAGATTTTTTATTTAAATCAGATCATGCCGCCTAGACGACAAATCGAAACCAACGAGAAGAACATCAGTGAATAACGAAGGAGGTCAAGTTGACCCAATGCAAAATTTTGCAAATATGATAGCCGAAGCTATGGAGAATAGAGCTCCCACAGGAAGAGGAAGAGCGAGAGAACACAGCCAGCTGATAGATTAGCCAATTTCAAGGATTTTAAAGCGGTAGGACCACCGGAATTCAAGGAACCACCGACCCGATTGAAGCCCAAACTTGAGTAAAGGAAATGGAGAAAGCATTCATCATTGCACGTGTGGCAGAAGAGCAAAAGACGACTTTTGCAACTTATCTGATGAAGGGAGAAGCCAATTACTGGTGGGAGACGAACCAAGCAAGAGCTGGTACAGAGGTGGTGTTGTGGACAAGATTCAAGGAGTTGTTCTTTGAGAACTACTTCTCACCGAGTATGCAAGCTCGAATGGAAGTTCAAGTTCTTGGAACTTAAGCAGGAGAACATGTCGTTCTGAATATGCGCCAAATTCAACGAGCTGGCAAGATTTGCACCCATCAAGTGACACAGAAGCAAGAAAGCGAAGATTCGAGAATGGGCTGAAGCCGGGATATTCAACAAAGTAGCTGTGCTGCAGATCAACACTTTTGCGGCTCTATTGGAGAAAGCGCTAATTGCTGAAGGAGGGAGCGAAGCAGTGTTTCGATTTCATCAGGAAAAGAAGAAGAAAACAAATGACGGGGAAGTGGTGGAGGAAGTAATCCAATAAGAGAAAATGGAATGAGAATACCCAGTCGGGTAATAAGACAGAAGATAATAGGAAGGAAGGGAGCCATGTTCGAATTGTGGGAAGCACCATGCTGGAGTTTGCTGAAGAAGAAGGGAGTTTGCTATAACTGCGGGCAAGAGGGGCATATGTCACCCAATTGTCCCAGTCCGAAGAAAATTCAAGGTTGCTTTGGATGCGGATCGACCGACCATATTGTACGAAACTGTCCGAAAAGAAATGCTGAGAAGGAAAGCGCCAACAAGGGACCCGGTGGCGGAAGCTTGACGATTCGAGGACCTGCACAGCCAGGAAGACCAACGGCCCGTACATTCAACATGACGGCGCAAGATGTGGTAACTCAGGACGTGGCAGCAGGTAATGATTTCATTACGCGAATAATAGGAGTTAGATAATTCTGTGAACTATTTTCTTTTATAGACTTAAGTCACAGGTTAGAATTTGAAACCAAAATTAATATGGTGTTGATTAAAAAAATTGATGATACAACTTTAAAATATTGTAGAATATAAGAAAGTGGTGATTCCGAGGACGGAATCTTTTTAAGGAGGGGTGAATGTGATAACCCAGGATTTCGAATAATCCAAAATTTGCGAATAATTTTTTTTAATTAATATTAATATTAATTATCAATTTTGTGACAAGTTTCTGTGATACGTGTATCGAGAAGGTCAATTTATGTATTGACTAATAAATTAGAGTAGAGTTGTGCTTAACGGAGAATAGAAACCCTAACCCTAATTTTGGAACGGGATTCGATAGAAAATATAATTAAAATAATTATATTAATATGTATGTGTTTGAACGGTATAGAATTTTTGATCAATGATTGATCGGATAAGGTTTAATATTATAAAACCCTAATAAGAGATTAGAAACCTAATCTCAGGATTAGAAACCCTAACGTACTGTTAGAAACCCTAATTGTACGCGAAAACCCTAATTTCAAAATCGGGAATTTAAACCCTAAATTAGGAAACCCTAATCCTAATTGACGAGCCTATGGGTTCATTAAACTTAAATATGATTAGAAAACTCTAATTATATTTTGTATGTTAAATTTTTTTTTGAAACCCTAATTATTTTTTGAAAATTTATTTTTCTAATTAAACCCTAAATTTGAAAATTTGGGAACTAGAAATTTTTAAAACCTAAAAGGGTTCAAGCCCTAAACCTTATGTCCAAACCCTAAACCCTAAGGGTTTCATCAAATCAAGTTCTAGAAAAAATTGGAAATGACCATAATGCCCTTATAGATATTTATGTATAACTTGAAATATTGCCAAATCAAGAGTTGGTCACCAACTCTCTTGACTTTGTGGCTCTAAAAATCTCAGCAAATCAGCTCCCAGCCGAAATTTGATCTGATCCAACAACTTTACAAGCTATATATAATAAGATTTAAGAGAGAGAAAATCACAAAAATTAGCCATTTTGTACACAAGGTCTCACCAACTCTCATTCTCTCAACCTTCAAAATCCATTGTAAATCAGTCACAATTACCCTCTTAAACACACAGATCAGATTCAGAGAGCATAGATCAAGAATTAAAGCTAGAAAGGTATAACCCTATTTTTATTTTTGATCTTGATGCATGGGAAATAATTGTGTTTATGTGTTTAGATTCATGCTAGGATATGTTTTAGTTGATCTATGATGATCTATCATAGATCCATAGCATCAAAGTTGATAAAACTCGAAGTTTTCAAAACTGTCAAGAAC